>SMMW01000090.1:1815000-2170000 GCA_004794655.1 Marisa cornuarietis
ACGAGCTAAGAACTGACAAAAAGCGAATGAAGAAAGAGGAGATGAATCTGAGCTCATCAACGATCAGCTTTTATCAAACTTTCGATGTTGATTTTTAAATAAGGTCTTGAAAAAAAAGGTCATCATCATCGTCGTCGTCGTCGTCGATTTAGTCTCGTCTGAATAGTCGACTTGCCGTTTTGAAACCAGTGACGTATGTACTTTGAAAACCTCACACGCGCACATTCTAACGAAGATTTTTGGAAGTAAGTCGGACAAACCTGGGCCGAATGTCCTCCGATTTAAGACCTCAGATAAAACAAACTCTGCTGGCGCAGATTATTCGTTACACTTAACATCGGGTATCTAAAGTATTCAGTATCATGTAACGGCGTGCTGTTCGCATGGCTGAGCGCACCTGTGTGCCTCAGTTATCCCCATCCAGCCCCCCGTTCGCGGTGCGTGACGTCATGCAGGTGTCTGCCAGTCTTTTTCACGCGACAGTCGATGTGTCGCTCCACGTGCAGGACTGTGTTTAGCGGGGTATGCAACATGACCTGTCACACGGTGCAGAGCAGAGAGAGGAGGGGTAGCACGAGACTGGGTTGTTTGGGACCTGTGCTGGTCTTTGATCTGTGAGACCACCTTCCAGGGTTTAGAGTCACCGTGTACACGGGGAGGGGGAGGAGAGAAGTAATGTAAGAAGGGGTGGGTTTGTTTGTTAAATAGCAGCGAACGGTGGCAGTATACATTTTTAAGTAGGATGTGTGTGTGTGTGTGTGTGCGCGAGCTTATGTTTATGGAAGGCGGAAAATCTGCGCCATTTATCCTAATCCCATTGATGATTAGTCTTGATTATGCTAGTTTCTCGGTCCTAGATTATATTTGTTGAGAGTAGGTTGCTCGGGAGCACGTTCATTTTCGATGGGCTGTTTTTCGTTCTAGTGTGTTACCGGTGGCTCCAAATGAGAAAACAGGATAAAATGCATATCTCTCCCACGCAGCACGTGGACAGCGTCGCAGTGTGAGACAATACAATCACCCTACTCCCCCCCACACACACACACATGTTAACAGTGAACAACGTTTACATTCTTGTCTCCTCAGTATCTTTTTTTTTTTTTGGAGAGGGCGGCTCTGTACTCCTTGGTTCCTACGCCACTTACAAAGAGTGAAGGAGAAGAGCGAGCGAGCAACAGTTACAGAGAGAGAGAGAGAGATTGGAGAGTGAGCGAGCGAGCGAGCGAGTTGAATGGTGGATCGCAACAGAACAGTTGTTATCTCCCATATCTGTCTACCATGTGCAAGAAAATCAGCAACAAAGAACAGTGGGATAAAATGCAACCTGTGGTATGACAGCAGATGGCCACTAGATCAAGATGGCGACATGGCACTTCAGGTGTTGAGCAGGGCGTCCCATTACAATGCTATTTAATAATCTCCTGGCTTTTCACTGCCAACATAAACAACGGTTCATTTTTTCTTTTGTATAAACAAGTCTCATGAGATCCATACGAGCATGCATCGCATTGAGAATTGACGCCTGGGGTAGGGGAGACAGCCCACCCAGGGGCACTAAACATGGCCGACAATGAAGCCTGAAGCCACTGAAGTCAAATACCTGCATGTCTGTCTACTTGACTGCCAGCCTGTCTGATTCTATTTGACAAACTCAATATCAGTTGCTTGAAATTACATATTGCACGATCCACTCTGCAGAATAACAACCAAAGTAAGTTAATCCTTCGTGGCATGCCCTGTACACAGAGAGCTGATGGACTCAGGTGATAAGGGAATGCCCTTTGAGATAACGTCTTCTCTCCCTTTAATGACAAGTGGAAGAAGACAAGATCAGGTTGCCACGTAGGCCAGTGATATTCTGGTCATATTCTTACCACGAGGGAAACAGCCTTATATGACATGATTTATAAGCTTATAGTTTTTTGGGGTTTTTTTTGGCAGCATACAGCAAAGACACGCGAAACTGTGTGCTGCGTGGTACATTTCACACACACACGCACACACCACGACCGTGCCACGTAGCAAATGATCTGTTGGACGATAATGGAGGAAACGTGGCAGGTTAAGCACGTTTCTGGGGGGAAGGCATGCGAACAATAGACGCGGTGAAATTATTCTTGCTACAAAATCCTGTTTTAAAATCCAGTATTATCTTCTGAAATGCTTTTGTTGACAAGGATTCAACTCCACGTTTTCTTATTTGACTTGATTCACTGACACCTCCGCCAAGGACTTTTGTTTGAGCGTGAAACTGTTTCGTTTTCGTACTCTCATTTATTGTTTAATACCACCTTTTTGCAAAGAGATCGAGACAACGCTTTCTTTTTATTAAAAAAAAAGGTGAGGCCCGTTTGAAAAATCTTTTTCGTGCATTATGTGCCCATTATCACAGAGGTGGTCACAGAAATAGTTCACGATGTTTTCGGTAATGAAAGTTTTAGTGTTTGCGGGTTTTTGTTTTTTGACAGGGCTGTGGTCTCTCACGCTGAGATGTACCGTTTGATGCGCATTCATTGTATTTCTTAAAGTACAATTTAACAGCTTGTTTGCTTTATTTATAGGGGATATCCTAACCTTTTGACCTAAAGGCTGTGCTGAATGGTTATTTTTTTTTACTTTTTCTCGCCAGCTATTAAAAGTCTTGTTGCCACAAGGCCTGCTGAGCGAAGATGTTAAAGTTTGGTAGATGGCTAATTCTGTTTTAAAGGCTATTATTTCTAACATTTTATTGTGTAATAATGCAATTTTAGTTCCATGTTTTAAAAAAAGTTAATAGTACAGGTGTTTAATCTTGCCTTAACTTACGAACTCATCAACATTGATATACTTGTCATACAATACAATACCATTTTATTTATCCCCAAGGGAAATATGCAGACATTTTATGAGACATTAATAAGTAGATATTTTTACATATATCGGGCTTATTAAGACGCTTATTCCAATCACTTTTTTATAGAATGCTTTTTGTATTTCTACATCGACACTTCTAACCCCTTTGTATATCTGAGGGCTTTGAACAAACCCTCATTTTATAAACAGTCTTACACAGACGACTCTATTACAACCATTACACATCTTTCTTTGATTTTAACCGTAACCGATGTAACCGATGCCAGAAAATCAGGATGGGCACAAACTGGAAATAACTATGATCGGATACAAGAGAACTCAAGCTAAAGTATTAATTTGTGAAAAATCTCAACCAGTTCATGCATAAAGAGAAGCCAGATGCAAAGGAAAATGAAAGCTGTACATACGGCTCTTCCCCAAACAGCTGTGGTCTCGAAATGGACGTGGCTGGGGGATCTGACTCTCAAAATGTCACTTTTTATGATAATGATGACGAAGGAGGGGGGGGGATAGGTAACAGATGCTTGAAGCGTGAAAATTTAGAGGAAGTTTACCAAAGTACCATCACCAATGGGGAAGGGGGAGGATTGGTGTTTTACGCCGAACCAGCAGCCTAGGCTACATCACGGCAAGGCAGCCAGCCCTGTAAACAGATGCCATATGCAGAGAACCCAGGTCCCGATCAGAGGGGGAAGGAATCAATAAGAACTTGTTATTTAATCAGTATTTACATGAGCTAGTCACTAACAGGTGTTGTATGCATTTGTCATGTAGAATGCACAAAACACTTGCACAATACGCGCACGCACACACTTAACCCGTGTACGCGCGAGCACACATGCACAATCCCGCACACGCGCGCACACAACTACGGGCACAAAACTGAAAGAACATCCATCGGTACGTGGAAATCCACCCATGAGCTAGAGCGGTACCAGTGGGACATTGTGGCAGATGTCTAGGAGTTTTTAATGAAACATAAATTGAGGATGGCCATAGACGCTGGTACGGGGAAGATTGTCCAGACAACAACCACGGCACGAGCTTTCTCGTAGATAGAGATGTGGTTGGGGCCGTCATCAGCTGTACACCTGTATCCGACAGGCTGGTCTCCGTTGGCATCTCTGCATATCTTCACAGTGTCACCATTGTCCAAGTGTACGCTTCGACTTCCAGGCACGAAAAAGTGGAGGAGTTTACTAACAGCTAGAGTGTTATAAAGGAGCAGGAAACAATATTACCCCATTGAAGTAATTTGCATGTGACATCTGTTTACAGGCCACAGGCCAGGTTTACCGTGGTATAGCCTTAGTTATTGGTTTGGTGTAAAACATCCATTCTCCCCGGCCTCGGCATTAAATTATAACATTTCTCAGCCATTTTCTTTCCCGAAACCTTTTCCTTGAAGCAATATATTAGTTACAAGAACTGTACATCAGCTACATAAGAACCCTCTTAAGGCTCAAACAATAGTGAGCTGTTAAACTGAAAGACAGGTTGGTAAAACTTTTTGTAGACAAGAAAACAAAATAAGTAAACACTTTCCTTTGTCTATTCCTTCCTTGCTGTGGTGCCTTTCCAAATCGCAAAGTTCATTTCGGCATCTGTTTCTGAAGTACGAGTTAACATTTTTCTAATACCCATTGCATACCTGTCAATAACATACATGTATTTAAAGAAGTAAATAAATGCACACTTAAGCTTCAACGTGACCTCTAATAAACACTTTACTTACCATTCATTGTGGCGAAAATTGCTCTTAATATTGGCTACAGTTGTAAATACGATAACAGTCTTTCTTACAGCTGCTTATTGCAGCCAAAGTTTACTTACGTAGAATTTTTGTGGCGAATGCACCCGGGATGTAGAGAAAAGCGTTGGTATTGTTCAGCAACATCTTTTGGACACGAGGAGTAGTGAAAGCGCTGAACCCTGGGTACCTGTTCTTCTCTTCTTACAAAGATGACCAAAAGGTTTGTATTTTTAATTGAAAATGTCCCGGAAAAGTCAACTTTTTATCTCTTGGAAGGGAGTCAACAAAGCTCTTTCGTCTCGAATTGCAAACCAACTCATGTACTCCAGTAGACCATGAAACAACTCCAGTGTCTTCAGTCGTTTGACAAGCCAAACCTCATCTACTGGCATCAGCGATGTTTATCGTAGTGGTTAATGTCTGAAGTTTTATGCGCAACCCTGCAGTGCAGACAGCAGCTACCACAGGTATTAAGTGAGGGAAGATGCTCCTTGAAAGGGACAGGGTTGAGAAGGCCTGCATCAGTTAAAGGGGGGGGGGGATGGTGTTGTGAACTGGCTTTAGGAGAAAGGCCAGCTCAACATTTTGAGGGGACAAAAACGAAACAAAAGAAAGTTCCTGCATATACTCTTCAAAAATATTGACACAAATTGTTCTTCTTTTCAAACCTCAGTTTTCGAAGCTCACCACCATGAGAATGGTTAGTAATTTTGTTTGTTTATTGTTTTCTTTTTAAAGATCTTATCGATGTTTCAATTGTTGCACTGTATTCGGAAGTGAAACCAAAGTATTTTTGGTCAGTACTTAAGGGATTCTTGTTTATCTCGAGACTTCATCCACTTTTTCTATATCTCAGAAATTTCTGGAAACAAAGAGGTGTGATAGAATCTTGTGTGGAGATGAAGGTGAAAATAATGTCTGGCACTTTTTGCTGATCGAAGATAAGCAGCGAGAGCGACACCTCATGAACTGTCCCTACTTCCAGCAATGGCCCCTACCTCCAGAAAAGTCCCCGCCTTCAAGATTATTCTCACTTCCACAAAGCTGATCCTGAATGGTTAGCTGGCTCGCTGACTAGTTGGTTGACTGGTCTTTTTGTGATAGGTTCATTTAGAGTTCCATCGATGATGTTCCAGTCATGAGGGGGTGGCCTGAGTTAAAGTTGTTCCTCCTTCTGGCAGTAGAGTGGGTACCAGCGTTAACCCGTATGACAGCTAACGGGAAACAATATGGCAGACAACCTCACAAGCACATTATTGCAAACACAGCAGATACGCATACACCCCCTGCGGCACTGTTGAACTGAATGAAGCGCAACATAATGTTTCGAACATAATTTTGAATTATATAGAGACCAGATAGTAGGACATTTTTACGCCAGTGGATACACATCAGCGTATGTCCACCCAACTGTGGAGAATGGGTATCCAATGCTGTGGATGGTTGTGGAAGGTAAGACAGCGAGGAAGAGAAAATGGACACCCGACTTGAAAAACATCTGGCCTCTCTTAACACTTCACTCTTCAACGATCAAAGGGTTACGGCTGAAGCGAGTCTTTGTGTCACTTGGAGACCTTTAAAGGACAAACCGAGCGCAACATTTTTTTCTTTATGATCGGGTTAAGTTTGTTTTAAATTAATAATTCCCAAAATATGAGCACATAATTATGCTTAGTTTTAAAGATATAAGCCTTCAAACATCGGCATTCTCATCTGCAACTAGGAAGGATGGAAAAATACTCTCCAGTACTGGAGGTTCTCTTACGTGATCAAAGTATTTATAACAGCGAGTGTGGATGTCTTCAAGTCAAATGAAGAAACATCCCTCAGGTTGTCGTGTTCAAGAAGCGGTCTTTTTTGCCCCAAAAACGAAACAGACGAATTTCGAATACAGCCCTACAGATTGTAACTTTATTTAGAAGCTTCAAATGAAGTTAAAAAAATAATCAAATGGTCAAAACTGATTTCATTCAACAGAAAGGGAAGTCAATCAGATAAAAATTTAATGGGCAACAATCACGGTCATTGCAGTCTACGTTGTATTATTACTGATTGTCTATTACTTAGTGGGCGCATTTGAGTTCATTTTCCTGTGTTTATTATTGTTAATAAAATGTAAATACGTTTCAAAAGTGTTTGTGTAAGAGAAACTCCTGTAATTTTTTTATTTGAGGGCTTCAAGCATTGCATTTTTATTTTAGAGTTACAACTAACTGCTGATAAGGATTTCTTTACAATCAAAAATATAATGATAGTTTTAAACATGTTTATCGATGTAAAAACTTATTTCTTCCTCATTTAGCTGCATGCAAAATTTTCTATTTACTTACTGATTCTCGCACGTGTTCCCGTTTAAGCTCCTTATAATATGTTTATCACCCTCAATTCTTTTTTTTCCTTTTTAAGCTGTTTCGATCACGCACATCAGTGGTGCCATCACATTGACAGTTGTTTTTAGCATTATGCTGGATAAAGATACAACTGATGATGCTGTGTTTGTGACTGTCACACGATGTTACTTGTAGACCAGACGGTGTAGAAACTATCGATGTTGCATATGTGATGCCTAATCTACCACCAGTCGTAGTTGGTTTTAACATCTCGTGCTTTTGTATAGTAAACACTGCTGTAGGAATAAGATTTCTTTATTTTACTGAGAGTCCAAGACTTGCTTGTACTGTATAAGTGACTGGATAACAATCGATTTTGAAATGTTTTGAGCAAATTCTGAAGTGCGGTGTTGGAACGAAGTTTGCACGGCACGTTTGAATAAAGCAGAGACCTGTATATACACATCTCTGAACAAAGTTAATTCACTGGCGTTTGCTGCCATTATCTTTAGGATTTCCTTAATGAGTACAAACTAACTCCATCTGAGTGTCAAAGAGAGCATTCAGCAACAGCACAATGTGTCCTGGTCAGTTTTCTTTTACCGAGGATTGCAACTTTTCTCTTCGACTTCAGCTAGTGCAGACGGCGCTAATTTTAGAAATACTTCCCTTTCGTCACTTCCTGTTTTATCGACAAATCCAGGGTGCTCAAGTGAAAAATATTAATATAAAATCGATCATGCCTCTTTGTCATAAAATACCACCGGAATATGTTTTTGATACTTTGTGCTCTGTTTCCAGCAATTTTTGCTCAACAATCGGGTTGGGCTTTAAGACATTCACTTAGCTACGTGTGCTGCTCTTTTTCTGAACAGTATACTTTCAGCACTTGATCGGCTGTAATTTTTTTAAGTGGCGTCAAGCAGTCACATGTTGCGACTCGGCAACAGCTGAAAGTGATTGGATATTTTTGATGTTTGTAGTTTAATGATCTTGAGGGTTTGATACAACGTTTTTACACGCCATCGACCAGCGTTCAAGTGGTATTAGCTCTTCATTACGATTTGACGAAGAATCACATGCAATTGGTTACTAAGCTCACATAATTCACATAATGTTTCGGCAAGCATGCACATTTAAAATGAAAGTATTTTTTAACACAATCAAGATCGACATATAGATTCAGGGTGTCAAAATGGCTGTCACGCGACAGAAGTTAGTGCCGTGACTGGCTGGTCACGTATAAAACTAAGCTGCTCGATGATGGCAAAAAGGACATCACGGTAGCATCAAATAAGCCTAGGAGAAATTGTTTTGCACCCCCCTCTACACACATAAAAGATTATGTGTATACAAAAGGGAAAACACAGGGTCAATAAGAATCGAACGTACATCTAGAATCAATAAAAATTGATCCAACAACTTGAGCACAGAAAATCCCTTCCTTGTTATTGCACTGCAGCGTTTCAGGGACGGGAGCCATGACATCCGTGTGGAGTGAACGCTAGGTGGGACAGACCGAGCCGCACGTGCTGAACGAGTAACACTGCGAGCATGTGATCAGCCTTTTTACACACTTGTGTATTAAGGTAGATTTTTGTAATCAATTTTTCGCCCGATCCCCATCGTCCTAGAGTCCAGAGAATCATTTTCGGTGAAAATGCAATGTTAAATCAATTCCAGCAGTCCTCAATCAGTGAAATAATTTTTTAAAATTTAATTTTGCATGAGAACTTATATGCCAAATTAGGGGAGATAGGTAACTGCTGCTCGAGGACTATAGGTTGTCTCCCCTAATTCGGCCTCTCGGAAGGGAATGAAGTCACAAAGTAAAACAAACAAAAAAATCGATAACATCATTTAAAAAAAGACTAAAAAAGTATATTAAAAAAATTAAAACACGTAGACTGCAATGCACAAAAATGGTACAATTTTTTCCCTCAGGTCTTTCATGATTATCTTTAATTTAAAATGTAAATGTGTGAGGGGGACTTATGGAACTTGGCACCCTCTGGGGCCCTTCACACTTTTATATTCTAAATGAAAGAAAATCAGAGACTTGGTACTTTTAAAAGTGTCGTGTGATTGTAATAACTCTTTTGTGTGAGTGTAAGGTTTTGATCCTTTTTTTTTGGTGTTGTTTGAAGTAGTGAGTGATGCTGTCATTAAATAGACAGTGCCTGCAAGAGATAGGCATTATCTGTTTTTGTTTAGGAACAAAAGAAAAAAACAAAACAAAACAAAAAACTCTCAAATGTCAGGACGAATACGCAAGTGTTGGTTGTACATGTTAGTGTCCGTGACATAGCTCTGCCTGGTGTATGAGACTGTACGTGTGACAAAGGAATTACACTGGTTCATTTTCTAAACGACAGATTTTTTTTACTTTATAATCTTTTAGTGTCATATGAACAAACACTTACCTCTTCCTATAACACACACACACACACACACACACACACACACACACACACACAAACGCAAAGAGAAAGAAGTTTAAATCACTATATTTGTAGTTTCCACTCTATTTGTAACACACTCTAAATGTTTGTTTTAAGCCTAGATATATTCCTCACAATTAAGATAGAGAAATATGTACAATGAAACAGTCTGAATATACAAATGGCACCACAAAAATCTAATCGCATAAAACGTATTCACAAAATAGACGAATCATAGGATTAAAAAAAATTAGGAAACATCGTATCACAGATTTTCTAAATTGTGGCGAATGCACCCGGGATGTAGAGAAAAGCGTTGGTATTGTTCAGCAACATCTTTTGGACACGAGGAGTAGTGAAAGCGCTGAACCCTGGGTACCTGTTCTTCTCTTCTTACAAAGATGACCAAAAGGTTTGTATTTTTAATTGAAAATGTCCCGGAAAAGTCAACTTTTTATCTCTTGGAAGGGAGTCAACAAAGCTCTTTCGTCTCGAATTGCAAACCAACTCATGTACTCCAGTAGACCATGAAACAACTCCAGTGTCTTCAGTCGTTTGACAAGCCAAACCTCATCTACTGGCATCAGCGATGTTTATCGTAGTGGTTAATGTCTGAAGTTTTATGCGCAACCCTGCAGTGCAGACAGCAGCTACCACAGGTATTAAGTGAGGGAAGATGCTCCTTGAAAGGGACAGGGTTGAGAAGGCCTGCATCAGTTAAAGGGGGGGGGGATGGTGTTGTGAACTGGCTTTAGGAGAAAGGCCAGCTCAACATTTTGAGGGGACAAAAACGAAACAAAAGAAAGTTCCTGCATATACTCTTCAAAAATATTGACACAAATTGTTCTTCTTTTCAAACCTCAGTTTCGAAGCTCACCACCATGAGAATGGTTAGTAATTTTGTTTGTTTATTGTTTTCTTTTTAAAGATCTTATCGATGTTTCAATTGTTGCACTGTATTCGGAAGTGAAACCAAAGTATTTTTGGTCAGTACTTAAGGGATTCTTGTTTATCTCGAGACTTCATCCACTTTTTCTATATCTCAGAAATTTCTGGAAACAAAGAGGTGTGATAGAATCTTGTGTGGAGATGAAGGTGAAAATAATGTCTGGCACTTTTTGCTGATCGAAGATAAGCAGCGAGAGCGACACCTCATGAACTGTCCCTACTTCCAGCAATGGCCCCTACCTCCAGAAAAGTCCCCGCCTTCAAGATTATTCTCACTTCCACAAAGCTGATCCTGAATGGTTAGCTGGCTCGCTGACTAGTTGGTTGACTGGTCTTTTTGTGATAGGTTCATTTAGAGTTCCATCGATGATGTTCCAGTCATGAGGGGGTGGCCTGAGTTAAAGTTGTTCCTCCTTCTGGCAGTAGAGTGGGTACCAGCGTTAACCCGTATGACAGCTAACGGGAAACAATATGGCAGACAACCTCACAAGCACATTATTGCAAACACAGCAGATACGCATACACCCCCTGCGGCACTGTTGAACTGAATGAAGCGCAACATAATGTTTCGAACATAATTTTGAATTATATAGAGACCAGATAGTAGGACATTTTTACGCCAGTGGATACACATCAGCGTATGTCCACCCAACTGTGGAGAATGGGTATCCAATGCTGTGGATGGTTGTGGAAGGTAAGACAGCGAGGAAGAGAAAATGGACACCCGACTTGAAAAACATCTGGCCTCTCTTAACACTTCACTCTTCAACGATCAAAGGGTTACGGCTGAAGCGAGTCTTTGTGTCACTTGGAGACCTTTAAAGGACAAACCGAGCGCAACATTTTTTTCTTTATGATCGGGTTAAGTTTGTTTTAAATTAATAATTCCCAAAATATGAGCACATAATTATGCTTAGTTTTAAAGATATAAGCCTTCAAACATCGGCATTCTCATCTGCAACTAGGAAGGATGGAAAAATACTCTCCAGTACTGGAGGTTCTCTTACGTGATCAAAGTATTTATAACAGCGAGTGTGGATGTCTTCAAGTCAAATGAAGAAACATCCCTCAGGTTGTCGTGTTCAAGAAGCGGTCTTTTTTGCCCCAAAAACGAAACAGACGAATTTCGAATACAGCCCTACAGATTGTAACTTTATTTAGAAGCTTCAAATGAAGTTAAAAAAATAATCAAATGGTCAAAACTGATTTCATTCAACAGAAAGGGAAGTCAATCAGATAAAAATTTAATGGGCAACAATCACGGTCATTGCAGTCTACGTTGTATTATTACTGATTGTCTATTACTTAGTGGGCGCATTTGAGTTCATTTTCCTGTGTTTATTATTGTTAATAAAATGTAAATACGTTTCAAAAGTGTTTGTGTAAGAGAAACTCCTGTAATTTTTTTATTTGAGGGCTTCAAGCATTGCATTTTTATTTTAGAGTTACAACTAACTGCTGATAAGGATTTCTTTACAATCAAAAATATAATGATAGTTTTAAACATGTTTATCGATGTAAAAACTTATTTCTTCCTCATTTAGCTGCATGCAAAATTTTCTATTTACTTACTGATTCTCGCACGTGTTCCCGTTTAAGCTCCTTATAATATGTTTATCACCCTCAATTCTTTTTTTTCCTTTTTAAGCTGTTTCGATCACGCACATCAGTGGTGCCATCACATTGACAGTTGTTTTTAGCATTATGCTGGATAAAGATACAACTGATGATGCTGTGTTTGTGACTGTCACACGATGTTACTTGTAGACCAGACGGTGTAGAAACTATCGATGTTGCATATGTGATGCCTAATCTACCACCAGTCGTAGTTGGTTTTAACATCTCGTGCTTTTGTATAGTAAACACTGCTGTAGGAATAAGATTTCTTTATTTTACTGAGAGTCCAAGACTTGCTTGTACTGTATAAGTGACTGGATAACAATCGATTTTGAAATGTTTTGAGCAAATTCTGAAGTGCGGTGTTGGAACGAAGTTTGCACGGCACGTTTGAATAAAGCAGAGACCTGTATATACACATCTCTGAACAAAGTTAATTCACTGGCGTTTGCTGCCATTATCTTTAGGATTTCCTTAATGAGTACAAACTAACTCCATCTGAGTGTCAAAGAGAGCATTCAGCAACAGCACAATGTGTCCTGGTCAGTTTTCTTTTACCGAGGATTGCAACTTTTCTCTTCGACTTCAGCTAGTGCAGACGGCGCTAATTTTAGAAATACTTCCCTTTCGTCACTTCCTGTTTTATCGACAAATCCAGGGTGCTCAAGTGAAAAATATTAATATAAAATCGATCATGCCTCTTTGTCATAAAATACCACCGGAATATGTTTTTGATACTTTGTGCTCTGTTTCCAGCAATTTTTGCTCAACAATCGGGTTGGGCTTTAAGACATTCACTTAGCTACGTGTGCTGCTCTTTTTCTGAACAGTATACTTTCAGCACTTGATCGGCTGTAATTTTTTTAAGTGGCGTCAAGCAGTCACATGTTGCGACTCGGCAACAGCTGAAAGTGATTGGATATTTTTGATGTTTGTAGTTTAATGATCTTGAGGGTTTGATACAACGTTTTTACACGCCATCGACCAGCGTTCAAGTGGTATTAGCTCTTCATTACGATTTGACGAAGAATCACATGCAATTGGTTACTAAGCTCACATAATTCACATAATGTTTCGGCAAGCATGCACATTTAAAATGAAAGTATTTTTTAACACAATCAAGATCGACATATAGATTCAGGGTGTCAAAATGGCTGTCACGCGACAGAAGTTAGTGCCGTGACTGGCTGGTCACGTATAAAACTAAGCTGCTCGATGATGGCAAAAAGGACATCACGGTAGCATCAAATAAGCCTAGGAGAAATTGTTTTGCACCCCCCTCTACACACATAAAAGATTATGTGTATACAAAAGGGAAAACACAGGGTCAATAAGAATCGAACGTACATCTAGAATCAATAAAAATTGATCCAACAACTTGAGCACAGAAAATCCCTTCCTTGTTATTGCACTGCAGCGTTTCAGGGACGGGAGCCATGACATCCGTGTGGAGTGAACGCTAGGTGGGACAGACCGAGCCGCACGTGCTGAACGAGTAACACTGCGAGCATGTGATCAGCCTTTTTACACACTTGTGTATTAAGGTAGATTTTTGTAATCAATTTTTCGCCCGATCCCCATCGTCCTAGAGTCCAGAGAATCATTTTCGGTGAAAATGCAATGTTAAATCAATTCCAGCAGTCCTCAATCAGTGAAATAATTTTTTAAAATTTAATTTTGCATGAGAACTTATATGCCAAATTAGGGGAGATAGGTAACTGCTGCTCGAGGACTATAGGTTGTCTCCCCTAATTCGGCCTCTCGGAAGGGAATGAAGTCACAAAGTAAAACAAACAAAAAAATCGATAACATCATTTAAAAAAAGACTAAAAAAGTATATTAAAAAAATTAAAACACGTAGACTGCAATGCACAAAAATGGTACAATTTTTTCCCTCAGGTCTTTCATGATTATCTTTAATTTAAAATGTAAATGTGTGAGGGGGACTTATGGAACTTGGCACCCTCTGGGGCCCTTCACACTTTTATATTCTAAATGAAAGAAAATCAGAGACTTGGTACTTTTAAAAGTGTCGTGTGATTGTAATAACTCTTTTGTGTGAGTGTAAGGTTTTGATCCTTTTTTTTTGGTGTTGTTTGAAGTAGTGAGTGATGCTGTCATTAAATAGACAGTGCCTGCAAGAGATAGGCATTATCTGTTTTTGTTTAGGAACAAAAGAAAAAAACAAAACAAAACAAAAAACTCTCAAATGTCAGGACGAATACGCAAGTGTTGGTTGTACATGTTAGTGTCCGTGACATAGCTCTGCCTGGTGTATGAGACTGTACGTGTGACAAAGGAATTACACTGGTTCATTTTCTAAACGACAGATTTTTTTTACTTTATAATCTTTTAGTGTCATATGAACAAACACTTACCTCTTCCTATAACACACACACACACACACACACACACACACACACACACACACACACAAACGCAAAGAGAAAGAAGTTTAAATCACTATATTTGTAGTTTCCACTCTATTTGTAACACACTCTAAATGTTTGTTTTAAGCCTAGATATATTCCTCACAATTAAGATAGAGAAATATGTACAATGAAACAGTCTGAATATACAAATGGCACCACAAAAATCTAATCGCATAAAACGTATTCACAAAATAGACGAATCATAGGATTAAAAAAAATTAGGAAACATCGTATCACAGATTTTCTTTATGTAGATTATGGACGGATTAACTTACTATCATTGTTGACGATGGCACATTATTAATCAATAGCTTTAAAATTACAGCAACACACGGCAAGGACCAAGCAGCAGGAAAAAAGGGGAAATTCTTTTAATAGAAGTATTTTATACGTAGGAGGATTCGAGAAAAAGGACAGTGAACGCAGGTATCAGGAATAGTAATGGCAGGAAACTGGGTGGAATGATGGAAATATTACAAATACAACTCCACGTTATTAGATGTAGGCCTCATCCTTCTGTCTACTTGTCAACTTGAAAACAAACAAAAAAATCACGACACAAGCAATAGGGTCCCAAACATCACAATTAGAACAAAATCTAGTAAACAAACGTGCAGACAACCAGGGTTTGTTTTTTTTCTGCCATCTGGGCATTATGTTCCGTTATATCACATGTAAGGTAGAGGGGAGGGACAGGAGATGTCCAACAGCCTCCCCATGTCATGCGGCTGATAGGTACCCGGATACAGCGCATTATTGCATTCGAACCGTTCGATTAGCACAGTTCGCAAAATGTTTATTCCTTGTTGCCCAACACATCTTACTTGCTAAGCAGCTGTTTAGCTCAAATCGCATGTGTGTCAACCACAATGACGGTCGCAAGGGTTTTGTTGAACACATTGACGAACTCCGTGCAAGATTTTCGGGGTGTATCCACCAATAACTTAGGACGCTATTTATGTCACACACAGACATTTAAAACAGGACTTCTCCGCATTTACAGCTCTATGTAACGGCATATAACAGCAATAAGCATTGCTTTAATCGACAAGTGTTCAAACAAAGAACTGCACGCACGCGCGTGCGCAATCACACATACATGTACAAAAACATGCCGACAGAGGCGCGCAAAAGAAATAAATTAAGTCAGCAAAGTATAAACTATTTTTGAACAGGAATAAAACTAAATCTTTTTCTAAGAAACATGTACAATAAAGATTCTTAATAAGTCGGATAAGGAAACGGTCTCAAAAACAAGAAACGAAATGAGCCAGAAATTGTCTTCAGAAGACGTTTTGTGACCCTCGTGTGGTCAACCAGAAAAAAAAGTCAACCTTTAACAATTGAATTCTCAACATATACAGCTAACTCTTGCAGCAATTCCCTGTTTTCACTACTAGTCGTCACCAGCAGATCAGGAAAATAAAATTAACAGGCACCGGGCTTTGTATACGAATGCTACTCAGGAAAGTATAAATCACTTGCGCTGGAGTCGCGTACACTTTTACTTATCACAGATCGAGTTTCATCACTTCAAGAAGAAGAAAAAAGGTCTATCGACTAACGGAGATACTTCCGCAGTCAGGCAGAAAATGTGTTTATTAACTGTACCACACTCACAGCTCGGACCGTTTTGAAAAAGTCCAACAGATTCTTCGGTTGTCGATGCATGTACGACGTTTTATTTCTTTAATATGGCGTTGGTGGAGCTTTTGAGAGTTCTTTTCGGATCATTTGTATAGAATAATCTCTGTAGAAACATCTAAGAGAATAAAAAAATATTCTTTTTACAGTTGTAGTCAGCAGGTTTGTCGTCCGACTGTGACAAAGTATTTAGTGAAATTATTATCAAGGGAGATAGCTTGTGTTTGCAGTTCCTTCTTGTACTGAAGAGTGTTTTCCCTTGAAAAGACAACGTGAGCATTCACCATCAGACAAAACTGAATGCACGGGTTTGAGGAGAAAGGATTTTGTTTGTTTAGGAATTTTTACAAATAAATATATAATGTACACTTTACACTCATAACTCTAGATAAAGAAAACTATTTGTTTAGTACAAATTGTTTACAAAGCATAATGTCAAGAAATTGAAAAAAGTGATAAATCTAAAAATTACGCAAACAAAAATCTTGATAAATTTACAAATAGTCCTCACTGTCTTAACTAATCATTATTATACAGTCTTTTTGTATCACGGATAACAGTTACTTTGATATGTTGGAGAACAGTGGGCTCGGTGTTTGAAGAAATGTCCAGTGAGGTTAAAAGAACTGTATGTGACCATAATACTGGAAATTTGTCACCTTAAAATATCCATTTAATTATGAGTTGCTAGAACACTTGTTTCAACAGCTGTGTCAGAATATAGCTTCGGCCTGATGACTTAAACGAGATCTAGGATAAATTCAAAGCACAAGATTTCATCCCGAATTTCCCACACTTTTCAGCAAATGTCCCAAGGCACAAATCATATCAAACAATTTATGTTGTTGGTGGACTAGCTGTTGGTTCAAACCACAGTGTTTGGCTGTCGTGTTGACTAACATTCAAAGATGTCAAGATATTACTGAATATTTTGCAGCTGGTACGACAACTTCGAAGAACTGAAAAAAAACACATAAAAAAATTATAGAAGTGTCTATGTTTTCCTCACCAAGTACTACTAACATTTTATGGCTAACAAAGCAAATCCACGTTGTGGGGGAGGGGTCAATCAAACGTATAAGCACTGGGATGTGAGGGGACAACTCGGTAGCAGGTAACAAAAAAGTCTCTCTCTTTAAAAACACATGATTATGAAAGATTATGAGCACAGACAGAGACACTGTAAGATTTTAATACAACAGACACTGGAAGAGTAAGCACACACTGTCAAATTCTAAGCACACAGATGTAGTAAGAATGTGCAATGATCTAGCAAGATTTATAAGCACACAGACACAGTAGGATTATGTGCACAGACATAGCAAAATTTTGTGCATGAACACAGACACTGTGATATTATAAGCACACAGTAAGATTATGTGCACTGACACAGACACAGCAAGATTATAAGTTCAAAAGCATAATAACATCACCTTCACAAACACTGAAACTGCATGATTATATGCACACAAAGACACACATCAACATTACATGCACAGACACAGAAACAGTATTATAAATACAGAGAGGCAGTATAAATAAATACACTGACATCACAAGCTTAGAGACAGAGGCACATTAAGATTATAAGCAGACAGACACTGTAAGATTAATACATGGCAACAACCACAGTACAGATTATGTGCAAAGAAGATTATAAGTACCTAGCACAGTTAAGATTATGCACATGGACCAGACACTACAAAAATATGTGCAGAGACCAGTACAGACTAGCCTCTACCCCAGACCTACTTACCACAAAATGCCTCCTTTAAAAGGGTGCCACCTTGTTCCTGCAGAAAACAAATGGATTACATTACACATACAGGATCCTGACTACACAAATATAATGCACACGCACATTAAAACAAGTGCATGCACACACTTACCTACGCAAGAGCCCCAATTATTCCATTGACATAAAAATGCCACACAGTAGTGCATGTTTAGGCATGTAATTCAGTTTGCATATAAATACACACAGAAAGAAAACAAATAGGAAAGAAAAGAAAGAATCAAAATACTGGTCTGTGTATGGCTTTTCATAACAACTGCTACTATTACTAAAAGTAATACAACCTATTTCAAAGGTACTGGAGAATGAAGCAGTGAAAAGAAAACAGTGACACAAGTTACTCTATTTCTCTAAACTTCTCTTCCCCTATATGTCAGCCAGACTACTCTGTTCTTTGTCTTCACTGTCCCTGTCACCAGAACAATTATGTATGGTCACCGGATTTTTAGTTACTAATGTGCTGCAAAGCAGTGGAACTCTCTTCCCTACCACATCCGCCATCTACCCCCAATCGACTCCTTTAAGCGTGCGCTAAAGTCACATCTCTTCCACAAGCATTACAACGATTAAGCTGTCAATAGTTGTGAATATAGTCAATGGACTAGTCCGCCTGCTCATCTTTCTCTGGAGATTTATGCCACTCTCCATCCTTTCAATTTGTCCCCTGATTCCTCTCCGTGTCTTCAGTGTTTGTCGTTTGTTATTTATCGGCATAGTTGTTTTCCTTCCATCCTTCGTATGCTGTCCATGTTTCCTAGTTGTCTTAAGCACTGAGAGCATGCTCCTTTATAAGTAATTAAGCGGTATATAAATCACTCGTTTATTATTATTATTATTACTCACTTGCGCATTGCAGTGTAGTGTGGTGATACGCCCCTGAAAAAAGTGACACCACAGAATAAGAAAGGGATGAAAAACAGCAAATAGATGGGATAGCAGGAGAAAGAGTAGCATAAAGAAAAGAAAGATGACACAGCTAGTTTGATATGGGGCACACTGTGCAATCATGTGGATCACTGCCTAATCTGTAAAAGCAGAATTGGTAAAAATAACTCAGGATTTTTTTACCGGTTTACAGGATCTTCACCATAAATTTTCCTAGCGTTGTCGAGTTTTCTCCGCTTGCAGTTCTTGAAATAACAGGGTAAAATAATCAAAACTCGTCAATTTGTTCATAAATATGTTCCAGACTTGAGGTCAACATACGACTAAATTAATAGATACAATGTATGAGAACTGGTGAAAGTCCTTACATATTCATAGACTGGGACGTCTGAGTAGTAAACACATCAGGACCTTGTCTGAAACACAGGCAGGAGAGACATTAAGATCAAAACACAGCAAGAACAGTACCCACAATATCCAGTTATTTCACCTAAACAGGTCCCCGTCGCCTTTCCTCGACACACTTGTGGACAAAGCACAAAATGGCCTCAGTTCTCGCATCAGTAAGTTCCGGTCATTTTACTGATTCTGTCATCCATTCTTATAAGCGAGGTAGGAAGTAGACCAGGTTCGCATATTAGTGCTGCTTAGGTAACTTTGGGTAATTTACACGCACCCACCCACACACACACACACACACACACACACACACACACACACACACACACACACACACACACACACACACACACACAGAGTGCTTACAGTTTGGTTTAAACAGACAAGCCAGTAATTAATACCTTTTTGGACTGTCATAATCGTCACTGTACAACATTCGCCGGAAGTGCTTGGCCAGCTTGACAGACAGGATGAGGCTCGGCATGAAGAAGAAAATGGACCAGCCCAGCCCCAGCCAGAAACCGTTCTGAAAGAGGACAGTTTTCATTGACCAAACCATAAGAATGTCCCCGAGCTCAAAATATGGCGGCAAATCTTTTTCTTATACTCTCTCGCTCTCTCTCTCTCTCTCTCTCACACACACATAAGAGAGCTAAGTATTCCACATACGATTAAACTTAATTAGTTAAAAGAGTAGACGAGACAGATGGAGGGATGATCCTCCACACTGCTGTTGCCCAAGCGTGGACTCACCAGCGGGTCCACCATGCCGCGGCAGACAGTCTCCACTACAAGGGCGTTGAAGATGGAGAACAGAGGGGAACACTTGGCCACGTCTGTCTTGAGCTGTAGAAGAGACGACGTGCACGTGCAAGTCAACATGCTAGTGTCATCACATTCCGGACAAAGAAACATGAGGTCATCAACATTCTGGGGTTATCAACAGGCTGTCATCTAACTTCATGTGTCATTTTAATTTAATAGGTATTGCGATGTGCCAAGATGACTTCCCGCTACCTCAGGTCGCCGATGTAAATCGTTTACGTGTTTACAGAACACAGTCACGTAGTGCCCACGTAAAAAGTCGGGAATTTCACGAGTAATAAGTTGTTCCCGTCTCTAATCAATGTCCTATCTATGGGAAGCGCACAGCTTACCTTGGAGAGTATATCGTTGATGTAGGAGTCGACAAATCCGAAAATGGAGTTGATGAAATTATTTGTCACCTGAAACACGTTTGACATCAAACTCAGAGAGAAACAAACTCGCGAGAAAGAAAAGCGACAATGAGAGTTATATACCGTATCATATGTGTGTGTGTGTGTGTGTGTGTGTGTGTGTGTGTGTGTGTGTGTGTGTGTGTGTGTGTGTGTGTGAACCCGCCTTACATTTGTGATCAGGCTCAGTGAGAGCCCGAGTTCTACCTTACAAAAGAAGAGATTGTGAGCTCGACTTACGTCTGTAATCAAACTCTGCATGACGGTAGTGTTGCTGAGCGTGGTCTGTGCAGTGCTGATTATACCAGGAAGCTTTTGTGCCTCTGTCTGAAAGTCAAACAGACTGCATTAATATTTTTTCTAATCCGAAATTCAAAAGTATCAATTTAATCTTAACAAGCCTCTCCAACGTAGAAGTCAGTTACATCAATTTAAGTTACAATAAGCCTTTTCTCACTGCAAGTCAGACATGGATTTGTGATGGTCAGTGTCTGCCTCTCCAGCTCCAATGAAAGAAAAGTAACGAGAAGTTGCAAATCGGTCAATCGAGTCCCATTTTGACCATCTTCATGTTTTGACAAAACCATACTTTATTTTTCATTGTCTCTTAGCCGCGTCTTTGTCTCTATAAAGTGTGTTAAATTTTAATTGCTCAGTCTAGACTGAAAAAGGGGGAATTTACCTGGCCAAATTTAAAAATTCATTATATTCAAGACGATACGAAGCAAAATTGCTTATGCATAATCTACTTAGGGTATTTAGAAAAAATGTACAATTGAACCAATGTATGGAAACTAAGGGGGTGGGGCTATCAATGACGTCCGCACTGCCATCCAGGCCCTACCCCCCACTCTTCTATCCCTCATTCCTAAATTTCTGATTATACCTACCTTTATGTCTTGCGTAATTGATTTCAGATTAGCTGCAATCCTCTCCATGTCCACCTGAAGATTAGAAGTCAGACAAGTTCACCGAATCATATAATCGCGAAAATACATTTCTATGTACATTAATTTGTACATATAACTGCTTATATCCAACCCCCTTCCAACATGTGGTTTTCTGCAAACACAGCCACCTAGGACTTCGTGACGTGCCCCCTTTAGTGTCATGAAATACCCGTGTCTTAGGCTACAGGGGTTTAAGACTTTAAATCCTTAAGCAGACAGGTATTTCTGCTACTAAACATCATCAGAGTCACCATAGGCAAGCTATAAACACTATCTGAACCTGACTTTTGGGAAGTCTGCTAATACTAGGAATGCCGAATTTCAAGTCTGAATATACTCCTCCCCTTCCTTGCCATTAATGGAGTAGCTCCACTTGGTAGGAAAACTCTTAAAACGATTCTTTAAAATTTTAAAAGCCTGAATGTTTGGAAATGGGAAACAAGCTTTATAACTTGTGAAGAACCGTGTGCCTCCAGTCTCATAATAATTAGACCTGCGACGATTTTTCTGTTTCAACCGCTCATTTTCTTTCGCGCTCACCAGTAACACACTGGTTATCTAAACAACTCTGTTTACTCTGTAGGTCACTCACTCACACACCTGCTCATGCCAGAAACTTTTGTCTCTCAACTCGCCCATCCACTGACTCCCATACAGACATCCCCATGCTGATGAATTTCTGTATCTAATCTGTGATATGTGTTATGACTGGATGTTCAACTTTAAAAAAATAATATAGTGGTTACCATTTCATAGCTTTGAAAAAGCAAACACTCGTTTTGTATTTTTTCCTCTTTCAAGAGGAATGTCTAGCTGAGAACTAGATTTGAAATTCTCGAAAATAAACGACAATAACTGAACTATATCAATTCTCGATTTGAATCCAGTTCAGTACTCACCAAGGTGCTGATCAGATTACTCAGCGGTTGAATGTCTACCCCCGGCTGATGAAAAATCGTGGAGAAATGAAAAGTAAAATAAGCGTTGTGTTTCATCTCTTGTCTACATCCTTTCTCTCTCTCCCTCGGTCGCTCTTTTCAAAGAATTAAAACTCCCCGCACCCCCCAACCCCATTCAACTTCACGTAAAAGGTACTTACAGCTCATCCACTCGCTATATACTACAAGATTCTCTCTGCCTCTCATCTGCTCGCGCCAGTGAACACACAACACGCATGTAAATACAACACGACACGCTATACACACTACACATACGCACGTATACATACACACAACACTCAGGATGAATATCCTCGCACTTCTACATCCTCCACTTTCTCCAGCTCTCACTCGTAACTGTCAATGTTAAACTTACAACGTTGCGGTTTTCTACAGAGGACTTCGTGCCATTCACAACAGCCGTCATATTTCGTATCTGAAAACATTGACATCAAATCACTGCGGGCTTCGAACCGCAAAGTTGTTTCTGGAGTGAAAAAAAACAAAAACAAACAAACATCGAAAGAGTTGAGAATAATGGGAAGGAAATACACTTTCCGCGCGTGAGTAATGCTGCAGACGACTTTCTACTGTTTCAGTTTGCTTTAGTGGTAAACAAACAAATAAAAACAAACAAACAAACAAACAAAAGCCAAAACTGTAACGATAATAGAAAAAGTCGGCCCTGTCCTTTGTCCTCTATAGACACAAAGCATGGGCTTTCCAATGCTCCGTCAGGGCCTTGCTCTGTCATCATGTTACTGCATTTGTTTCGTATTTGAATTATTATCAATAAACTAATCTAACTATAATTCTTTATTTATTTTGTATTATTATTTATAATTAAATTTACACGTATGCGTTTCTTCAGTTTGGTATCTTTTAACACACACACACACACACACACACACAGGTCGCTCAGCTTACTGCGACAGCCAGCGTGTCAAGATCGTTGACGGAGTTCTCCAGGGCACTGATTTCGCTGGTGACGTTGATGGCGTCGAGGTCGCTGGTCAGTGTGGAGGCGTCGAAATTGAACTTTAGGTTGTTCTGGAAATCAATCAATCAATCAATCAATCAATCAATCAATCAATCAATCAATCAGTTTTAGACGCTGTCTGCATGACTATCCCCATTTATTTATCGATGTGACCTGTAGAAGTGGTGTTCGACGAAGTGCGTAGGACAGAGAAATCCAAGTGTAAATGCCATCATGTGCAACATGGAAGTGCTCCACCTCAGGCACAAGAGATTAGGGACCAACTCTGGTGACGTCTGGCTTCTTGGAATTCGTTTAGAAGAAAAAAGAGGCGGCACTAATGGGAACCAGACAGAAATTAAGCTTGGCATTTCTTCAAGATCTTCTGTTTACTTCAACAACGCAAGCGCGCGATAACCTTGCATCGTGTATGCATGCATGAAAAAGTGCGACCACGTTCGTCATTTCTTGGGAGACTTCAAACATTTGTCTTTTTATATTCTCAGCACATTCACTGGTCTTTTTTGTTGCTCTTTTGATTATTGATTATCAAGAGGAGTTTCCAATTCTAAACACTTTCACTGGCCTTTTTTTATAAGCTCTAATAATAATAGTAGTAGTAGAAGTAGTAGTTTATTTATAGCCCATTATCCCACTAATAAAGTAGAACTCAAGGTGTTTACATACATGAAGTAGCACGAGCACACAGTTACCAGTAGACATTAATGCGTCTTACGAATTTATTCACTATCACATCATAACTACTCAGTCTCTCTCTCTCTCTCTCACACACACACACACACACACACACACACACACACACACACACACACACAGAAAGGTATGTCGGAGCCGAGATACGAACCCCCGACACCTGATTCTCACTGTCGTAGTGACAGTGGGCCACTAACCATCTCATTCATTGGTCCTTTTCATATTATCAGACCTTTGGTCTTTATCTTCTTGACGCGTTAAACGATTGTTTTTAATTCTCAGCATCATCATTTGTCTTCTTTCTCCATAAATTTTTTTCAATTCGTTTTTCTCAAAAACACATTCATTGATTTTTTTCTATGTATCGATCTCCTTTAGTATCTTCCGGTGGGCGCGGCCGCGAGGAAGTGGTTGGGTGTGGACAATGATTTTAAATGGTCAATAAATATTATGTCGTAAAGTAAGAACTGTTCCTTTTGGGGGCAATGTGCATTTTTCATTTGTTGTTTCTCTTCTAAATGCCTGGCAGCAAAATACACTAATGTCTCTCATGAGACAATAACGTGAAATTGTATTATTTTGTATGATACTATGATTGTAAATTATGATTGTATAATACTATTGTATTATATTATCAGCATATATTCACTGGATTTTTTTTTTGTTCTGAACACGCTGATTGGTCCTTCTCAGCACACTCTTCTTCTTTTTTCTCTGAACACGATCTCTTCGGTGCCGTCTTCTGGACACGTTTATTGGTCTCGGTACTCACGACCTACTGAGCATGTATTTTCTAGGTCCCCTGCAGGAGGCTGACAATTTTGCACCTGCCTCAGGTGACTGTATAGGGCACACTCACCTCCTTAAAGTCGCTGATCATCTTCAGACTGTCGTTTACGATTGGTTCGAGTCCCAGAACGGTATACATTGTCTGGTCGTTCTTGCAGCCACTGTAAGGGAATTCAGACTACTTCACCTATGTTCAATAATCTGTTGTCTGTTTATCAAGTTATGCTTTTTATTTTAAATGAATTATTCTGTTAATTACTCGATTGACTAAAAACAAATAGAATGCTGAATGACGTTTGAAATGTTCAGGCGACAGAATTATCAGACCTTCCAGAAAAAATAAGCAAAGCATCCTGTCACTTCAAAGTACCGCATCTGTGTTTCAGAGAATGCCTAAGCTCGCCAGGTTATTAACTATCTGAAACTTTATAGAAAGGTGTAAACTGAGAAATATTTCAACGCTTGTGTCTATATTTTTACGCATGAAAGAAACTCGTTTTCTGCTTAATGCCATTAGTGGTTGTCTGATATGCCTGTAAAAACCTCATCAACAATTGTCATCAGCTGTGATATGAGGACTGACAGATGGACAATAATTGAAAAGAACAAAGGAATAAAGGACTGACAGACCACTCACTTCATTACACCGGAAACGTTCATCTTCAAGGAATGATTCATGACTTGAAAGCTGAACCCATTTGCGTCTCCACTTTTGAACATCTTCATGTACTAAAAAATGTTAACAAAATTCTCGTCTAAAACTACAGTATTGCTACATTAAAAGGAGGAAATTACATGTTTATATTGTTGACATCCATTGACATATTGAGAACTGCTTCTTCCCTCAGACACAATAAAGTAAAAAAAAAATCAAAGAAAGTTTTAGTGTTCGTCTCTTGTTGTACAGAAAAAAAACATTGAACAGATCACTCTTTCTCTCTCTCCGTCACTCACTCACTCTCGCAACTGTCGAATCGGTTGATGGGTTTTAAAATGCGGAAAAGAGTAATATCACCGTGCACTGGGAGAAAAGTAAGAAACCAGAGACTCACCTCATCTATCTGGCCTAAGTTTTGCATCGTCTGACACATGTACCGCTCTGAGAAAGAGCCAAAGACGTAGAGAATTGTGGTCAGTATCATTATCAGGGCAGAGAAGATGAAGATCAATCCCACCGACCTAAAAAAAAAAAAAAAACCAAACGAGACTGTTTATTATGAAAGGGTGAGAAAACAAGCTGTTAACCAACCAACAGATTTACCGCAAAACTTCGAACAGGTACCTATGTTTAAAATGGTAAATTGCTTTTACCCTTGTGACCATAGGAACAATGAGCGAGAAGTTGTTCACCGTGTCAAGGGGCACGGAAGGTTACATTTAAAAGTGAAAGGTCAAGACAGTTCAGTAACCCTTCAGATTTTTGGTAGTTGGGTGTTATAGAGTACACGTTTTGCTGGGCCAGCTTTTTTATGAAGGCGGTGTCCCATCTCCTCTCCCTCACTTTCCAAACTCACGGCAGAGTCAGGAACCCGTTCCCGACAGTTTGTTCGGCTGGGGAAAGTTTGCTGTGCTACATGGGTATTGAACCGGCATGCTTCGGCTTCGAACACCAGTGCTGTCGCCATTCACGCACGTGCTTGTCAGGACTCACGACATGAGCAAGATCCCTCCGCAGTTGGATACTCCTCCGCGCTCTGTGGGTCGATCTTTGGCGCTGCTACCACAGCAACCACACAGCACCCCGACCAGCGCCAGGACGGCCACCAGCACCAGCAGAGAGGCGATGCCGACACCTGCATACCACCTGGCAACATACACAATGCTTCTGTCAATCTCTACAGCCGATACCAACGCGTACATACCTTTGACAACATACACACCAATGATACCTACACTTGCATAAGGTAAGGTAAAAGGTAACAACAGGTACAGCGAGACGAACACGCGCATACTTTAAGGAACATAGACTATGGTCAACATGCAAAATCCATACCAACAATTGTATACTGCCTAGAAACACACGCTAATGTAGACCAACATCGGGAAATCACCTTAACTTCACCAACATCTATCACCTGACAACGTCAACAGGCAGAGTTCAGAAACTTCTGTTGCACCTGACACCAAACAACGAGCCAAACAGTGTTGCTGTTTCCCGACACGTGATGGACACATACGCACGTTAGGACGAGTTCAGCGAGCTAACATGAAAGGAAAGGAACTAATCATGCTAATAATTTCAATAACAGTTATAACTACCGAACAAGGAGCAAAGGGCAAAACGATGAAATGTCCTTCTCTCTCTCTCTCTCGTTATTTGCTTGTCAGGCATTTCAAATTCGCATGGATGTTTCTCGAATAAGAGTATTGTCTACTGGATTGTAAGATATAATACTAATTGTTCCAAGTTCGTGTATATATATATATATATACTAATGATTCTAGGCTATTCATGACTTAAGATCCAATCTCTTTATTTACCTGTAAACCACTTACCCCTTGAAATGGGTCGATGGCCTAGGTTCGTTCCTTTGTTCGTTCGTTCTCTCTCTTTTTGTGTGTATATATGTATATAGATTCCCTTTATCCTTTATTGTACGCATTCACAATGTCTTATCATACCTACCTGTACTTGTCATAGGGCTTCAGTATGCTTGTAAAATCCCCTAAGTTCCCCCTTGTGCTTCTAACCTGTAAAAAAAATAATAATAATAATGCGATTCGAAAGAGACCATATCACTTGCGTTTAAAGGACGTTCTTAAAGTCAGCAAATGAGCTCATGGGATTGGGAAGTCTTTGATAACAGGTTTTGCCTTTTACTTGACACGGATCACGGAGCACATAAAATATACCATGAAATATACAAAGTGGTCTTACAGTCGATCTCAGGGAGCCAGTTTCGCCCAGAAGCGGCTTCAGCTGGTTGTTGTAGATGTCGTTCATTTCTCCTGCCACGTCCACTTCTGCACGGACACAAAGACTGTTGTGAGAGCTTTAGTTTCATTTTTATTTCGATGAAATCAAAGATGAAGACGAAAAATGATGATGTCCAGAAAAAAGACGAAAAGACAGGCTAGCTCAGAATGTTAAGCGCATTAGCCTGTGATGTTAAAAAGAACCAGAAGTCGCCTCAACTCTTATTTACAGTTCCTAACGTCTGCCCATTCATATGTGGTTCAGGAAGACAAGAAGAGTAAAGAAAGAGGACAAGTTTGAATAAGACATTACTGTTGATCTCATTCGTCACAGTTGAGTTGATCTGAGCGTTGGCGTCATCTTTCATCTGCAATATAAATATATAAAGAACTATAAGCAATTTCTTTGGGGAATTTCTTTGTAGAATCTATCTGTGACAGTCATTACGTCTTTCGACAAATTAAAGTCGAACGAACATAATGTGATGATGATGACGTCCAAGCATCGAGAAGCACTCTGCTATTCATATCATACACTTTCGCTCAGTCTTGAATTTATCGATATTAAATTTTTTTAATACATAATCAAAAGCATATATACGAGGAATGTTTCACTTCCGCAATAAAACGAACCCGGATTTTTTAAAAACATTTTTCTCTTATTCATCAACTATTTTAAAATTTTTCAGCATATCGCCGCCTATTGCAACACATTGTTCGGCCCTGTGGATCCATTCTTGAAATCAGTCCAAAAACGCTGATTTTGGCATCAATTTTAGCTGTTTCCTCACTCCAGCAATGACTAAATCATCCACTGGGCCTTGGTTTTAGGATCCAGATTCTAGAACCAATATTCATCACCTGTGGTGATGCGCTTGAAGCCATGAGAACGCTCGTGATTGAATGTTTCCCAGAATTCCTTGCACCAGTCCACACGCGGTGTTTCTTTCGCTTGTCCGTCAGCAACCTTGGCATCCAGCAAACTGACTTCTCGCTGAAGCCCAAAATCATGATGGATGATCCTGTGAAGACTTCTAGAAGGAATTCTCGGCTCCATCTCCCTGATGGTCACACGGCCATCACTTTCCAGGAATTTACGAACTTTGTTGACATTGTCTGAGTCTCTTGACGTCCTAGGCCTTAGTTCATGATGTTCGTCATCACTTCTGAAATGAACACTGCCAAACAGCTGAAACTAGTCTGTTTTAGTTTCTAGTTTTAGAAGGAGCTTAAGTTTCTTTCAGCTCTTGCAAACTGTCAACAGTCCAAAAGCTACGCCCGAAGTGATGCAACATGATCACTCGAAAGTCAGGCCCTGATGGCGCTGGTAGATCACTTGGTGGAGCGGGCATCGACTTGGTTCTCCTCTCCATCCAGGAAAAGCTAGGAGGGGAAAAATTATGAAAAAAAATGTGGAAACACCCTGAAGAATCAGTCTATCAAGTTTACAGGGTCTGAACTCACTGAAAGAGCGCGAAACTCTGAAGTCCGGGCGGAAGTGGAACATCCTTCGTACATTCACACATACATACAAGATGAAGGAATATGATTTTTTTTAAAGCTACTTGAAATTAAAAGAAATCAGTTCCGCCGAAACACGGTGGTACTCGCCTTTTTAAAAACATCAGTGGTGACCTTTGCTTTGAGGCTATTTGTTTGACTGGACATTGCAGCGAAATCCAAATTTCTCTGCGCACATAAAAGAAGTCGCATAATAAACTCTTCCCACAACCATAGTGACGCGTGAGCACGTTCATTGTTTATTGAGTGTTTTGTACACTGTTGACGGTTGTCTTAGCTTTTTGGATTCAGTTACTTGCATAGATAGATAGATAGATAGATAGATAGATAGATAGATAGATAGATAGATAGATAGATAGATAGATAGATAGATAGATAGATAGATAGATAGATAGATAGATATAGATAGATAGATAGATAGATAGATAGATAGATAGATAGATAGATAGATAGATAGATAGATAGATAGATAGATAGATAGATAGATAGATAGATAGATAGATAGATAGATAGATAGATACTCCCCATGCACACGCACATATACAGACCAACAGATAAACACATTCTCCCACAAAGTTCTTTCTTATCTCTCTCTCTCTCTCCCACATACAAACAGATAAATGCACTCTCTCAAGTATAAACACACACACACTCCCTTTTTTTTTCTCTCTCTCTCTTTTTCTTCCGAGCGTGCCCACATAGAGCCAAGCGCTCGCATGCACACACACACACACACACACACACACACACGCACGCACGCACGCACGCACGCACGCACGCACGCACGCACACCGTCTCTCTTTCTCAGGGGTTTTGGAGGAAGACCGAGAAAATTTTAAAATTATATCAACAAATAATGAAGAATAATGTCCTAACTCTAGTAATGTGTCTGGCATAACTCTGATGTCTAACGCCACCGTTACAATCAAGTGTCACGACTGTGTTTTACTGTAATTGTCTTACGCGGTCACCGCTATCATGACTTCTGAATGGTTCCTCGAAGTGACTGCAGTTCTCGTCTTGAGAAAAGTTACCGAACCAACAGACATGCGTTGAAGACGGTAGATGTAATAGTTATATATTTAATTTATATTTTGAGTACCTCACGGACTGGCATTTACAGCGAAAGGTATCGTCCGACATAGTGGCGCCACCATACTCACCAATGTGCTGATTTCGGTATTAAAACAGTTTGCGCAATTGCTGTCGGCAGAGGTGAGAGCAGCCACAGCTTCATTCCGCTGGGAATCTGCGGTTGTGATTTTGACTGACATGTCGTTAATCTGTACTTGTGCTTGCTGGCTCACTGCACAAAGACAACAGATAAATCGCTGCACTGTCCTGTTTCTGACGTCACTGGGACACCCGGTAATGTAGTGGTTAAAACACTCGCTTGTCACCACTGCAGTGACAAATCCCGGGTTCAGATCTCGTAACGGGGTATTCTCTGTATGTGACACCTGTCCATTCTCCCCCCCCCCATAGTGCGAAATTACCTCAAGGTGGAAGCACTTTCCTAGTAAACCAACCAGCCAGCCGACCGACCGACCGACCGACCGACTGTTGTCACTTCCATCTAAAGGTTTCGCAGTCACTGCTTTTCTAATTCTTATACCGTGTCATCCATCAACTTAGGCACTCATCCTGGATATTATCCAACATCGAGGGAGCTAGGTCTATGCATCTTGTGATCTGACAAAAGTGAGTGGAAATATTTGTGAGACTGTGTGACATTTTGAAGCGACAAACCAGAAAAAAACTGTCTTGGCACTCGACCACCACCTATGACAAAAACAGCAGCAGGCAACCTCTGCAGATGCAGGGTACTCTCAAACCTTATTGTTGGATGCCTGATTCCTCTTTGCTTCTTCTATGTTTTGTCTGTCGTTACCTATCAGTACTGTTGCTTATCCTTCCGTTCATCGCATGGTGTCTCGTTCGTTTCTCACGTGCTTAGAGCATGCTCCTTCATGCGCTAAATACATCACAAACTTTTATTTTATATAATATCTATAGATATGTTGATCTCCATTATAGCTGGCACCATAGATTGCTTATTTCTATGTAAAGTGATAGATATTTTGTCAGAAGATAATCATGGAAATCAAGACTATCATGCCAATTAAAACAAAGTCATGGAACAACATTAAAATTTCTCCAGCACAAATAATAATAATGATGATGATGATGATGATGATGATGATGATGATGATGATGATGATGATGATGATGATGAAAGACAAACAAAGGTTCTGGTGGCATGATCGTGTGACATGATTAAGAAGGATGCTGCAATGACGTTTGGAGTGTGAGCATGAAGTGGGCTCCTGAACTGCCCGCTCTCCTCTTCTGTCGTTAGGACTGTGCGCGAAGGTAGGCAGATAGACAGGTAAGTAGATAGATAGAAAAAAATTGTTTGCGTGTGTAGAGAACTAGTCCCACCACATTCAAACAAATCTTAATCTGTTGTACACCTCCCCACACACGCTATTTCCCAGCTGCTCTTTGAATGGTCGAGATGCGTGGAGGTAGGACCCATGAGATTAACGTGTTTGAACTCACAGCCAGAGATGTTGTTGAGCTGCGCGTCCAGGCCGACCACGGTCGACACGGCAAAGATGATCTTGCCGGCCATCTCGCCCGCGGCATCTGGCCAAGCACAGAAATTAGACATCAATTATTTCCACGTCGAGGGAAGCACCGAGTATGATCTTTTAGAATAAAATGTTATTAGCAAGAAAGTAAGATGAAAGGGAAAGAGGTCGAGAGAGATGGAGCTACAAACCTTTAACGTATGCAGCCACAGTTTTTGTCAGGAATTGAAAATTTTCATTTCCCAAGCGATTGAATTGCTGCAACAAAAAAGAGAAAAGTTAATCAATTTTATTTTATCCACCTGTGGGTTGAGTCCCTCGCAATTCACAAGCGCACTATGTTGGTTACAAAATAGTTTAAAATGGTTTAAAATAATTCACTGCAACGGCTAAAAAAGCGTTGATTAAACGAAAAATTATCTTTGGATATTGTGTTTTGAGAGCCAAAAAGTCGCTCGAACAGTTCATGCGAAGGAGGAATTTTATATATATTTTTTTTAATTTGTGTTTTACGCCGAGCCAGCAACTAAGGTTATATCATGGCAAGGCAGCCAGCCAGCCCTGTAAACAGATGCCACATGCAGAGAAAGAACAGCGTGCCCGAGACGAGAACTGAACCCAGGACAGCCAACCTTCACTGTATTGGTGACAGGCGCTAACCGTTGCGCCACCGGACCGTCCTTCGCGATGGAGGAAGAAGAGAGCTACAGGAATAGTGTAGTGTATATCTCATACGACGAAACCTAATCGTCACTGATACAAAAATGCAGAGGTGTCTAACAGTCGGGGTGGAACAAAGGCTGGACAAGTTAGTTTATTAAAAAAAAAATTTTGAAGCGGTGAGCTGAATGTCAAACTGCTTACGCTGTGAATGTTATCCACAAAGGTTTCGGCATCGTCAAAGCTGTCGCCGATGGTCTGGTTGATGTTTGCGATGTTTTTGGTCATCTGGTCACTGGACACGAAAACGCAAGCGGCCCCGGCTCTGAAATGTCGCAAGCAAAATACGTCTTCACTCAAATCGACTTCAAGGAATTTCACAAGTTGAGATAAAAAAAAGCTAGTTCACCTTTGTATTCTAAAATTTTAGACTTGACTGATCCTTCCTCTAAGAGAACATTTGAGTTAAATTAATTAACACGTAGCGTTCTTTCAAGCGTGCACACCCTCGAAAAGAGAACGGAAAAATGAGAGCCAGACTGACAGACAGGTGCAACAGCAGAAAAAAAGGACATTCTGAAAATCCCTACATGATAAATAGTGACAAGATGATCACGGTGGTTCCAAAGGCGATTCGCTTGCATCCCGCCTTGGGATCGTTCTTCTGCAGCCTCTTCCCTCCGCAGTTGCCACAGCAACGACAGCAGCAGAAGCAGAGGCAGACGATGGGGAAGATGAGAATGAAGAGCAGGCCGATCGCAAGGCAGATGGCGAAGCCGATGAAGTCCAAGGCGAGCTTGACGACAAGGAAAACAAGCGTTTGTGAGACTGAGAAGCAATTAAAAATTCGTATTGCAGTCTTGTAGGATGTTTCCTAGGATGTGTAAGTTTTATGAGTCATAAGGAGCGACACTCTTTGCCTGCAGTCAGCAGAACTTCGGTGTTAAACACTTGAAGGGGTTGATTTATTTGATTTATTTAATCGAACTACATAGTCACACTTACCTCTTTTCCAGCCGTTGCCACGTCCACCTTGTTTTCAAAAACACCTTTCATTTTTTCTGAAAAATAACACGAACCGATAAAACGATCATGATGACATGAAACTGATGTTTTCATCAATCAGTCAAAGAACGAACCTATCGACTATCGATCCATTATTCAAACAGTCATGCATCCCTTCGTCTAGTTAATCAGTCAGTGCAGAGTTGAGGGGTAGGAGAAGAAAGAACTTTTAAAGCTCACGTATTTAAAGACCTCTCTCTTTCATTCCTACTGGTGAAGTGCTGTGAAAGTTTTAATATTAAGCTTTTAAGAGGTTAGTAACAGTTTTGCAGCAAGACAAATGTTTGCTAACATCATGCCTTTTGGGTTTCTTTTTCACACATTCGAAATGACTTGACATTTTAAAAACTGTATTATGATGCTGTTCTTTTTGATTGTATAATTGTTCACACCACTTTATAGTTCAGCGATGTTCTACTGTGTGTCTCTCTGTCTTTCGTGCACTACACTTTGTACTACAATTAAAAAATAATTTGCTTTAAATATTGCTAAGTTTTCTCGCAGGTTTGTAAAATTAAAGAGAAAAAAATGCAAACTAGAATAGTATTTTAGAGGAAGATAAAGTAAAGTCACCCAAGATGTTAACACACAATATTTTTAGGGAAGGGGAAGATGTAGGCGCAGCAGGGGGGGGGATGATGTGGAGAGCACGAGGTGGAAAGTCAGGGTGCACGCAAACTTTGACTGCGCTGCGCAGTGTTTTTTATGTATGTATGCATGTGCGTGCGTGCGTGTGTTTGTGTGGTTAGACTGCGAGACAGGTTCCACTGCGTGACAGCACGCGGTGCTTCGTGGTCCTCTGAGTGCAGTGCTGCAGGTGTACGGCTGTGTGTACCTGTAGTCACCTGCTACCTGTTCACACGCCAGTCACCTTACTCGTCCTTGGACCCTGTACAGCTATTATGGGCAAAGAACTTCCTGAAAACTTGACTGTCACAGTAGCGAGCGGTCTGCACATGTCGCAGGGAACAAGTAGGCTGATCGTTAAGGAAAACGAGGTAACAAAACCCTTAGAGTCGGTCGATGGGTTTATTATAAAATCCAGCGCCATACGAGGAACAAAGTGCCTTTGTCATAAAACTCTCGAACAAGTTTGCAGTATTGTGTGTGTGTGTGTGTGTGTGTGTGTGTGTGTGTGTGTGTGTGTGTGTGAGAGAGAGAGAGAGAGTGCGTCAGATAGCAGGGAAAAAAGAAAAAGCAATGGAGTTAAGAAAACAAAAGACGGGAAAATTGTATTGAAAATAGCTGAGCGTGCGCACGTACACACACACACACACACACACACACACACACACACACACACACACACACACACACGTACATTCACGCAAACACAGAATTCAAATATTCCACAAATCCCCAGATACCAACTGTGTGTTTACTCGGCTTATTCGTGACTTGGCAACCCAGTACTTAATCCTACATTTCGCAAACAATAAAGCATGGACAATACTACAAATATACACAGGAGTGTAGAGAGAGGGTAGCAGACACAGCACCGTTAGGTCAATAAAATCGCGCCCCGAACATAATCTCCTTACAGGCACCAACATTAGTAATGTCACTAGCAGAACTCTCCTACTTAGCTTCTTGACACGCAGACCTACCATCAAGACTCAAGATCACATTTTATAGCGAGAACCCTCACCCCCCCCCCCATGACTGCGAACTGTGAATTGGAACTCGACTCTTAACAAAATATTGCGCAAATTCAAAGTGTGCAGCCATGTGTTGATGTTAATGCATCGATGAAGATTCAGGTCAGATCTTTTCCCTAAGGTCTTGCGCTAAGAAAAATGTCTCATAATACTGTTCCTCATTCTGGACAAAACACTCTTTTTGACATTTTTATCTCTTGCTTCTTGTAATTTTTTCTCGTCAGAGAGAGACGGAGAAGGAGAAATGGAGGAAGACCATAACGATTAATATTATGTTTAGTCTACGTGACGTGTACAACGAAGTTTGGACTAGGTAGTCAAGTTACCTAGGGCACCGAAGGGAAACAGCTATTTGCCTAAAGGCAGCGCCCTGACACTCCCCTCTATGCCAAGGACGTCTTTTGTAACGGCCTTTTCCTGGGAAAGGTATTCACACACACACACACACACACACACACACACACACACACACACATCCTTGTTTTCGAGAAATTTCTCAATCCTCGCTAACCACCTGGGCCCGTAGTTACGAAGCAAGGGTAAGTCTGCCCTGGGGCAACATGCGTAACTCAGGGACAAGCGTCTTGTAGTTATATACCGGTGTCCCAGACAGCAGCTGTAGTTATAATAAAGCAGTGGCAAACATGCCCTAGGTTCAAGTAGCATAAAGCAATCATTGCAGAGTCTGCACACCGCTTCACAGAATCGTAGATAAGATGGTTGCCATTGTTCTCTCTGCTTTGTCCCCGGGCAAAATACTTCACCTTGCTTCATAACTATGGTCCCAGGAAGATCGATATGGAGGTAGGCTAGGAGGTTTTCATGGCAAGACCATCAGAGAGAGTTGTCGCAATCGCCTGCAGTTTGTGACTGGAACCACTTGCTTCAGCAGCTGTGTGGAAGCGCGCGTGTCCATAGCAACAGCGATGCCACGAGTGGCTGGCGTGTAGGTTGGGGATATCACGTCGCTAGGCTCAGGAGAGCAAGCTATGAGCAGGCTAAGCTGACTAACCCAGTCTCCTAGCTCTGCACTCTGGTCCCAGGGACGGGTTTCCAGTGGACAGAAAATTCAAGAGGTTGGAGCTGTCTGTATTTATTGTGTTTGTCTTTCTGCCGCTGGTTGGATTGAGAAAGAAAACTAAATAATATATTATAATTTTATATTATTTTTAATATTACCATCATCAGTCCCATTCCGATATTAAACATCTACCCTAGTACATTTTTAATTAACTGGAATGAGCCAAGCAATAACAATATTGTTTCCACAATCTTTTTTGGGGGAGAAAACTGCTTCATTTTCAATATATCAGCTTTCAAATACCATTGGTCAAAACAGGTATTGACCGTTAAGTAATAAGTTGTTATGATAAGCTTGTAGCTTTTAAAATATTTAGTGTGGATCTCTTGCGGAGCGTTTTCGATGCAAATTATCAGAATGTGAATAATGTAAAGACTGCAGTCCCCAGGGCGAAGTGGAGGTGAAGCTCGTCCCGCTTCTCTCGACCTTTGGTTGTAAACCGAAAAGACAGTTCTGACAGACTTCAGTTTGCCTCGTTTGTACGAGTTGAATTCAAGGGTTGAAGACCTGTTTGATGGATTTATTCTCAGCGGAAACCTAGCGCCTCAGATCCATCCCACGGCCGCTTCCGAAGCCCAACGCGACCACGAGGTCAGGTAATTCCTAACACGCTCGCCCCAGGGAAATCGATGAGAGGTGATGCTGGGGAAGGAGACAGAAGATGAATGATCGCAGCTGACAGCGGAGATGATGGGCGGCGACACTGCGTGAGGACTGAGCAGGATTTAAATTTCAGCTCCTGCAGCAGGACGATCCACCGCTCTGCCGGGTCATCTGCTTCGACCAGCGTTTGAGGCGATCGTTCAACATCAATACCTACCGTGCTTCCTAACCTGCGCCCATGCCTTGCTGGTCAGCAGTCACGTGGGAAGACTGAGAGACCTAATATCGCGAACAGCTGGTTTGATAACCCCATCATACGACAGAAGCAGCCGTCAGAGATTTTAATTAGTGGGAGAGCAAAGGCAAGGCGACTCACTGTACCTCCCTAACTACCCCTACCCTCCTGATCCCAGCTGTGACGTATCAAAAGACGAAGGCGATGGTAAAGTTTAGGTTTAACACATATGCAAGAGAGCCAGGGTGTTGTTGGGTTGTCGTGGAATATTCTAATTACTAGGGTCACGGGTCTGGTCAGCAAAATCACAAGTTCTATTTCTTAGTTGATTCACAATCCGTCAGTCAGTCGACCAGCCACTCAACCTGATGTGTGTCCACGTACTGAGCCTTATCGGAGGGAAACATCTTAGACGCATGATAGTCACACCAAGGATAGACACCCTTCAACGGAGGTCTTATCGTGATATAAAAGAGTAAATATTTAATGTTGTGCAAACTTTAACACAGCAACAACATAGAAACCTTTAATATTATTAATAACATGTAATGTAATATTATTATCGACTGCGTTCAGTTTGGCGACTATTTTCAGTGGTGTGATATATTAAATTCAGACCCAAAATCAATGTTATCAATGCAAGAATTGTTAGTTTAGAAAGTCGTTAAAACTGCATTAGCGGCATCAGTTTAATTACCTTCCCTCCTTTCTTCGATCACCTCCCCAGCGAGGCCCTGTACACTGACAGTTACCCGGACGACGCTGCATACCCCGGGTCGTAACACGTGAGATCAATCATCCCGAGATCACAAAAGTTTCTCACTTAAAGTCAAGGTACCCTGTATCCTGTACCCTCTTGGTTACACTACAAGGGCAACTCAGTGGTCTCTTTGTTTTGAGATCAGCATCCGTGATTATTGTTATGTCTGTGGCTTTTTTTTTGCGGGGTACCTTGAGCCTACCTTTTGATTGGTGGGTAAAAGCGCTCTCTCAATCACCTTTTAAAATTGTTTCTGTGCATTGTGTATGCATGTATCTGTGTTTGCGTGGTCATGAAGGTGCATGTAATGCCTGCCCTAAAATGGTATGATCGCGTGCCTATGTATGTTAAGCGCTTTCAGTCCGGCTGAGACTGGAGAAAGGCGCTATTATTATTATTATTACTATTGTTATTACATCACGAGGCACTAATATTCTGTATCTTACACCTTGCTTCTGTATATCGCAAAATGATGATGATGATGATGATTTATAAAGCGCTTTTCCAACGATTTGCTCAAAGCGCATTAGAGAAATGATAAACAGAAGTAAACCGAATCACCAACAGCCATGCACCCATATTCACATATGACTGACACTCACTTCTACAACAGAAATACCCGCTCAAGCACGAAGTAAATACAGACACACATTATGCACGGTCGTGGTCAGGACAGGGTCGCGGAAAGGTTTAGTTCCATGGCTTGTTTCCTCTTCTTCTGTCTTGTTCTTGAGACAGGGTTAGGGTTAGGTTAATATTCTGACGGCATCATGGAAAACCTTGGTCAAGATGACTTATTGTCCGGTGAAGCTTGCTGCTGGCCCACCCGACAATAGAAAAAAAAATCGATAAAATGCGTGTCGCCCTCAACCACAGCACTAAAGAAAACCATTGACATTATTATCATCAATCTGTTGCCACGGGTGTCGCCAGTCACAGAGTATCGACCTCCGCCTGTTCGCCTCCCTCCCTCCCTCCCTCCCGTCACTATGTGAATGAAGACCTGATGCTAGTCCTTCTTACCCTCCCAATTCCGATCTTGCTACTTTTCCTGTTACTTGGTGTCTTTTTGTGTTTTCTATCTTTGTTTTATGTTTGTCGTCAGTACTGTCGTTTATTCTTCCGTCCCTCGTGTTCTATCCATTTAGTCCATGTCTCTTCCCCGTTTTAAGCGCTAAGACCATGCTCTCACTATAAGTGTGAATATGCGCTATAAAAATCTTCATTATTATTATTATTATTATTATTATTATTATTATTAATGACTGCGTTGGGCAGATGAGCCGAATATGTCTGGTATCGAAAGGTCAGAGGGAGGAGCTTAGACATTCCTAAAGAAAAAAGATTACAGCAAGGGAACACAATGCTTTTTTAACAAAGTTAAGTATCCCGGTTAACAGTTAATAATAGCATCCATACCCTGCCACCCCTTCTCTTCTCTCTTATATATATATATATATAGAGAGAGAGAGATTAACGTACACGTTCTCGAACGCATACATACGCTAACGTCCTAGAAAATACAGGATTACAGTTAGTGTTGTTCTAATATTGCACGGTGGCTAAAAAGGACCCCACACGTCGGTTGGTTTCCTTAAGAGTACAAAGCACTTGGCACAATGTACGTTACACAAAGCAGAAAATTATCACAATCCCGGCCACCATGGGGGACTACACTGCCACCCCCTGGGGGATGGGGAGGGTCTGTACACACAGTTAGAAGCCAGGCTGCCGTTTGCAAATGCAGTCTCTCTCCCAAACTGTCAGACGAGCTTATCTGCGGCCGAACCCACTGGTCCAGAACGCTTCGAATCAGTCAACCGTAAAAATACCTAAGTATTTTTTTAATAGTAAACAAATCAGTTGAATACCCTCCCTTCCCTCCTCCCCCCACACACACCCTTCCCATCCCCTATTGGTGTTTATACACAGCTTGGAAGTGATTTAGAATCCAGGATTACATGTAAGATTCGGGTAACACTTTAAAACTGTCTTGTGACAGGTGGATGGAACATAATGCTGTAACAATTTTATCATAAGAAGGCTTGATCCGGGACGATAATGCTCTCTGCTTTCAGGTACCACTGTAGGCACTGGTTGATAAAGGTGTTGATAAAGATGCCTGCTAGAGAGAGAGAGAGAGAGAGAATAATTAGCTTGTAGGCTGTTTTTTTAAATTGGTGTTTTACGCCGAGCCAGCAACTAAGGCTATATCACAGCAAGGCAGCCAGCCCTGTAAACATACCACATGCAGAGAAAAAAACAGTGTGCCCGAGACGAGAACTGAACCCAGGACAGCCAGCCTTCACTGCATTGGTGACAGGCGCTAACCGTTGCGCCACCGGACCGCCTTTGTAGGCTGTTGCCTCCGAATGTGTGTACATATGTGTCTGTCATATGATGACACTGTCTCGAGTCGGTTTATTGCAATGTACTCCTCGTCGTTTATCCATCCATTGCTTTCCCTGACATCCAGTTTCTGAGGTCATTACTCCACTTTTCCTCCTCCCTTGTCGATCATGCCAAACTTGGTATCCTCCTATCTTGAATGGCTTTTCCTCTTGCAAATGCATTTTTTTAAATGCAGCAGATGTTAATGCTGTTTTGGTGCAGGTACAAGTTAAGAGTTCATACTGATCACAATGATATTATTGGTCTTTTCTTAAAGTTTGGTGGTATGTTGGGTATATGAGTGCCTTCCTTCGACTTTGTCAGGGCTACCTGACATCAGGTCATGGTGTGTACGCTCTGTAAGCACATGGAGGTGGGAAGATTGTTTGCCGGGATGCCACCCAAGGACTAGATCTTACAACCTGTCTTTTTATCGCATGGTTAACCTGTTACTGGACACATTGGAATATTCACTACTGAAAGTAGCAGTGCTACCTGTAGTAACACAACCAGCTGGTCCGAGACTGCTTATTTATCCAGGGAAACCAGGATTATTTTGTTGATCTGGAAACTGTTTTCCTATTTTGCCACCTAGAGACTGCAGGGTTGGGGGTTGCCCACTACCCAACTGTGGATAGTTTAGTCCCAGTGTATTTCTTTTTATTTCTTTTGTGCGGGGAGGGGGAGAGTAAGGTCCCGTTGATTGACACACAGTATAGATTCTGACCTCAATGATTGCAGGAACCAATACAACAGCTTAAGTTAATAAGGTGATGGATCACCACCAAGCCTATATTTTGTGACATAAGAGGAGATTAAGTTACGAGTTCTTTCCAAACAAAGGAATGAGTTCCTATGTTCACAAGCTTAGTCCTCGCGAACGGAACATTTCGAGATGATAGACTATGAGCATATAACTCTTGCAATGTTCCAACATTTACTTTTCGAGAATCATCTTGAACTCGGGTTTGACAAACTCTGGACTTGGAATACCGTTGGAGAGATTTCACCGGGAAGGTGCGACACACACAAGGACTGTAGTCCAACAAAACAGCTCGTCATGACCTCTCTCAGCTAGTGACCTCTCTCTCGCTCACACTCTCCGGTCTCCTTTCGCCCCTCTCGATGTTTCGGGGAAGGAGGAAAAGTTGAACCTTAATCCTAACTCTGCACTGAATCTCAGTAAAGGCACAAGTACAAAAACAACACTTCAATTCCGTGCTTAAAGGTTTTTCCAGTTGTCTAGCTCGTGGAAAAAAATACGAGGCTATAAATAAATATTTTTACAGTTTTTGCCTGAAGAAAAGATAAGCTTTTACCACTTCTCATGACATTTGGGAGATCAGATATCTCGAAAGAAAACTTGCGTTGATCCTTATTTATTATGTAAACAAGCATCTGAATAGACATTCATGAACTTTTTGTTTTGTTGTCTTAGATTTTGAAGCGAGAGTAAGTAGTTTCACGGGGAAAAGGATCTTGTTTTCGTAGTTACAATGCAATACCCAGACCTCTCGGACACTGCTCCATGTTTGTTTACCTTAATAAAGGCGTCTTTTCTACCGTTGTATAACTACGGCTTCAGGGGGTAAAACATCTGTGAGATCTGTACACTGCTTTTTCCATAAGTTCCCTAACAACTTGCCTTTGCTTCATAACTACCGCCCTCGGTGTGTGGTACTCTGTCCTATTTACCCTCTGACTCCACCAGCCCCTTAATGACCCGTTAATGACCCCTACTTATCTTTCAATCATTTTCCTTCCCTTTATTTTATTTCGTGTGGGTCTACAGACGAAGTTTTCCTTCTATGTCGCAGTTTATTTTGCTTTAATAGCACCTGCAGCTAATGAATAAACATTACCACGTCTTTACCATCGAGCCATCTAGTGAGTGACATGAAGAAGCTTCATTGTGAGGCCACAGGCTAGAATATTGATTCCACGATCTCACAACAATTATCGATGAATGAGCTTCGAGCATGTAACCCACGTTTGTATGTAATCTAGCTATAACAACAAGAGAAAATTTATATACAAGCGTTTAATTTAAATATTAACGAGGCAGGTGATGAAGGTAGCGAGCAGTGATTGGCTGGCTTTTACTTTTACACGATTTTCGGTTTCTTGCCTTTTTTAGTTTACCATTATTGTACAGTAGTATGTAAACATCCCTTCTAGCAAGGAATCCCATGGTTTGACAGAGCACACGAAATTCTAGCCTGCATTTAAATAACAGGTTCAGAAGGGGCTAGGCAACAGTTATCTTACAAGAAGAAATAAACTCAAAATGAACACAGATTTGAAGTGAAGTCAAGAGAAAAATTTCTTCAGCACCTCACATCTTGTAACCAAATTTACCATACAAATATCCCTTTCCTTCAAAGTTTGGCATTCATAAAAAAATGTTCTTTTAAACAGAAGAAACATCTGCGGAGGGTGGTGGTAATGTTAGGTTGTCTTCTCGTCATGGCCAAGCGTGGCAGATAGGTGGTTGCTCAATTCTTTTCGCATTTCTGACTCATTCGATCACTACTCCTCTCCTTAATGTTTACAATTTGAGGGCCGTGACATATGAAAAGAATAAAAGAAATTCCACGTGAGATCACACTCGACTCTCCAGCAACAACCTGAAATAAAATCTGGTGGGAGTGGTCAGTACTGAAGCCAGGTGCATTAGTAAGCTTAAAGTATTTCTGAGCATGTGTGTGTGTGTGTGTGTGTGTGTGTGTGTGTGTGTGTGTGTGTGTGTGTGTGTGTGTGTGTGTGTGTGTGTGTGTGAGAGAGAGAGAGTCAGTAAGAAAATCCGCCGGCAGTACAACCAAGAAGCAAGTGTGAAAAAAGTCAGTCATGTGCATAAGACTATTTCTTGACCTAACACACCCATTTTACATCACACACGTTATCTCTTGATCGTAAATTTGAGCTGGACAGATGAGTGCGCGAAGAGAATACAAGAGCAGCCGTGCCTGTCGCAAAAGCTTTTAAAGTTAACCCACAGGCGGTCGATGTCATCTACCTGAGTAGGTATAAAGTGGAGGCAATGCCCCTGAGCTCACATCCTTATTACGTTAACAGTCGATCTTTGAGATCTTTTCAATGTCCAGCATGTTTTTTTTTCTCTCTCTCTCTCTTTCTCTTTTCTACGCTGCACTTTCGTGTGCAGGTGCTCCCGCTAGGATGGTGAGTCCATTTGTCTTAATTCAAACAGAATGAGACTAAAAACTTCAGGGCAGTGTCAGCAGAATCTTTTTTAAGTTTTACCACCTGAGGTTTTGATGTCTGGCAGTCATACAATGCACCAACAACACTCCAATATTGGTTTTCTTTTTTTAAAAAAAATTTACCCCATTCAAGCAGGTTTTCTGAAAATAAATATGAACGATTATTCCCCACATTTTCCAGACAAAGCGCCAGTCCGTCAACCAATTCGTGTGCAGACAGCAGAACAGGAAACTTTAATAAGGGGAGTTTTTAAACGGCCAAGAAATCATCATCTGTATACATCTTCCTTTCCTTGTTGTTCTCTGTTTACTCTGCTGCTTTGGTCGAGTTCTTTGTACGGGGAAGAGCATTCATTATATTATATATAGACATCCACTGAAGTATTTCTCTCACGCAGGCACGAAAGACAGGCTTAACGACAGGGGCGCTTTATTTATCCCCGTATCTTTGCATTTCTCTCTCTGTGTGTGTGTGTGTGTGTGTGTGTGTGTGTGTGTGTGTGTGTGTGTGTGTGTGTGTGTGTGTGAGAGAGAGAGAGAGAGAGAGTGAAATAAAAAAGCTGCTTGTAAAAGATAACATTTAAATTTTTTTTTCTTTCTTTCTTTCTTCCTTCCTTCCTTTCTTTTCTTTCTTTCTTTCTTTCTTCGTTTCACGCTTTCTTTCATTCGTATTTTCCTCTAGTTTATTCCTTGCTAGTCCTGGAGGAGCATACAGCCGCAAATTCCTCTGTTTATTTTTCTCCAATTCTTCAGCCACGTTCTTCGGAAACAAATGATTTCCTAGAAAAATCAAACAATGCTTCAACAATGGGCATTCAGCTGTGACCTTACATCTGCTCCCTTGACCGCGCATGGTCTGCTTTGGTGTCATGGCGGATAGTTTTGTTGAACAAACAATTTCTTTCTTAAGCACGATAGGTAAAATTAGTGATAATGTATAATATTAACTATATTCTGTAAATGTTAATTAAACACAGATTAGATCGCTTCTCCGATGCAGCTACCACAGCGACAGTGGGCTCCGCATAAAAAATGGATGGTCTGGGCAGGCGATGATAACCTTACACATCTATTATCCCGCTCATCGTAGCCATCGCCGACGACTGATAACATTACGCAGCGCATTCTCAGCAGAACAGCAAACAGCAACAACGACAGCAACAACATTTACGACCGAACGCCATTCACACAAAAAAATCGTCTCAGACGTAGTGTTCATGGGTCAGGTGCAGAGAATGGCTCTAGGAGCTAACCACGTGACTAACGCATAAGTGTCAGCTATTTTGCTGATATTGCATGAAGATTTAAGCTTACTCTTTTGCGGTAGCCATACAGCTGGCGTCTAGGGACACGGCATTAACATCGTCCCAGGTTGACAGTATCTTACCTATTGGAAGATCTTTAGGCAAGGTGGTGTTGATAAAACTTTTGGCAAGGTTGTAGTACGGGTCCAGACCTCCCGTGTCCGCCTTGTAGCCGGCAGTTTTGTACTCTTTGTCCGGTGCCAGCTGCCCCCACACGATGTTGCCATTGGTGTCCAGCGAATTGTTCGTTTGTCCATCCACGTACAGGACGCCGGTGACGAAGAGCGCCAACACTGGGACGATGACAGTATACGGAGCCGTTCGCAGCATGGCGATGTAGAGCTGTGGTAAGTTCGTGAAAAACTCCTGACGAGGGACAATTTCAGACGAGAGGACAGTTGCTGTTCGTCTGTGTCCTCTCTCTTCTGGGAACGACAGCCAGGCGTAGCCCAGCAAAGGCAGAAGGCGTCACTCTGCAAAGAGACAAAAAAAGTTTGGAGGGTGGTAGCTTGATATTGTCGTTGCTGTAAGTCTGTAGACGTTGGCGATTGGTGTGATGAAGCACTCTAACCTGCAGCTTCTGCAAACACCAACAACCGTAATTTGGTTTATAGACACCCCATGAACCACGTATTGAGTGAGATAAGCGTAGTATACTCGATTACTGGCAGACCAGGAAGTTGGAGCAATATGATACACGAGTCCCAACACGAAGATGTGACACAGTCTGCATTTGTATGACGTCCTTTGTCTCAACGGTATTTACAACCGGTTTTACTTTACATCGACACGTGATCCCAGACGCCCAGGAAGCTCTTCTCACTAGATGGATCATATTTTCTCTCACTGCAGCTCATCACGCCCAGTGAAGAGTCATCGGTACTATTTAGGGCACACCAGCCAAATATGAGTTTTTAAAAAACTCTCAGGTTATATTTTTAGATATAAAAAGCTCACTCGTACTGTAAAACGAGATACATCTGAATCAGAAGCTAGTGATCCATTTAGAATGCATTCAACATTTCTTTAGCATCGTCATGTAACAATGAGGATAGATTCCATTATCTTATCAGCTTTCTCTGCCTTGTATTTATGGGGTCCAGCTCTGCACATGCCAGACGGCACCGTTGAGCCACTTCAACTTGTGAGGTAAATTGTTCCAAAATGGACTCTGTCTTTGAAGTCTCACTGCAATCTATCTTAGTTTCAAATTACCTGAATGACCACGCGGCAAGATCTTAAATGGCTTTATTGGCATGTGGCATAATCGTGTCCAATGTCAGGACTGTGAAATTTTTTTTAATGCCAGTGCATGATGATCAAGGACTTCTAATACCATAGAGTTTGAACTAGCACTGATAGAGTCTTTAAGTGAATTAACTGAATAATACTGGCAAAAGTTTATTTTTAGCTTAAAAATATGTACCTTTTAGTCATACTGAAGGTGATACTATGATTCACACAAAGTAAGACAGATGCCGATGATTCAAGGTGGTAAGATATGTCGCAAGCATGACATCTGGAAGCGAGAATGAACATGAGAATGACTATTAAACTTCATAAGAAAATATTTTATGAACATTAATACAGATATTCATTTTGCTGTTTCACAACTTTGTAAAACGATAGATAGATAGATAGATAGATAGATAGATAGATAGATAGATAGATAGATAGATAGATAGATAGATAGATAGATAGATAGATAGATAGATAGATAGATAGATAGATAGATAGATAGATAGATAGATAGATAGATAGATAGATAGATAGATAGATAGATAGATAGATAGATAGATAGATAGATAGATAGATAGATAGATAGATAGATAGATAGATAGATAGATAGATAGATAGATAGATAGATAGATAGATAGAGCAAGAATTTCATTATGATTTTCTACATATTCTTAAATACCTGACACTATTCTTTCACATTTCTTCTTCCGTCTCTCTTGGATCTCAAAACACCCTATATAAAAAGAAATCTTCGACAAATCCACGCTTTTTTTTTTTTAGCAATTTAGTACGTTTGCGAATTGCAATGGACTCAACGTGAAATATTATCACCTCGAGACTGGACACCTGTCTATCAGATTACAATTTTTTTCTGCTCTGTCATTAAGAGCTTTTATGAAATTTTTTTTACATACATTTATGCGTTTGTGTCAGTACAGGTTATGTGAGCTTATGTTTATTTAAAGTTCTACGTACATTGGATGCACATGTCTAGCTCTAACAGCGAGCCTGTAGCTAGACTGATATGATACACTGCCTTTCAAACCTACACAATCACTTACTTTGTTACAGGCAGAAAAACTCCCGAGAAAATACACGACGAATGTAAATCATTTAGTGGAACTCCTTCACCTAATGTCGTCTTGTCGTCTGCAGACAGCTTCATGAAGTTTTTAAGACATATTGAACAACTGGTCTTCGTCTTTCCAAATAATTTATCAGGTGCTTGAGTCTTAAGCAAATTGATGTTGTCAAGTAGAACAGCACTCAGCAGGTGGGTTTGTTGGACAGACGGATAATAAGACTGTTACATAAGGACTTGGCTATGTCTAACTGTGGAATAGCTGGATAGTCTGACTGTTGTGGGTTTTTTTCTTCATACCTGCTTGTTTTTGAGGAGTAAGTCTTGGTGGGGATTGTGTGGTAGCTACTGCGGCTTTTGTCTCAACAGCATCGGAAATAGTTATGTTTTTGAAAAGAAGACTTATTTATGGATTCATCCTTTTAACTTCCTTTCCCTTAATGCTCAGAATGAACTGTATAAATAAATGCTACTGCTATTTGTAATAAAATGTAGGTAAGTGTTGAAAGACGCCAGTGGATGTTGTCAAGGCATTGAACAGATTATAGGATCGCTATAATTAATGATCTCACGATTTCTATTAACGTTCGACTATTTTCTCATAATAGAGAAATAGTATAGAAAGCTAGATAAATAATTACATGGCTGTTTATTCAAAGCAGTTCAAAGTATAGCATCCGATTGTTTTCAATAAATGATGATAGGAGCTAAAGATTTTTGCGCATTTACGGAATTCAAGAGAAATATTCTATCTAGGCATCGAGAAAAAATGCAATTTCTTTGTCATTTTTTTGTTTTTTTTTGTTTTTTTTTTGTTTTGGTTGGCACAGAACTACGTGAACTGGCTAGTCTTCCGAAATTCTAAAGTTTCGTTTATGAAAACCTCGCCTACCCACAATATACAATATGCTTTGATTCAGTTTGTGCCGCTTGACTGTGTGCATAGCTTCTGGTGGCTACCTGGGCCTCGTGTGTCATGACAACATGTTTCTCCACTGATTCTACCTCTAAAGGTGTTGTGTGATTTTATGACATGCACTCTTGGACTCATATTTTGCTCGTGTCGACTATGAGTACTTCGCCCAATTAAGCCAGAAGTTAGTCATAGCAGAAATACCAACAATAGGACTCGTGTTCTATTACAGCTGACTAAAAGTCGCAGACCCGAGAAAAAAATGAAACAAAGAAGAACTGTTATCTTGGCAAGCACAAACATTGTACAGAATAAAACCTCGGAAAAGACAGAGGAAGAAATCTTCAAAACCGAGTTATCAGTCAACATATCAGTAAGAACACTAGCGAAGTAGCTGCATGGTCAGAATACAAGCAAGCAAATGGGACTGTTTGTATCTGTGTGTGTGTGTGTGTGTGTGTGTGTGAATAATTAACTAGCCCATTAAAGAAGTAGCTGCATGGTCAGAAAACAATCAAATGGGATGATGACAGGTGACGTATGTGAATAGCGGGCGCACGTCACAAGAGGCTGAGCAACAGTGTCGGCCATTGTGGTACTGGCAACATCCCATGTCTCACCTGTTGTGGTGTCCGCCTACTCCAGTCGTGGTGGTCTGATCCCACCGACCACAGAACACTGCACAGCGCACAACCACCACCTCTTTGACTGCTGGGCTGTCGATCGGTTGTGATCGTCCGCTGCCGGTAGGAGGGCTGGGGGGTCGAAGGGGAGGAGAAGGGGCGACGCTCACCTTTCGGCTGCCGGTACGGACAAGTCCTCGCCCGCTACACAACAACAGCCACTGCTCATGCGCGCGCACGCACGCAATCACTGACGCACCGACACGCGGTATTGGAGGCGGCAAGGGGAGTGGAAGGTCCCTTCCAAACACCTTTTACATTGCATTTCGTGGATCAGGCTCCACGGTTCACTGCAACACGGAAGCACCTTTATCACCACGAGGGAGGGTGTGGATGGACGGGTGAGTGAGGAGAAGTGTGTGTATGTTGTCGGGTGGGGGGGATGGAGGTAGGGGGTTTCCAGGTGCAGGCACGCTCGGCTGAACTCATGCTGTAATCGATATTTAGTACCTCCCTCCAGGTCCGGTGACTCGCTGATTCACTTTACCCCACGTCCCCCACCATCTAACACGCAATGAGAGTTCAGGGACGGGAAGAGGAGTGGGCAACAGAGCCGAGGTAGTCAGGAAGATCCGGTGTAATTCTTGCTTTCCTTTACGGCTACAGCAGCATGCTCGACTCTTTGGACCGTGACTGGATTTAAAGCTTTGAAAAGGAGGGCACTTCCTCCTCATGGCTGGATAATATTATGCATTGGTATTTGATCCAGTCATCATTGTGAAACAGCCTGCGACTCTAATGGACACTGTAACTCGCTGGCTTGAAAGCCCTTTTGAAATGAGGTGATCATCTCGTCTTTCATAAAAAGGCGCATTAAAATCACAACGAATTGCAAGGTAAAGAAATTGATGAATGAACTGAAAGTCTGAACAATACGTGTTTTTTTTTAAATCTGCAGAAGATTACAATGGCAATTATAAGTATTGATTTCAAATAACATAAAAAGCTTGCTTTTCCCTAGCATGTGAGTGTTTTGTGTCGATCGCTTTTTTGATAACGCACTAATGGATGATTAACAGGACATGGAGAGTTTTAGACGTGGCGTAAACAAAAGATATGTTCCAGCATGCGAGAAATCATGGGTCCCGTACGGGGACTATACGGGATGAGATCTGAGTCCCTTGCGGGAAACCAGAATCTGAACCCGGCGGGATTTACAAGTGGTATATTTAAGGGACCCAGGCGGATTTACCCGCGTGCAATCGTCATTTCCAGTCAAAGCCCCGTTTGTAGGCCGCATCCAACCCTTCAAACCCTCGCCTCCCGTCGTCATTTCCTGGCAAAACCCCGTTTGTTGGTCAAAGCGACAAGAACCAGTCTGACCCTGTGTCGTAGGGAAACTGGGTGAGGGGTGTGTGCGACAAAATCACGTTTCAACTGGCCAGCGATTTCGTGGGAGGTAGCGGGCTTGCGGAGTAAAAGCCCGGCATACGGATCATGCCATGTCTCACATTCCGTTATTTTAGGATCGCGTAGCACAAAGCCCGCGTCTTCGCCTCTCTTCTCTTGAAAGACCCTCACCCGCACCGCCTCTCTTGCAGGCTGGGTTCCCGGTGCTACCTGTCATACACCCAATGATGCCTGAAAACGTCTCATAGTTAGTTGTTGAGCTTATTGAACTCTTGTAGTGTGCTTTAATACCTTGAAAAATTCCTTCTTCGATGCTGGTCGAATTTTCCTGTTGAATGTCCCAGTACCACATTCTGTCAAAAGCTTTTTCAATGTCAATAAAATTGTGAAAGAGATTGCTGAACCTGGCATGCCATTCCCGGCTATATCCGATTTCAAGTCATTAATTCTAGAAGCAGTCCATACACCTGTGCAAGCTAATCCAATAGCATAATGAGTTGTCGGCAGGCGTTTGTTCTTTCTCGACTTGACTAGTGCAACTCCTTGCTGGCAGGCTGCCCTCATCCCTCATTTAGAGACTCCTGAAAGTACAGAACTCCGCTGCACGTCCGGTGCTTAGAGCCACGAAAAGGGACCATGTCACTCCTCTCCTTCGTTTTCTACACTGGCTACCCGTCCGTTCTCGCATCCAGTACAAACTGTCTGTGCTGTGTTTTAATTTCTTTGCAGGCTCCTGTCCTGATTGTTTCTCTGAACTTCTCATCCCTTACGTTCCGGCCAGACAACTACGCTCTTCGTCGGATGACCGTATCCTCACTGTTCCTGTCACCAGAACAACAACATATGGTCACAGGATTTTTGGTTACTGTGCAGCAAAAAATGGAACTCTCTCCCTTTCCATATCCGCCACCTTCCTACAACTGAATCCTTCAAATCTGCACTGAAAACGCACCTCTTCCTTGAGCATTACTCCTAACACAGTCCACACAATGCTCGTCCTTCTTATCCTCCCCCCTTCAGCTCTTGCTAATTTTCTACCAGCTTTCTCTGCAGAATCACTATATTTTCTATGTCCTGTTACTTGGTGTCTTTTGTGTTTTCCATCTTTGTTTTCTGTTTGTCGTCAGTACTGTCGTTTATTCTTAAGTCCCTCGTGTTCTATCCATGTAGTCCATGTCTCTTCCTTGTTTTAAGCGCTAAGAGCATGCTCTCTATGAGTGTGAATATGCGCTATACAAATCTTCATTATTTATTATTATTATTATTATTATTATTATATTATTATTATTATTATTATTATTATATCTGCGTGGTTGTATGAAGGAAGATGCTGAAAGCGTGTGTTAAATAAGAGAGGCTACGTCTTGTGTGTGTGTGAGAGAGAGAGAGAGAGAGAGGGGGGTCATTAGGTGACTTAATTTGTTGTTGTGTGAACGTCATAGAGTGGACTTGCGCAAACCTATTTGTTTATTATCTTTATCAAGTATTATATACTGTACATAACTGTACACAATAACACATGAGTGGTGCTACGACGGCAACGTCAGTAGAACTCGTTCCGCTCCATTAGAATCTGACGCCCGTCACACTGCGATCTGCCATTGATTGAAGCCTCGTCATGTCCTGCACCATTACACCGATGTTTGAAGACTGTAAATGACTGTGAAGCGCAATTCAGATGCAATGTACGACTTGACTGGGTCTGCGGGAAGCGTATCAGGTATCGGTTCCCGGCGAGTCAACACGCGCTCAGTAGGCGGATATCTGCGTGATTGTACGAAGGAAGACGCTGAAAGCGTGTGTTAAATAAGAAAGGCTACGTCTTGTGTGTATGTGTGTGTGTGTGTGTGTGTGTGTGTGTGTGTGAGAGAGAGAGAGAGAGAGAGGTAGAGGTCAGTTAGCAGTTTATAATTATGGCAGCACTCGTCTGCAGCTAACAAGTGTGATCGTGTTTGAATTTTTGGACACGTTTCTGTGTGGAGGGTTTAGGGCTATTTATACAAACGTAAGAACAAGTATGGGCACATCGTGTATGCTTTATCCGCTGTTTGTGTGTGCGTGCACACGCACACCAGAAAGAATATGTATATGTGTCTATGTGATTGTTCGTGTGTTTGTAGATATGTGTGCTATGCGTGCAAGCGTGCATGTGTCAGAGATTCGGACTGACAGTAATTTTAGTCTCCGTATATCAAGTGTATATCTGCGGATTGTAATTAAGCCCATCAGCTACAGCACGTGTCATGGTACACCGAAGATCGAGGATAGATTTTCATCAGCTGACACCTAGGCGAGGCCTGGTTTGTCTCATTTATTGTCTTCCCAAAGGATCTCGACTATCGCGTACCGCGTATGACGCAGGCGTTGTACACCGCTAATCCCCCAACCATCCATTCCGACCCTTTGCCAACTGTGTCGACCCACCACACAGCCATGACTCAAGGTAAGCAAGCCCCGCTAACGGTGTTGTAATAAGAGCTTTCAGCAGGTCTTTCACAAGACAGTTGGCAAACCACTCTCAAAACTACTGAATGAGAATGACTGAAACGGTGAAGCGTGGCATGAAGATAAAATCAGGATCAAGAGGGAGAGACGAAGTGAAGAGCTACAAAGAAAGGGAGGACGAGAAAGAAAGAGACAGGAAGAGTGCAGTTGGTTAAAAATAAAAGTAAAGAGTTCGAGCTCATACAATTGAATAAGTGGCGCCTATCATTATAGTGATGATTGAGAACATGGTTAATTAATTATAATAATAAAAGTTAGCTTGTTTAGCGCCTTAAATATCCTCCCTTTTGAACGAACTCAAGGCGCTTCACAAATGACAGATGGTGTGATGTAAAAATAATGTGACGTCAGAACAAAATGACTGAGCTCCACGTCATAGGGGAGCATCTACACACAGCACCAACACAATCCGCAGGCCAAATATGAAACGTCACACAAGCCGTAATACACTGCCTAGTAAATGTAGTTCCAAATAACACATCCTACAAACAGCACACACATCACACTAGGGCGACAAATGAGCCCCCAGCACAGGCAAAAGTTCACTGGTCAACAAAAGTCAAGGAGACATGATGCCCGCACTACTGAACAGAATTAAGACAGACTTCGGTGTGTCCACAGAAAGAATCTAGATCTGGCGGGATGACAGAGGTGGTGGGGTGATTAATCACAAATAAAATTAAACGGTAACTAATTATTTGAGAACAAAGAAATTATTTTTGTTAATTAATTTTCCTTGCACTTTATTTTGAAAACTTCGTGCTAATGACTTTTAGAGATGGCTTTCACACTCAGACAACCGTAGAGGATAACAACTCCGTTGGTTTAAGCAAAAATATCATACAAAAATAGCCCCCCCCCCCCTCAAAAAAAATTTGTTTCATGCGCATGTGGACAAACCTGATTGTCCTCCCATCCCTGCTGTAGCTTGATGTCCAGACGATTTAATCATTACGGTCTTGGTGATCGCCCATTCCACCAGCGTTATCCACCGCGGTATTGCCCGGGTTATCGTCCGCGGTATTGCCCGGGTTATCGTCCGCGGTATTGCCCGGGTTATCATCCGCGGTATTGTCCAGGTTATCGACCGCGCTATCGCCCGCGTTATCGCCCACGTTATCGACCGCGGTACCCGAGTTATCAACCGCGGTATCGCCCGGGTAATCGAACGCGGTATCGCCATCGTTATCGTTCGCGGTATTTTCCACGTTATCGTCTGCGGTATCGTCCGCGTTATCGTCCGCGGTATCGCCCGCGTTATCGTCCGCAGTATCGTCCGCGGTATCGTCCGCAGTATCGTCCGTGGTATCGCCATTGTCTGCATTGTCGGTCTTGGAGCTGCTTGTGCTGCCATTCATGCTGTGCGAGCTTTCGAATGACTTGCAAATGTAGTTCAGGTCGAACTCGTCGGACTTGGACAGCATTATCTCGCCTGCCTGCAAATTCCGACGATCAAAGCCTCGCCTAGACGATGGATGCTGCTGCTGCTGCTTGTAAGGTTGAAAGTGCGGACCTGGACTATTGTGCACTGGCGGCGAGGAGGGTGGATAAAAGCCGCACAGCTCCGGCGATAATTCTGGGTAGGGTTCGGGTGGAGTGTTTGGTGGTTCCTTTTCATCTTTCTCAGGCTCTGTCTCATCAGATGGCTGACTGACATCCCACAAGTAACAATCAGCGAAAAGATGTTTTGTGAACTGGTTTTCATTAATAATTCCCGATCAATCAATCAATCAATCAATCAATCAATCAATCAATCAATCAATCAATCAAATAAACCTGTATCCACCTGTCTGTTTCCTCGTCAAGCCACTCCCGAAGTTTCTTGATGAGTACGGCGAGCAGGAAGATGAGGATAAAGAAGAAGAGTAAGCACCATCCCAGCGCCAGCCACACGCCATTCTGAGATTTAAAATAAAGTACATAGCGGATACTCATGTTCGGAAGGAGCGTGCTCTTAGCGTTTGAGACAAGAACTAGACATGGAAAACATAGTAAGGGGGAAAGGATTAATTTGATAAACAACACTCCTGATGATAATAAAATACAAATATAGAAAACGCAAAGAGGAATCGAGTAACAAGAATTAAGGATAATGTGACTCAGTGATGCAGTGGAAGACGAGTAGGTAAGTAGACAATAGATGAAAAAGTGTGTGTGTGGGAGGAGGGAGGAGATGAACTAGCATTGTGTGGACGGTTGTTGGGAGTAATGATCTACTAAGAGGTGTGTTTTAGAGCACATTTCAAGGATTCAGTGAAGGGTATTGTTGCACGGTAACGCATTGTTACACAGTAACTAAAAATCCTGTGACCGTATGTTGTTGCTCTGGTGACAGGAATAATAATAATAATAAATGAAGATTTGTATAGCGCATATTCACACTCATAGAGAGCATGCTCTTAGCGCTTAAAACAAGGAAAAGACATGGACTAAATGGATAGAACACGAGGGGCGTAAGAATAAACAACAATACTGACGACAAACAGAAAACAAAGATAGAAAACACAAAAAGACACCAAGTAACAGAACATAGACAATATAGGGATTCTGCAGAGAAAGCTGGTAGAAAATTAGCAAGAGCAGAAGGGGGAGGGTAAGAAGGACGAGCATTGTGTGGACTGTGTTAGGAGTAATGCTCAATAGTTAAGATACGGTCATCAGACAAAGATCATATTTGTCTGGGATGTAGGGGAAGGCAAATTCATAGAATCTTTCCCACACGTAGGTGATAATTCTGGTAATTAAAAGTATGTGTCTCAAATAAAGTATTCTCCCAGACTGTGCGGGTGGGCGTCTTGTCATAAGCATTAAATCTTACTCTGGAAAAAAAAGCGTTTATCTACATTCTGTATGATTTCTCACAGATAGATAAACGATGAGTAAATGTACGAGCATTTCTACTAAGTCTTCCGCGTTTCTTTTGAAATTTGCACGGAATGTTCTCCAATCTCTTGTTTGCAAAATCTTGCACACCTACCATTGAACGATTCTTGTTCATATTAACCACCGTGTGACTAGGAGCTCTGGACGCAAAGCTATCGAGTCCTCTTCTCAGCCCTCCCCTCATGTAATGTGGGAGACTTTCTCTCAAAATGTTATGTACACAGCCATCAAGGAGCTTAAACCTGTTTACAGTTTCCTCGAAAATTTCCTTAGCTTAAGTTTACCTTAGGCAAAGAAAATTACAGACTATCTACCCTTTCCCCCATTCACCGTCCGGCCACAGCCCCTCTACCTGCCCCCCAGAAATGAATGACAGACACACACTATAGCCGCTTTCGTATTGCCACCTGCCTGCCTGATCTTAAAAGTCTGTCTACTTGAGTTTTCGCTATGGCAAAGACAATTCGGCTATAAAATATCTCCCAAGTCTAGCCCTGGGAATGTCGTAAACGTCATCAACAAATAAACAAACAAAAAAAACCCCCATTAATTTATGAGCAGCTTAACTCATTGCTTAGGCATCCTGAAAGCCATGGAGTGCACAGTCCACTGCTCGCCGCTAGGTGCGTGGGTGATACCAAGCTAATTCATAGTCAGTTGAAATGTTTAGCAATGCAGCTACTTCCTAGCAACGTGCCTTTGCTTTACCTGGCCCCACATCGCACAACAGGTGAGCGTAACACACGCACCAGGTGTTTGTTCAACGAAAACTATCCGCCATGAAATCTGCACACTCAAGCAGACCATGCGCGGTCAAGGGAGCAGATGAATGCCCATTGTTGAAGCATTGTTTGATTTTTCTAGGAAATCATTCCGAAGAACGTGGCTGAAGAATTGGGGAAAATAAACAGAGGAATTTGCGGCTCTGTGCTCCTCGAGGAGTAGCAAGGAATAAACTAGAGGAAAATACGAATGAAGGAAAGCGTGAAACGAAGAAAGAAAGAAAGAAAGAAAGAAAGAAGCAAACAAACAAACAAACAAACAAACAAACAAACAAACAAAACAAAGAAACAAAGAAAGAAAATAAATGAGAAGCAGCGATGGACCTGTTTTGATAGAACTGGGGAACTGTGATTTGTTGATGACGATCATGATAATGACTCATTCATCTGAGAGCGTAGACAAGAATTAAAGTCATTGTGTGGTCTCCCGGTTTTGAATGACAAACATAAAGATTAGTTCAAGTAGTGTGGATCGCTTACTCACCATAGGATCTAATAAACCCAGACAAGAACCGTCAACTGTCATGGCCTTATAGGTGGCATATAAAGGGTAGCATTTACCCGCGTCTTGTTCGAGCTGCAAAAGAAAATTTTCATGCTACTGAGAAATCGTCAGCTTTGCTTACAGCAGTACACTCTTCCTTGATTTCATGCACTTGTCTGTGTTATGTGTAAAAGTCAAACAGCAATATGCAGGTGACTGGGAATGTGTGATGTGGAATTGTTGAAATTAGATACAGTATACCTGTAGTGTAGCAATAATTACATGTATTGTTATGTAAATCGCGTGTCACCCATTGTAGTTTTTTTTTAAACAAAAACATATACAGTTTGTAAAAAGCGCTTTTGGTGGGAAAGAGAGGAATAATTATAAAAGATGGGGCTGTCATCTGAGGACAACACAATTCCGGCAAGCGATCGTATTTGTCATACAGTGTGTTGGTGTGTGTGTGGGGGGGATGTGGGGTGGGGGGGGCACAATGCTCTGTACAGTCACAAAAAGAAATAATATACAAATATAGAAATGTAGACCTTTGGTTTTGCCCCACCTACCTTCTTAATTAGATCTTTAACGTAGGAGTCCACGTGACCGAGGGCACGATCACGCAATTTTTCAATCTCCTGGAATGTCAGAAAAGTTCATGATTCATATATGGTGAGTCTTCTCACCCTTTATGTGAAAGCTAAAAAACATTCAATTGTTCTTAAAACTCGACAACTGCCACAAAAAACACATACCCCTTACTTACTGCTGCTGACGGAAGACTATTATTTGACTTATATTGTTTTGCATTATAGTGAAATGTCGGGCTTATTTGTTTCACAAAATCCGGATCTCGACGCCCGAGTTCACGAGCGAATTTGTGGAGAAACGTCAGCAGGTCGCTTGTCCACACTCTGTATACTCATCTTTAAAATACTAACAGGGAAAAATTGCCCTCTAGACTTTCTACTATCTCTTCTACCAACATAATAAGATGGCCTCAATCTTCCCATACCCGAGAATTGACCGACTCAAGACGAGTCTGAAATATTCTGGCAGTGTTCTTTGGAACAACCTTCCCCCCAGATCTCCAAAGAACGGACTCCAGTATGTACAGGTTCAAAGTAGGACTCTTACAACACGTCAACTCCTTTTCTAAACCCTTTGAATACCTACAGAGGCTTGCTACCCAGCTTAATCGTCTGTACTCGCACCGAAAAACCAAACTTGTACCACGTTGCCAGTCCTCTAGCCAACAAAAATAACCCTGTCCATTCAGTTTTCAACCACCATATTTGTACATATCATAATTGCTCTATTGTGTTATTGCCTTTTATTAAATAAAGTATTTTTTTTTAAATTTTGGTACTTAGTGTGAGGGCTAGATGTAAAAAAGGGATAACTTTTGGTTATTCTGTTACCCTCGGACATAAAGATTTGTCTGTGTGTGCGTGTGGTGTTGCACGCATGTTTAATTGTCGGTGTGTGTCGCTGATGTGTGTGTCTGTGTAACGGTAGAAGCAGGGCACCTACATTGGTTATTACAAAACTCGTTGTTTTTGTGTCCTCCAGCCACGCCTCTAAAGACATCAGGAGACCCGGAATAAGCTTGGAATTCGCCTGAAAAAAATGTTTTAAACACTTTAGCCATCTTCTTGTGAACTGTGACGATATATAGTCAGCGAGAAAGAAAGAAAATGTATTGGCATTTGCTGGCGTAGGTGTCTGTTAAAACGTCAACCTCTATTGACGATAAGTGACTTGCAAATATTTATCTATATATATCCGCACACAACACACACACACACACACACACACACACACACACACACACACACACACACACACACACACACAAACACATATATAATTATATATGCAGCCTTTAATCAGCATTTTGTTTTTAAAATATGTTTGAAAAGTCGTGGCAGAAGCATGTAACTTGAAACATGAAAGACTTACATGTAAACGGCCCCCCAACTCAAGCAGTTCTAGGGATTGGTTATCCAACTTATCCTGCAAAGTTGAGAACTCGAACTGTCACATGTACCAGGCAGAGTCAGAGAGAAACACCAGCCCTACTCTTCTCAGTCCATTATATATAGTAGCTCCCGCTGTTCTCGAGGCCTTTTACTCTCTCTCTCTCTCTCTCTCTTTGAATCCTTAATTTATTAAGTTTATGCAAATTCAACGCTTATACGGCATTAAAATAATGCATTTCAATATTTGCATTCTGTGCATCTTTGTCTACTGTGTTATTAGGCTGACCTTGTTCACCTAACCCCCCGGAGGATCATTACCTTGTCGCGGTCGGGGTGCTTGTGTGTATCGATGACCCTGAGAGCTATACCGGGCAGGGCCACCCAAGCCGGGCAGGTCAAGGGGTAGATGCCAGACGAAACGTGATCCCTGGTCCTCCAGGTTGGGGGTTGGGCACAGGGCTAACAACCCTGTCCCGTAAAAAAACACTACTGTTACGGAAACAGCGACAAAGAAAGCTACCACTATTGTGTGCGATGGGCTCCCAAAGGTATCACAAGATCCTTGTATGACTGCTAGTAGTGAAAGCCGAAAGGAAGCTACTAGCACGAAGATGGAAGTCTTGAGCGCCAAATGCAAGACCAGAATAGGTTTCTGGAATGTGCGTACCATGTACGAAACTGGTAAGTTGGCACAAATTACGGCCGAGATGAGGCGTTATAACTTACACATCCTAGGAGTAAGCGAAAGCAGATGAACAGGTTCTGGAAGAGTAAAGATCCAGACCGGAGAGACAGTGCTGTACTCTGGCAGAGAAGACAACCAACACCATGAGGGAGTAGCCATCATCCTGAGGAAAGGAACAGAGAAGTGCCTGATAGAGTGGAAACCGATCAACAGCAGACTGATTACAGCCAGAGTGAAGGGGAGACATGGCAACATGACCTTGATCCTTACGCACCAACCAACAATAGCGATGATGAGGCGAAGGACACCTTTTACGACCAATTACAAGCAGAAGTAAGTGCAGCAACCCGCCATGACCTGTTAATTATGATGGGCGACATGAATGCCAAAGTTGGGAACGACAACACCCATGTAGAGAGAGTCATGGGCAGACATGTTTGTGGCTGCATGAATGAGAACGGAGAGAGACTAGTGGAGCTATGCACTACGTACAACCTGGTGATTTGAGGACCATTATTCCCTCACCGTAACGTCCACAAGCTAACATGGTGCTCACCCAATGGTAGGGACAGTAACCAGATCGACCACCTAATGATCAACGGCATCTGGAGACGTTCCTTACTCGACGTCAGGGTGAGAAGAGGTGGAGATGTTGGGAGTGACCATCACCTTGTTGTAGCAAACATAAAAATGAAACTGCGAAGTACAGGACGCAAGTCAGCAGCACACAGACGCTTTGATGTGGAAAAATTGCAGGACCCCAAACTAAAAAATGCCTTCATTCTTCAAGTGAAAAACAGATTTCAGGCACTTGCAGACATGACAGACATCTGCGAGGTAGATACAGAAAGAATAAACCAGAGATGGGACCTTGTAAGAACAGTGTACCAGAAAAGCAGCGAGACTAGTCTTGGACTAAAAGAAACTAAGAAGAAAGAGTGGATAACACCAGAGACGTGGAAAGCAATAGAAGATAGAAGAGACATTAAGAAGAAGGTGGCTAGCACCAGATCTAAAGACTGCAAGAGAAGTTCAAACTACAGTACAGAGAAATGAACCAGAAAGTGAAGCGTTCGGCAAGAACAGACAAGCGTGCCTACTTGAACAACCTGGCAAGTGAGGCCGAAGAAGCAGCAAGAAAAGGAGAACAAGGAAAGCTGTACAAGATCACCAAAGCGATTAGTGGCAAGTTCCACAGCACCAACGATGCCCCAGTCAAGGACAAGGAAGGGAAGCTACTAACGACAGAGAGAGAACAAGAAGCACGCTGGGCCGAACACTTCAAAGAGGTTCTGAACAGACCACCACCTTCCGAAGAAGCCGACATACAAGAAGCCACTGAGGACCTAGAAGTCAACATCGTCCCACCAGAGAAGCAGGAAATCATCACAGCAATCAAGTCCTTGAAGAACAGAAAGGCACCAGGCCAAGACAATCTGAACGCTGAACTATTTAAAACAGACCCAGAACTGGCAGCCAATATCCTGCAGCCCCTATTTACCGCAGTATGGGAAGGGAAACAAGTCCCAAGTGACTGGACCAGACGAGTGATCGTCAAAATCCCAAAGAAAGGACCCCTTAGCGACTGCAACAACTGGCGATGAATAACTCTCCTGTCCGTCCCGAGCAAGATCATGACAAAGATCATCATTCGACGAATCTCAGAGGCAACGGACGCACAACTTAGAGGAGAACAGGCTGGTTTTCGTAGAGGAAGAGGATGCACCGACCAAATATTTGCACTACGCAACATCATTGAACAGTGTACAGAGTGGCAGAGACAGCTCTACATTAACTTCGTGGATTTCCAGAAGGCACTTGACAGCATCCACAGAGAAAGCCTTTGGCGCATCCTGAGAGCGTACGGAATACCAATGGAAATTGTGCTGCTGATCAAAAGCTTCTATACGAACATTTCATGCTGCGTTGGTAACAGTGATATCTGCTTTGAGGTCGGGACTGGAGTGAGACAAGGCTGCGTGATGTCTTCCCTACTCTTTAACCTTGTAATTGACTGGGTAATGCGCCACACAACGGAAGATGAACCAAGGGGCATAAGATGGACACTCTCCAAGAACTTAGAAGACCTAGACTTTGCCGACGACCTGGCCTTGCTGTCACACACCCGTCGACATATGCAGGAGAAGACAACTCGCCTGAACACCTTTGCGAAGCAGGTCGGACTGCACATCAGCCGGACAAAGACAGAAGTGATGACTCTGAACACCACCAATACAACACCGATCAACATAGAGGGAGAAGACCTGCCGATGGTTGAAAACTTCACATACTTGGGCAGCGTGGTCATGGTCAACCAGGATGGAGGAGCAGACCGTGACATCCAGAGCAGACTGAGCAAAGCCAGAGGCATCTTCTGTAGCCTAAGCAACATCTGGAAGTCAACCCAGTACAGCATCCATACCAAGCTGAGACTCTACCAGAGACTTGTCCTGTCCACTCTTCTGTACGGCTCGGAGTGCTGGCGAATGATTGACAGAGACCTCAACAAACAGTCAGTCTTCCACACCAAAAGCCTGAGAAGAATCCTTGGCATCTTCTGGCCAAGGACAATCTCCAACGAGCAGCTACTTGCCCAGTGTGGGCAAGAGAGTATGACCACCATCCTGATGAAGAAACGATGGCGCTGGATTGGCCATGTCATCAGAGGCAAGAGCAACTCCATCACAAAAACTGCCTTACACTGGACTCCAGAGGGAAAACGCAATCGAGGCCGGCCCAAGAACACCTGGCGGCGAACTGTAGAGGCAGAACTGAAGACCCTAAATCACAGCTGGGGCAGTGTGGGGAGACTGGCCCAGGACAGACAAAAGTGGAGGACCTTTGTCGCTGCCCTACGTGCCGACAGGCATAATGGGCAGTAAGTAAGTACTTGTTCACCTAAGCTCAGATCTCTCTCTCTCTCGCTTCCTCTTGTCTATATACCTACTCTTCCATCCAGCAATCGACATTAAATAAGAGATCTTTCTTATCTGTTTGTCCCGTATGATGTAGAATCAAGCAAAAATTATAGTAGACAGACATTTACTAATTTTGTTTTTTGTTCCCCACAGCATTTCCTGCATTACTTAAAGTAGCCCACAGTCTAGCAACTAATTAATCACTCACAATGCAATTGACAACTGTCCGCTTAACTGAATATTATACTCACTGCTCCTGTCAAAAATGGATCAAGTTGATTGTCAATCTGAATCACAAAGAAGAAAAATTGTGACTTTTACGAAAGTTTTTCTTCTGTTTTGAAAGGTATCATTATTGTTCTGTTGTTTATCGCTGACGTTCCTACGTTTTGATTCAGAGACATGTCTGATTTGCCTTCTCTCCTCTGTCACGCATCGTTTTAAAGAAATTTCGAAAGTCTGTTTCAATCTATTTTGATCCTTGTTTTTCTGTTTTATTATTTGTTACTTTAGAATATGATATTTATACGAATACACATACGCATTAGGATTTAAATTCTTTAGAGTGTTCGATATCTAAAAATAATAACGAATCTTATACTGTATTGGCAGTTTGTCAATGTTAACATGGTCCTGTCCAATCGTTTTCTAACTGTCGCATTTATCACAAATTCATTTCAATTATCCCTTGCATCGTCTTCTCACCAACTCGACAAAATTGCTTGCGAGCGCTGTTCTCTTCGCCTTCCTGGCAGCTTCCTGTATTTTTAAGGCCTGAAAATTCGAAAAGTGCACCGTAAACATCGTCAGACACAAAAACTAAAACAGATATTTTCACTACCAGTTTATCTAACATCAAACCGGTGATGTAGTTTGTAGTGAATAGAAGTCTGCTTTATGGAAAGCTTCCCTCTCCACTAGAGGAAGACATTTTGGTGAGTTAGGTAAGCAGTTGGTGGGAGAGATGCATCAATGTTCTGATGATTTAAAAACAGTTTTTAACACTGTTTTTCATGTTTGAATTACTTTGTCTGGAAACAGAAATCTGCGACTGGAGAGTCTTAACAAAGCAGCACTTCATCGACACCTGTAATTAGCACCTGAAGCGTGTCTCCCCCTACTCCTCAACCCCACCCGGTGATCAGACGCAGAACTCACGTGATCTTCCATCTTCTGGGCTACCCCTACGGTGGCCTGTAGACTGCTTAAGTCCGACTGCACATCAAAGTCCGCTGTGGCCATGTCCCTGACTAACAAGCTGGGGTCGATGCTGACGGCTCTTTTTAAGTCACCCTGCAACACGAGAGTCTCTCAACTAGAGTATGGTCTGGTTGTCGGCGGTCCTGCAGCATGACATAGCCTATGAACTAGAGCCCAGGGGCCAGTTGCACAACATGTTTCTAAACCTTAAAACTGTTCTAAAGAAGCAAAATCTCTTCTTAGCCCTTTAGATGCATTGCAGAAAAACGTACAAAAAATTGTCCTGACAGGACGGAAAGTCAGACTTAAACAACTTTATCTTACTTAAAGCAGTTTTAGTTTTAAAAATTCTAAAATTTTGATGTGCACTTTAAACTAATTATCTAAATAGAGTTAAGGCCTAAAAGTGTTTAAAATTAGAAATGTGTTGTGCAACTGGCCCCAAACTGGTCCCAGGCTGGTGAAGTGCAGCACTGCACTACTTGCAGAGGAGGTAGATGAGTGAATAAGATGCGTTTTAAATCCAGTCAGCAACTAAGGTAATACTATGGCAACACAGCCGGGCTCCTGTAACTAGGTGCCACATACACCAAATAAGTCTCAAGACGAGATATGAACCAAGAAAAGCCAATATCCACTGTGTTGATGACATACGCTCAGCCGTTCGCATAAAGTTTTTAGAGTAAAGCTGAAATCTTACGGCTGCGTGCAAACGGTAAAGTCCAGTTATCCAACCTGCGCACATAAACCTCTATAGTTACCCTAATTATTTTTTATAACTAAGAGGATGTGCACCACACCTCTTAAGTAAGCGAGATATCATTGTGTGGGATATGCAGCATCAGTTTCGAACATGAAACTTTTATCGCGCCTCTTTTATCGTAGATGCTGACCTCACCTTCTGCTTTCTTAAAGAGTTTGGTCTCTCAAACGATTGCAAAACGAAAACCAAGGCTAGTCCCCAGTATTCAAGAAAACTCACATTTCTGAAGGTCTTGAGTTCGTCCAGAGCAGCTTCTGTAACTGACTTCATGTTGACGGCTGTGTATATCGTCTTATCTGCACGGCAGGTTCTAAAATCAGACAGTGTGGCACGAGCCTAAGTAAGCAGTTCTTTTGAGATCATAACATATACCGTGTCATGCAGTAGTACTATTACGCCACACGTAAACCACACACACACACACACACACACACACACACACACACACACACACACACACACACACACACACACAGAGAGTCTAGACGTGTTATCTCGCCCCTTGTGAGCGCTAGTAAAAGACGAATTCTGCCCCACCCCATCCATGCTGTTTTTCTCGAATAGCCCTTAAATTCCCCATTTGCCCTTCCTATGCTCTAAATGTGTCATTGCACCTTATTCCACTGTTTATGTTGACAACCGCTGCTTATGGTGACTGATTAGGCACAAACCACTTCCCTCTGTAGGAACCTGCTGCGTGTGGGATCGCAACGAAAACATACCAGGATCTGGGTTAGGCCCAACAAACAACTGATCAGGCTTAATTACAACTGCCACAGTCAATGTTAGAGGACAGTGTTGCCATTACATATCTCACCCCCACCTGGAGGTAAGTAAAGGGTCACATAGCAAAGTAGCCCTAGGGGCTGTGAAATGTGAGTGGTTCACTGTATCTAGACATGGAGGAAGGTGGTAAGACAGAGACAAGTACAGCAAAATAAGAATATATTATACACCACATAGCTCGCAACTGTACTTACTTCAAGAAATGTGAAAGCGAGAATGATCCTTTATAATCAGCTAGATGGTAATCGATCTGTGTCATATCAAACCCCGTCAATCTCCTCACAATTTCTGCGTATTGCTGTTTCACAAAACGTGACAGAATCGTTTATTATGGCACAAGTATTTACTCAGGACGCAATCATGCACAGCAAGTTTCTGGCCTTGATACGTTCTTCAAAAGTTCGTGCAAGAACATTGCACATACAAGAGATTGTGTACATGGACCATTGCAAACATCTCGCTCCTACTCCTTCCTCTTTTATTGCCCAGGGGAGCTGTTTACTCCTGTCATTAGTCATGAGACTCAAGTATACTCAGGCCTGGTAAGTGGCATCGTGCAACCAGTGACAATGACAATTCTTTATTAACGAGTGTTAAGGTAAGTGAGACGTGCTTTTTCCATTTAGCCCTCGTCCTTTACGGGGTAAGAATAAGCTAAGTAATTAACTAAGTATTAAAAGTAAAAGTAATAATAAACTAAAGGAGATTAACTCTTGCTGGCCTTGCGCAGACATCCCGAAGTCAAACCACTTTGACGAAACAAAACAAAATGAAAGGAAAAGAAAAGGAAAAAAGGAACATGATAAAACGAAAGAAAATAAAGCTTTTTCGTTCTCACAGCACTAATTATCACTCAATAATTGGTTAGCTCCATTGATGCTAGGCTTTTAGTTTTAATATGACGCTAACGGTCAGTTTCTGTTGATCTTACAAACACTAGATTTCTGCAAATTTTTTTGTAGACATCCGACCTGATCTCTCTCCTTGGGGAAGTGGATAGCTGATTGGAGAATCGATTCGTGGGTGTTGTGTGTTTGCGTGCGTGCGTGCGTGCGTGCGTGTGTGTGTGTGTGTGTGTGTGTGTGTGTGTGTGTGTGTGTGTGTGGTGCATATGCTCTCTAAACTGACTGGTGTGTGAATGAATAAAGACAGCATAGATAGTCGGTACTTCGATTTCCTTTGCAACATCAACCCAAGTGTGACTCCTCTTATTATTACATATTATTATTAGTAGTAGGAGTATAACAATATTATAACAAACAGCAGCAATGGTACGATACTACAAGATGCCAGCTGTGATAATAGTAGTCATTAATCACACCTTTCTGCAGGTGTATCTGTGTAACCATTTTTTTTAAAAACTACATCTCTACCAAGACTCCAAAATACAATAGACCAAAAAGTAACAAAGTAGAAAGTGTAGGGTAGTTTCATTGGTGGGACACTGTGCTCACCTCTTCCAGCTGGTCAGGATCATGTAGCTTTTGGCAGACATAGCGCTCAGCCGGGGCGCCAAAGATGTATAGAGATGTGCTAATCACCAGGATTATTGACGCCGACGCAAAGATGAGAGCTAGAGAACTGGAAGTCCACCAGCAGATGTAGGTAAACAGCATGGTATTAAATTACTTTACTTAGGAGAATAATGGTGGCTACACACTACACGACTATGATCACCCACACACTATCACACTGGGACACCTGTGGTTACCCTAGCTACCATAGAGATCCTTGTCGGTCTGTATCTGGTTCAGGCAATCAAAAGTTCGTTTCTAATTAGATCAACAAAGAACCTATTTTACGCGCTAATTAGCGATAAACGCGCATTTTTGCTTAATTTCCCAAAAGTTGGCTGTTCTCACGAGAGTGAATGATGTCGAAGTGAAAGAAAAACAGAGCTAAAAACTATCATCGTTCTCTGTATTCGAATTTATTTCCTATGATTATATCGTAGTCTACACTTGCGTTATAGTTACCCAACACTGAGCTCTATTAACAAGTATGTTTATTTTATTTTCATTTGTTTACCAAATAACCATGCTGTCCCTTTATTAACACTCTAACGTACCGCCCCTCTCACTAGTAGTTGCACTATTTGGTGTTTGTTGCATTGAGTTTGAACACTTTCTTAGTCTTTTTAAACGCAAGAGTTCAGGGGCTAGTTGCACAACACATTTCTAATTTTAAACACGTTTAGGCCTTAAATCAATTTAGATAATTAGTTTAAAGTGCACACCACAATTTTAGAATTTTTAAAACTAAAACTGCTTTATGTATGATGAAGTTGTTTAAGTCTGACTTTCCGTCCTGTCAGTACAATTTTTTGTATGTTTTTCTGCAAAGAAGCAAAATGGCTTAGAAGAGATTTTGCCTTTTTAGAACAGTTTTAAGGTTTAGAAACGTGTTGTGCAACTGGCCCCAGACAATTAACTGCAAGAGTCGACTAACAAACGACAGGTTCCCATAAAGTTGTCGGAATCTTTTACCAACCTGAACCAAGTTCGTGACCTACACATATGATCAATTCTGGTTCTCGCGCCCTTCTTCATCTTAAAGAACGAAACTGAGATCGTCGTTGATCGCTCATGCTCCTGAACCAGGTTCAGACTGAGGAGGATCATCCGACTAATGGTGGAGTGCTCACACGATGAACAAAGTCTTGGCAGTTTTGTAGAAGACTTTTCGCCCGGAGGGTGTGTTGTCAGAATTTTCCCCCTTCAGGACATTCACCGCTCCCACCAGCATCAGCAGCGCGATCACAAAGGGAATGATCAGCGTCAGGGTGATAACTATACTCCTGAACAAACAAGAGGTGGGTCAGTATGTGCGCATGACTACACTCGCATGTGAGGTAGGTCATTGTGGTAGTTGTGGTTATATTACAGCCCATTCAATGATACTGCTGCTGGTCAAAACGCTTGTCAAGAAATCACGAAACAAGAAAATTTCAAACATCTTAGCATGTAAAAAAAACTCACTCACTCACTCACTCACTCACTCACTCACTCACTCACTCACTCACTCACTCACTCACTCACTCACTCACTCACTCACTCACTCACTCACTCACTCACTCACTTTAATACTTTCATTATTCTGTTGCAGTCGGTCGTTGTGTCCAGAAATCATTGTTCAAGTCCGTCCCTCTACGTGGATGTCACTGACAACATCTGTTGGGGCTGTGCATGAATATTCGGATGTGGATAGTATTTCTAATCTCTCTCTCTCTCTCTCTGCATGTGTGCGGGAAGTGAGAGGAACTGCAAGAGTCATTACCATCCTTTCGCAGAGACCAAGCTGGCTTACCAGGTTAGGAGGACATTGTACACAAGCTCAATATATTCAATGGCCTTTTCTCTGAGCTCCGCAGTTGTTTCTTCGACCTGTAACCCATATTTAAAACGAATCCTGTGTGACATCATGGAGAGATTAACTACAACCTTATTAGAAGACAGAGGGAGACGTGGACAAAGGAGGTAATGGAGTGACGTGTTGTTAGAAGACCCCAGTCAACAGGAGCAGAAGGATGTAAATGAGTGACGTGTCGTTATAAGACCCCAGTCAAAGGGAGAAAAAGGAGGATCTCACTTGCTCCTGAAGTTTGGTCAAGTAGTCGAGTATCGGCTGCAGCGAGTTTTTGTAGACCTTCTCCAGCTGCTTACCGACTTCGATGCCTGTGACCAAGCAGAAGCAGGAGTCACTTGCCAAGTTTCAATGTACAGTTCTATTTATGTGCATATTTCATCGACAGACGCAGATCAAGGCTGATTTTGTCACAGCACATGCGCGGAGCCGGTCAGTGAAGTTATTTACACTTTTAAAATATGGGTGACGATTTCTTGACTATTAAAGGACCACAGGAGTGCTCAGCGAAATTCGCTGGAAATAAAGCACAAGGTATCACAAAAACATGTTCCGGTGGTATTTTATGACAAAGAGGCATGAAAGATTTTATATTATTATTTTTCTCTTAAGCACAACTGGATTTGTCGAGAAAACAGGAAGTGACGAAACGAACGTATTTCTAAAAATAACACTGTTTGCACTAGCATAAGTCGAAGAGAAAAGATGCAATCCTCGGTAAAAGGAAACTGACCAGGACACATTGTGCTGTTGCTGAATGTTCTCTTCAATACTCAGAGGAAGTTTGTACTCATGAAGGCAATCCTAAAGATAATGGCAGCAAACGCCAGTGGATTCACTTTGTTCAAACATGCCATGCGAACTTCGTCCCCACACCGTACTCATGAATTTGCTCAAAACATTTCAAAATCGATTGTTATCCAGTCACTTATACATTACAAGCAAGTCTTGGACTTTCAATAAACCGAAGAAATCTGATTCCTACAGCAGTGCTTACTATACAACAGCACGAGATGTTAAAACCAACTACGACTGCTGGTAGATCAACCACCAGATATGCAACATCGACGGTTTCTACACCGTCTGGTCTACAAGTAACATCGTGTGACAGTCACAAACATATCATCAGTCGTATCTTTATCCAGCATAATGTTCAAAACAACAGACAGTGTGAAGGCACCATTGATGTGCGTGATCGAAACAGCTAAAAAAAGGAGAAAAAAAAGAATTGAGGGGGATAAACATATTATAAGGAGCTTAAACGGGAACACGTGCGATCGAGTATCAATAAGTATAAACAGAAAATTTTGCATGCAGCTAAATGAGGAAGAAATAAGTGTTTCCATCGATAAACATGTTTCAAACTATCATTATATTTTTAATTGTAAAATAATCCTTATCAGCAGTCAGTTGTAACTATTGTTGCCCATTAAATTTTGATCTGATTGACTTACCAGTCTGTTGAATGAATTCAGTTTGGACCATTTAATTATTTTTTAACTTCATTCGAAGCTTCTAAATAAAGTTCCAATCTGCAGGGCTGTATTCCAAATTCAACTGTTTCATTTTTCGGGCGAACAAAATCGTTTCTTGAACACGACAACCTGAGTGATGTTTCTTCAGTTCACTCGAAGACATGCAAATTCTGTATAGGAGAGTAATTTTTTCCCGCCTTCCTAGTTGCAGGTGAGAATGCCGATGTTTGAAGGCTTATATCTTTAAAATTAAGGATCATTATCTACTCATATTTTGGGAATTATTATTTTAAAACGAGCTTAACCCGATCATAAAGAAATAATGTTGCGAGCTAGTTGACCTTTAAGTTTTTTTTACTACTGGCGTCCAGTCTGTAGCAGAATATAGGCAAACTGATGGCTACAATGTCTCAGACACTTGCTAACACACCACTCACGATGAGAAGACAAATGTTTGTTAAAGCTACACTAAAGGTGGAGAAACATGAACCGTCGGCCTTACTGTAATACTGTTCGGCATATCTGGATGGTTGTGGGAGTCGGTGGCGAAAGGTTGTTTCTTCAAGAAATGTGACAGACTTTTTTAAAAAGCAGATTCTGCTTCAAATACTGAAAGTAGTCGCGTCATCAACAACTGTAATCAGCTCTGCCGTGTCCTGTTGTAACAAACTAACTGTTCTAGAAAGACTAGAAAGAGGAGAAGGGGGTGGGGGTATTACTTAGTGTAGACGCTTCGATTATCGGACTTGACACGGCCGAAAATTGCTCCTTCACCTGTGAAATGAACGGTAAAGTGACCAGTTAGACTGAGGACGTCGTGTGAATGTTTAATTTCTACAAATGTTTTTACCAGGTAGCAGATTAACAGATCATCACAAGTGACAAGAGACAAAGTAGCGTGGACATGATGATGATGATGATGATGATGATGATGATGATGATGATGATGATGATGATGATGATGATGATGGAAAGGAGAAAAAAGAATATTCAATGTTAATTCAAGCACAGATACAAACATGCAAAACACACACACACACACACACACACACACACACACACTTTCTCTCTCTCTCTCTCAGACACACACAAAGTGCAAAAATATACAAAAATTAGTCTGCTAATGTACTTAGTCACATTATTCATATACCAATGAAATCACTAGGATGGGCACAAATATACTGACCGAATAAACGCACTACGGATTAAGCAGAATATAATGGAAAATGTTATTCGTCGAATGCACTTGCATCGATATTAGCAGGCCTTTATCCATACAGAAGTATCATAAATGAAGACTAACACACAGACAAGACACCCACCTTAGACAGAAAGATACTAACCGTCTGGTTAACGTCAACAGATGCACTGTCATTGAATTCGTTACCGTAGACGACTACAGCATCAAAGTTGAGCTGGTTCTTAATATAAGTGAGAAAGGACAGGTGTGAATCACTGTCTTAGTCCTCAAATAAACAGTATGCTTTTTGAAGAATTTATTAGTGTGCATCCATTATAAGGAAGACACAGAGGTGCATCGGGTGTGTGTGTGTGTGTGTGTGTGTGTGTGTGTGTGTGTGTGTGTGTGTGTGTGTGTGTCCTGCATCAACAATGATACATGAAAACATCTAGGTCCGAGGTTTCAGTAACAAAACTTAAGTAGTCTAGTAGACACAGTGTGGTGACAGTATGCTATATTCACTGATGTGACGTGTCATATCACATGTCGAATGCTTCGTGTGATAAGTGTGATAAGTGTGCTGCAGCGTGGCCAGTGTCGCACAGAGCTATCAATCTCACTTACGAGCTCTTGTATGTTTGGGTCAAGACAGCCTCTGCATTTGGGACTGGTCACCTGCATGGCGGCAGTGGCCTCGTTACGCAGCTTGGCCAGTTGTTTGCTGAGGTCGCCCATCTTCTCGATCAGGCTCGACGAATTCTGTTTGTCTGCAGAGAGAAAGTTCGCTTGGAGTGCACGCAAACAAGGCAAGATAGAACACGTACGCACAGCGATGCTCGTGCACTCACGTGTGCTCAAGCTACCTTCAGATCTGCAAATGATAGTACAAGCCTACTGGTCAGAGCAAGATTCACCCAAATTCAAGGGTGGGCACGCTAGTTAGTTCATACCCAAGTGACACAGGATATTTTCTCCATTGACCCAGCTCCATCATCAGCTAGACGCATAGCCCGTTGTACTGACGTCATGACCAATCATATCGCGACTTTGGAGAATCCGCGGGAGAATTTTTTCTGTTAGAGTTACTCGCCCTATTCTGAGACAAGCACCGTGTCTAGCACGGACCTTCACTCACTGGATAAGTGTCTCTCATTCGTTGCCTCTTTGCTCTATCATAGGAGTGACCAATCGTAACAAACCCTTTATACGAAGGGCTTTCGCTTCCGTTTTCTGTCAAAGTGGCGAATCTTCCTAACGTAGAAGACATTTTAGAAGTGAGTAATTAAGCTTTTTGTCATCAGAACCTTGTTAAAGAAGATTGATTGCAAAATAAACAGCATTTTCTGCAAAAAAATGTATTCTGTTTGTTTATAGAAAACGGGTTTAGATTTTTCAACAATTTTATAATATAAAAACAGATACTATTGACTTGTTTTACCACTTAAAAATAAAAAAACATTGTTTTTGATTTTTGGGAAACAATTTTATAGATTGTTCTGTTACGAAAACAAAACATCTACTTTAAGAATTTATTTATGGTATGCAAACAAAGAACCCGAAACACGAGGCCTGTCTAAAGGAAAGCCGAGACTTACACCGGACATAAACCTGAGTCGCTTATCCAGTAATGAAGGTCCGTGGTGTCTAGTACTATAGTACATTCATTGATATCAGCTAAATAATCATAGTAAAAAGATGCGCTTGGGAATTGTGCAACACCGATTCTGGGTACCCTAAAGACTTGAAAGCAGACAAGTTCATGCCAGTTCAAGACTGTGTTGTGAAGGAAGAAATGTCTCAGATGGATAAAGTTGTGCAGTCGACCACCTGGGCAGCGTAGCATGGAGCGTCTGGTCCACAACAACCCCTTTTACGCTTGTACCAAAGTAAGTCGAATAATTTAACACCAGCATGTAAAACATGAATGAAAAAAGTGTCAAGAAAAAAAGAAGCAGTACTCGACATGGAAATTTCTGTTTTTGAAGTGGAGAATGACAAATATTTCCATGAAGGCAACTGTTCGTTTTTCGTCTGCACTACTTGGTTAGATACTATGCGATTTTACGAAGAAAATCTTTGATTGTAACGTTTTAGCGATGGTGCACTTAGAGACAAGTAGAATGAGACTAATATGACTAAATATGATCACATCAAACCTTTAAAATGTTTTGTCGAGAACAGTTAAAGCTGTGAATGATTATTAAGTCTATTGCGTTGATGTTCAGGCCAGCATCAACGAGAGCACTAAATGAGGTGTATAGTAAATAATATAAAGCTGTGATTCTTCGTTGCATGGTTATTATTATTATTATTATTATTATTATTATTCTGTTCTCATTTAACCAGTAAAAAATTCTACTTTTACCCTGTCTTCCAATTACAATGGGCTTCCGTAATTTGATGTTGAATTTGATGTTGCACTGACCGAATGAGGTTTGCATAACATTTACCCCCGAAGGTCAGTCTCGCCAGCTCTACAGCCTCCAAAACCATTTACATCTTAAATGTAGCTTTTCTTTGAAAATAAATAAAACTGTGCGCCTCTTTGGTAGAGTTGTAATTAGATGTTCAAGAGATAAAAATGATCGCCAAAGTGGGGTAGCAGAGACATAAAGTTCACATATAGGCATGTTTGTCTCAGTCCGGGCCTCGTGTACCACGTACCTGTGCTGCTATACTTCAGATTAATCTCCTGTATCTAGTGAATTAGCTTTGGTCCTCAGCAGTCTAAGGGGAGAAATAAATTAAACCATCGTCTTAACTATTGGAAAACGTACTCTCTGTGATGTGATTTCTTTCGCGACTGGCTCACCCCTATGTAACCACGTAACAGAACGTGCGAGTTACATTGGTAACACGAATATCCATCAAGCAAGAGAGACAACCAATAACATCCCATCATCACTGAGACTTACATCCCTTGATGTCTTGTAGGACCCGGTGCATGTTGAACAGTGGGGCCGTATGGGCGTAAAAATTCTCTGTAAAGTTGCCCGCCATGCCTGTGCATTGTTAAAATAAATCCATGAAACATCGCACCGATTAATGGCTGATTTTTTTATATGAACGCCGTTTATAATACAGCAAGAGAGCATGTTTGTTAATTTGCTTAGTTCACAGTAAGATACCTGTTTCGAGATCCTTAAAGAATAATCGTCCCTTCTGTTCGGAAGGCAAAAGTTCCCCGAGTATAGGATATAAAAAAGGACTGAAGAAATCATTTGCTGTCTGTCTGTCTGTCTGTCTTTTTATCTCAGTGTAAATTCTTTTCAGTCTATATGATCTGTTTATTCATTCATTCAGTACTGTTTTTTTTTTTTACGTTCACACTTCCCTCCCTTTACACGTGATCAGTAACCAAGATCACGCCATCTTTGGAGGCCAATTTTCGAAAGTAGTAAAACACAACACACATAACAATACACCACAGCACGTTTTTTATCATCATCATCATCATCATCATCATCATCATCATCATCATCATCATCATGTGTGATTTATACAACACATAATCACGCTCACAAAAGGAGGGAAGAAGAAACAACTATGCAGACAAGTAATAAAAGACAAACGTACAAGACACAAAAAGAATTATGGAACAAACGGTAAGGATTGGGAGTTTCATAAATCTGCAGAGGAAGACGAGCAGGCGGACTAATCAGTTGACTATAATCACAACTATTGACAACTATGTTGATTAATGTAAGGAGTAATGCTCGCGGAAAGGATTCGATGGTGAGTTGATGGCGGATATTGAAGATAAGCTCCTCAGTTTTGCAGCACAGTAATTAAAAATCCGGTGACCACATGTGGTTATACTGGTGACAGTGATGGTTTATTAGAGAGTGTATGGCTGGGATGTAGGTGAAGAAAAGTTCAGAGAAACAGCCAAGGCGGGAGCTTGCAAAGAAATTAAAACAGCTCAGACAGTTAATAATTTTCACGTACCTACCATACTGTCATTGGTGACTGCAGACATAAAAAAGAAGTTAAGGTCCAGCAGACGTTTTACTTTCTACGTCACAAGAAACAAAAAGAGAAAAGATGTTGATCTTGTGAACGTAGAGCACGTGACATGGTCATTATATTGACTTTTATTGGCAGAACGAGTGTTCATGTCAAATGCGTTTTCTAAAAAAAAAATCAAGAAAATAATTTGTTAATAATTTAGAGCAAGATAAAGAAAAATCTTAGTTTTTATAACTCTGACACTCTGCCTTGGCCTGTCAGTCTGCAACTGACTATGTAAAACTTAAAACAAATCAGACACACAAGTACACATACGCGATTTACGACTATTTGAATACAAGTCTGTTGAGAAAACGTTAAACTGACTCTCCTAGCAAAAGCTTAAATAAATTTAGTGACTGGGAAAACAGTCGACAGTCTAATGCGCTCGAAACTGTGGTTTCGGTCTGGACAGTAACATAAAATCTTCTTCTGTCCACCGTCTACAGAATGGATGGCGAGGTATTCCGAGAAAAGAAGGCAGATTGGAAAGGAAATTTACTTTCTGCTTTCCCCGTGTCGTGCTCTACACACGATGAACCACTCACATTATACTGCCCTTTGCCCTGCCTTTTGGGTACTCACGTTCTTAAGGTTTAGCACGAAGGCGTTGACGTCATCCACGGTGTAGTCAACAGCGGTGCGGAGTTTGGGAACGTTCCAGGCTACTAACCAGCTGAAGTTCAGGCCAAAAATCGTCCAGAGACTGTTGGGAAAACGAGCCTCGTTATAGTGCATCCCAAGCAGCAAAATCATCTGATCTCAAAATTATTAAAGGCTTACCTGAGTCCAGAATGAAATTAAACTCTGTGTTTGGCAGTTCCTTTAATTTCCGGGGGAGACAATGGCCCAATCCGTGGCGCCTTCATCTTTGTATCCTCCCTTCCATTTTCTGAATGGCAAACCGGTCCCCTCTTGGGTGTTATCTAACCATCTCTTCTTTCATCGCACAAAGAAAGCATTGCCATTGGTGTGTAGCTTACTTAATGATAACAGACGTAATACGCACTGGAATTACATAATTACAGAATGGTCATACTCATACAACACGACAGCAGTGATGTTGAAGGGTGCGTTACTCAGTAGCAAGTTTAATACTTGCAGGTATAACTCTAGCAATTATAAGCAAAACTAATGCAGGCAGGTGTAACGGGCAGGTATAGTACTGACAGGCATATGAGTGGCACAATGAAGGGCGTGCTGCTTACATTATGATGACAGATCAACATGTTGACAGATGTGTTGCTCACTTAAAGACGACAGAAACAACATCAGCTGCTATATTTTCTCACATAATGAAGATTGAGATAATCGCGACGACTGTAGCTAGAACGACCAGTCCACAACATTCTTTTCCTTTTGGTTTATTTGTCTTCTGTTGCTCTTCTCCGTCTGTCTTATTTGTCCCTTCGTTTTTCTTCTTGCGGATGTAACAAAGCCACAAGCAGACGGCTAAGACAGGGAAGATGAAGACGAAGAGGATTGACACGACAATGGTGATGATGTAGCCAATCCTGGTTAGAAGGGTCTGCAAAAAAAAAAAAAAAAAAGGAAAGAGATGTTCTAAGAAACAGAAGTTTCTAGTGCCTGTGGGCTGAGTGTGGGTATATAGGTGTTTCTGCTCAAACAAGCAAGAGAGAGAGAAAACTCGAACTCTTTACCGAGATCTGCTCTAATGCACGTAAACACATAAACATTCAGAGAGAGAGAGAGAGAAAAGGCACAGTAAAGTTTATAGTTGCAAGTTATAGTGTCAGTAATTCAGAATTCGAGCATGTCAAAGTGATTCATAAGCACTATATCCAGTTTTCATTCTCCAACCAAAACGGATAATCTCATTGACGCGACATCGCTTGTGACACGCTTGATGATTCCAAGCTGTTAAACTATCATTTTACGCTGATCACGTTCGTTGCAAAATATATACATATATCATCGGAGCAACTTTTATTCAAAAATAAAGGGTGAAACAACGACCTTGATGGGACTCGAACCCACAATCTCCGGCTCCGGAGGCCGACGCCTTATCCATTAGGCCACAAGGTCTCTTTTAGCTGAGGTTTTAGAGTTTTAGTTTGTCTCAGTGAGTGCCACTAACACTTGACATGCCAATGCAGGGTTTTCAAGGGGAAACTATCACGAGTCAGTACAGGCCTGTCTCCCGTCGTGCATCAGTACAGGCTTGTCTCCCTTCGGGTGCCGAAAGCAGATGTGCGAGTGGTGGTTAGGGTCAGGTGTCAGTTAGGTACAGGTGAAAAGGTAAAGGTTGTCCCATAACCTTTTTAAGGTCATTGAAGATGGGGTGGAGGGGGGGAATAGTACCTCACTTTTCTGCGCGGAAGCGAATAGACGAGTTGTTAGAGTACTGGCCTCCGAACCAGGAGGCGCGCCAGTTCCATACCCGTGTGGGGCACGAAGCTTTCCTCGACACCTCTTCAAGATATCGAGCGGGAATTTCGCGGTTTCAAGAGAACGTGGTTGCCAAGGCAACAAAGATATAGCGTAATTTTCATTGGTTGAATATATTGTTGCCAAGATAAGCCTCGCGGGATTCTTGGAAGAATTAATTTCTATTGCCGACCTATTGCGCAGATTTAAAACCTATTTCTCAGCTAAGCAGGTGGGTAATCACGCTCATGCAACATGAATTAAGATCGTGACTTAACCAAGACTAAAAACGAGTTAAGAATGTCATCTTACAACAAAAACTTAAGACCGCACGTGCAACTATCACCCAATACAGGCTTGGGTAGCGGGCCTTGGCAGTTGCAGCGTCTATTGATGTAATGTCCCAGGCGACCCGTACCAGACAAGGGACAATTGACGGAATGAATGAAATTACCACATAGCCTTCTCTCTCTCTCTCTCTCTCTTTGCTTGTTTTTTCTGCTCTGTCGTTTTCTTGTCTTCTCTGTCTCTGTTTTGTCTGTCTCGTTCTACCTGTGTTCACATCTCCTTAGCTATCTGTTTGCCTTTATTTTTTTCTCTCTCGAAGGTCCATTTCTTATTTCTTTTGTGATACCAAACGGAGAACAAGGTAAAAAGTAAAAGAACCGGACCTTTATACGGACACCATGACCAGTATGGCCAGTATATGGATCAGGCTGAACTTTGCCATACGAGCGTCAAAAACAATCCATGACCGACAGACGTACAGTAAACGCGAGAGCGACGCGTTCGAGACCTTTCCTGACACTCAATGCTAAAATGCAAACGGAAACAACGGACTGTTGCTGAAAGACATGAAAGAACCCCGTAATGATGGTGATCTTTATGGAAGTCATAATTGATTATATTAATTTTTCTGCCGTCTTCTTTTAATCTGTCGACGATGACAAAGATCGACAGATGTAGCCCATATGCAAGGATAAAAATGACCATGCCTCGACTATAGCGCCCACGATGCTCCCTTGTCCTTCTATAGCGCTTTCTATAGCATCTGCAACAACACGGAGATGGGAGATCAAGTAATTTTATTTGAAAGTAGATTTCTATTCTTTAACCAGTTATTACATTGTATTATTCACATTTTAATAATATTTTCATAACTATAACCTAGATTTGATCTAAATTAATAGCAAGTACTGGGCTAATTTTTTTACCCCCCCCTTCCTCCACTCCAAAAGATGAGTATTTTAAATGATGACCAAAACTAAAAGAAAGTCTGGAAATAAATTTAAATTTTGAATCGAATTATTCTGGAAATCAATCGAAAAGAACATTAGACGACGAAATAAAGATCAGGCAAAAAGAACATGCAAAAAAATTAGTAAAAAGATATAATAAATATTTATGAAAGAGTGTTTTTAAATGCTAGATTAAAGCTTTGAGGGTGTGTGCGGTAAATTTGCCATTACACTACCTACTTACACGTCTATATTATAGACTACTGGGAGCAGTATACATACTTATCCCCCCCCCTATAAATCCAGTACAAATAAACAGACAAAATACATGCACACAAGTCATATTCACGCACATAAACACCTGTAAGTTTAAAATGAAGCTAACTGGTCAAATGAAAGGCCAGATAAGAGACTTCAATATTTACACATCTTGGAAGTTTTACTGGTAAAGCTAACCCTCCTATAGAAACGCAGCAAGAAAAAAGGCATCTAGAAAATGACCAAACACAACAAAAAGGGAGAGATGGAGAGCTAGTATATCTGATACGGTCTTCGGGATAGACAAAGAATCAGGCGAAAGATGAAAGCTACTTGCCTGTGGGTATCGTCTCGGCCAAAGTAAGGTAGATATAAAACCTGGCCACTTCAACCAGTGGCGAGATCAAGCTCGTGCTGGTCTTGAACCCCACTGCCTTGTATTCTCTATCGGGCTCTAGGTGACCCCAGGCAATGGTATGATCTTTGTTCAGTTTGTTCTCTGTTTCACCATCTGTACGAAGACTCAGTAACACTATGCACAGCGCCCCTGCCCATTTACACAGCAGCGAACCTCTCATGGCGCCTAGATCACGCTTCCTAGGGTCAGCACTGCCATGCGGTGGGACACAATGATGTAGTTGCTGCAGCGTCCGCACTGTTCATTCAAGAATAAAATCAGCTTTTGCCTTTTCAGTTGACTCTCATCAATTCCAGGCAAACGTTTACGCGTGTAAGGCAGGACGCACAAGTTTGTAGGTGAGGTTACAGACGCCATGACAGGCAGTTCTGCCTTGTTTATTGCGTCATTTTAGCAAGTGCGTCATATTAGACGTGCGTCATTTCATAAAATGCGTCTTGTTTTGTTTATTTGTTTTATATAGTTATAAGTTATTTTGTTTATGTAGTTATATTTAATTCAGTTTTATATATTATCATAATGTATATTAGTCATATTCATTTAGTTATTATGGAGCATTAGAATGGAGTGGCGTCCCTTTGTCTAGCAGGCTTGATGGAGGCAGCTTTCCTCAATTTTTTGTGTTTTTATTAGTTTTATTAGTCCCCATTTTTTAGTTGCGTCGCTGCTGTGCAGAACTGTTTGACTTGTGTGTGTGTGTGTGTGTGTGTGTGTGTGTGTGTGTGTGTGTGTGTGTTAGAGAGAACAGAACATGAAAGTTTATTGGCCCTTGGTCAGTTTCAGAGCTTTAATATTCGTCAACATGGTGCCCCACTAATAGATTCTTACCAAAAAAAACATGTTACCTGCCAGGTAGCGGGAAAAACATAGATAAAATACCTAGAATAGAGAATAAGAAAAACAGAAATATATATATATATATATCGAGAGAGAGAGCTGAACTGTAACAAGATCAGAACAACAAAGCACTGGATTGACCAAAGTATAAACATTCCTTCAGAAGTGTAAGGCACACTGAAGGATACATTTCCAGATAAAATTATCACCATCATCATTGTCATCTCAAATGTAAATGCGTCATTAAATGTTTTACAGATTTCCTTGTACAGAAGAATAAAGAAGTCCAGGTACAATATACATTGTTTGAAAGAAGACACGGGTCACTTAATCCAGTGATCCCTGCGTCTCCTCGAGTCTCCAGGCAGGCATGGATGATCTGCCAAACCCTAACCAAACTCTATGTGTTAGTTGCACACTGTTTCGTTTCAACGTACAATGCTTTCTATAAACGCCAGTTACACCAAAATAAGACACTCAACAGATTCACGTCTGAGCCTAAAACACGTAACAGATTGGTAACAGGCACCACATGAGTATGAATATTGAACCAATTAAATACACAAACCGCAACACTCGCTCTGTCAGCCTGTCTTCTGTTTTCTCTCGCTCCTCCCATCGTGATCGTGGGAGAGGGGGTCAATGTTATCCCGTGCTGCAAAATGATTCACGATCACCTTCCCCGGACAATCTGTATATTTTGACAGACCCTCGCTAGTTTACGATTAAAACAAACCAAACCGGAGCACTTCTAAAAAAAGAATATTTCCAAACGAAAGGCTCTTTAGAGCCAAGATTACTTCCTTGTGTCAGCACGTATAGGGCAACTGTTACCAGTATTTTACCTGTTTTAGATATTTCGGGTTCGCTACCCAGATGGCAATGAAACATTTTATAAACGTTTTAAAAAGGCTAACATAGTTGTAATAATGTAAAAGTTTATCTGAATGCGTATTGATGATGTCAAAAGATGTGTGACCTGACAGAAATGAGAATGGGCTGAATTGAGGAGTTGAAGACAATTTTTTTTATCTGTAGATAAAATTTATTTTGTGCAAAAGAACCTGTATTTGTCTGGCCAGTGCACGTAAATTGGAAGAGAGAGAAAGTGAGAGTCACGCTTCCCGAGGTTGTGAACTATTAAATGCTTTACAAAATGGAGAACTCTTGGCTGATTTCTGCGCGCTCAATGAACAGATTATTGGAGGGACTCTCTTCCCCTACAGGGATTGTCATAAAGTCACTTGGGTATCCCCAGACCACAGAACGGAAAATCAGATTGACCATGTGATGATACGACAGCGCTGGCGATGGTCACTACAGGACGTTCGAGCAAAGAGAGGAGCTGACATATGGTCAGATCACCACTTAGTTGTGGCAAAGCTGAAGATGAAACTGGCAGCGAGAAAGAAACAACCAAATAACAGAATCAAATATGATGTAGGGAAACTAAAGAATCCAGAGACTAGAGAGGCATTCCAACTTGCCCTCTACAATCGTTTTCAGGCCTTACAGCTAGAAGAAGAGGTGGAACAGAACTGGAGAGGAATGAAAGAAGCCATCATAAATGCCACTGACGAAGTTTTAGGCAGGCCACCAGGGAACAGAAAGGAGTGGATTACAGATGCCACCTGGCAGAAAATAGAAGAAAGGAAGATATTGAAGCAGCAAGTAAACCAAACCAGAACAAGACAACAGAAACAACAAGCTGTGGCGAAGTATACAGAACTTGCCAAAGAGGTTAAAAGAGACCTCAGAACCACCAAGAGAAATTATATCAATGGAATAGCCAAGAAAGCAGAGATAGCTGCAAAAAAGGAGATATGAAAACACTATATGCAACAACTAGACAGTTGAGTGGGAGACACAACAACCTCAACAGACCAGTAAGAGACAAACAGGGCCAGCTCCTCACAACACTTGAAGATCAGATGGCGAGGTGGAGAGAACACTTTCAAGAAGTACTAAATAGACCATCGCCAGAAAATCCGCCAGAGTTAGAACCAGGCAACCAGTTAGACGTCAACATGGGGCCGATAAGCAAGCAAGAGATCCTTAACGCCCTGAAGAACCTAAAGACTGGTAAAGCAGCCGGAGCAGACAACATCCCGTCAGAAGTGATGAAAGAAGGAGGGCCGGCACTAATAGACCAGTTACACAAGCTTCTGAACTTGATATGGACAAATGAAATAGTACCAGAAGAATGGAAGAAAGGCCTCCTGGTTAAACTACCTAAAAACGGAGACCTGTCCCAGTGCGACAAATGGAGGGGGATCACCTTATTGTCTATCCCGAGCAAACTCCTCACGAAAATCATGCTAGATAGAATGAAGGACGCTATTGACAAAAAACTGCGAGACGAACAGGCAGGGTTTAGGAAAGAGCGCTCCTGCATAGACCAAATTGCAACACTGAGAATTATCGTCGAACAATCCTTAGAATGGCAATCCTCCCTCTACGTCAGTTTCATCGACTTCGAAAAAGCCTTTGACAGTATTGACAGACAGGCAATGTGGAATCTTCTTCGGCACTATGGGGTGCCGGACAAGCTCACCCAGATCATGAAGGAGTTAAACAACGGCTTCACATGCCAGGACATCCATAAAGGAAAACTCTCTGAGAGCTTCCCAGCGACAACTGGTGTGAGGCAAGGCTGCTTGTTGTCCCCCTTACTTTTCCTGGTTGTGCTTGACTGGGTTACTAGAACAGCCTATGAAAGGTGAAAGGTGTTCAGTGGACACCGATGACAAAACTGGAAGACCTGGACTTCGCAGACGATTTGGCCCTGTTGTCTTCCCGTCTGCAAAACATGCAAGAAAAGATGGAAGCACTGAGAGAGACATCACAAAGAGAGAAAACGAAACTCCTACGAGTAAATACCAAACAAAAAGAGGACATCACCATTGAAGAGTATGCTGTGGAAGAAGTAGACAAGTTTGTTTACCTAGGTAGTGTAGTAAGCAAGACCGGAGGCACAGACGAGGACATCCAGGCTAGATTTAGAAAAGCCCAATAAACGTTTGCAATCCTCCGCCCAGTCTGGAAGTCAACAAATATCTCTAACAACACCAAGATCCGACTTTTTAATTCCAACGTGAAGTCCGTGCTGATGTACGGCTCAAAGACATGGAGAGTGACCCAGGCTAGTTCCAAGACAATCCAAACGTTCGTCAACAAATGCCTCAGACAGATCCTCCACCTTAGGTGGTCTGACAGAGTGACAAACGAAACACTGGTGTAGAATGAACCAGCTATCCATGGAAGTGCAGATCAAGAAAAGAAAGTGGCGATGGGTCGGACATACTTTACGAAAAGACCTTTCCAACAAAACCAGACAAGCGATAGACTGGAATCCCCAAGGGAAGAGGAAACAAGGGCAACCAAGACAGGCATGGAGACGCAGCCTAATGCAAGAACTCAAACTGGCAGACCTGACCTGGGAGGCAGCAAAACAGACTGCTAAAGACCGCGGAAAGTGGAAGACGATTGTAGAGGACCTATGCTCCACTAGAAGATAAGAGGATCTAAGAAGAAGAAATGCTTTACAGGAAAATGTTTATAAAAGAGCTTAAAAAGGTAGAAAATAAGTTTTAAAATAGTTTGAATGTAAACGTTAAGAAAACATTTTCCGATGTGCAAAATAAACATTTCTTGAGAACATTTATAAAACATTTATAAAAGGTTTAAATGCTATCTGGGTAGTGTTTTAAATGTTGGTTCAAAGTTTTGTCTTGTAGGAGAAAAACACCTTCGCAAAACCACTTGTCTTTCTTTCTGGAGAATAAATGTGAGATCAAATGTTGAGTACATGGCTCAAAGACTCCTATCTCCTAGTCGGCTACACGTTCTGACTCCTGAACGGAGCTCTGTTCAGATTCTGTCGGCCGTTTATGATGGCGTACGGGTTGAGATGGTAGACATAGAACTCCAAGGCCTGCATCTTCTCTGGTGTCACGTAGTGGAAGGTGATGGAGTAGTCGCTCATCACATCGATCCCCTGATGACAACGGTAACAACTTCATAACATAATAATACACATATCGACACTGCTACTGACAACGAACAACTTCATAATGCAATAATTCACCTGTCGGAACTGCCGCTAATGAACTGGTCTAAATCAGATTCCGATTCTATAACCTAATGACAGACCTGTCCACAAGCCTTAAAACAAACCTACTCTGTCCTCATCAAGGTTAACAATGAGCTGAACTGAGCATTGAGAATGTGGCTAAAATATCCTTACAAACCAGTTCTGACGTTCTCTCACCTTCCTGGCTCCGTTGGTGTCGTACTGGTAGTACCAATTGGGGTATTTGCCAACCAGGAACGTCTCGGGGTCAAAGCAGTGGAAGCGACTACGACCCATGATGTCGGAAGTACTGGAGGTTCGAACCCCAAGCGTCTCCAAGCACCTGCCCAGTTCTACGTCTTCCGCGCCGCCATCTTGTTTACAGATTTTTGGATCAGCACCTGCACGTGCAACATGGACTTTTGCTTGAGGTTCTCATGACTATGATGAGCGACTGAGACCCTCCCCTCCACATCCTTCTCTCCCTCCCTACCCTTCACACTACAACTACTACTACTGCGACCACCACCGTTAACACTAACTGCTACTGTTAATAGTTACCTTACGTCGGGCTACAGCCCAGGATCCACCCATGATACACTCAGTCTTGCTAGACAAGCCACATATTTAACTGCCACACTATGAAAGAAATTTGTTTTCCAGAAGCGAGACGTGTACCCACAACCCCTATCTCTATTCTTCTTGTGACAAGACCAATACCGCTGCACCACCGGACTACTACAAACTAATTCCCATCATCACTTTTAGTACCACTACTTACTGCGATAACTGCTTCTGGGATTGTGACAATATTTAGCGACCTTGCCTCAGTTGGTGGTGAATTGTGCTGTGATAGTGAGCTATTGATCTCATTATCAATACTACTACACACGTGCGAGGGGGGGGGGAAGCGAAGGAACAAGAGGCAATGACGACACAGCGCGCGAGGTAGAAACATAGAGAAAAAAGAGAGGGAAGAAGGATCAGAAAAGCGGGAGGGAAAGTCTGTGTCAATAGAAGCAAGCAGCACCGGGTCATGTCACTGACCTTTGTAATATAAGCGCTTGAGCGCTTCCTTGCTCAGCACGTACCCAGCTCCCCCGCTGTAGAAACCCTGCGGGACGATGGCCTTGAAGTGGTGGCCGAACCACACCGGCTCCCTCGCGTCCTCGTTGGACAGGAAGTAGCGCAGGTTCTCCATTATCACGTACGTGTCATCGTCCACCTGCACAACAATACTTTTACGAACCTCAAAACATCATGAACAGTCCATGACATTCATATACACAAATCTGAGCTTGAGAAACACAGCCCTAACTTTTATAACCCCTTACTTTCATGAGCACATAACCTGAACTTAACGAACACAACCCTATACCATCGTGATCACAGTCTTCACCTTCAAGAACCCAGCCCTGACCTTCATGAACCAGTCGGCGTCGTCCAGGTAATGCTCGTAGACGTATCGGAAGCCGTTCATGGTCTTGGCCGTCAGGTGATCGCGGCCCTCACTGACGTTGAGGCCGATGGTGGGGAAGTTCTTGTCCGTTTCGGAGCTGAAGAAGAGCAGCTTGTTGCAGTGCTTGCCCCATGTGTCGCGCACCGCGCGCGCCTTCTTTTGAAGATTTTGCGGTGACGTCATCACCCACACCAGCACGCGTACCTCCTTCTCCAGCCGCTGCGCCTCCGACACGTCATCTGGACCACCAACATTAAGGTGCACAATACTGCAGGCCGTTTTTTTTATTTTTTATTTCCATCTTTATGTTTCAGGTCAATCTTTATATTTATTTATTAGCTCTACATCGCGTCTTAATCACACTTAGCTTTAAAAAAAAATGACTGAGTGTGTGATGGCCATAGCCTAACTATTCCTGTCACCAGAACAGTATACGGTCACAAGAGTTTTAGTTACTGTGCAGGAAATCAATGGAACTCTCTCCCCTGACGTATCCGTCACCTACCCACCATTGACTCCTTTAAATGTGTACTAAATCACACTTCATCCTTGATCATTATTCCTAACATCAGTCCACACAATGCTTGTCCTTCTTTAATCCCACCCCTTTAACATTTTTCAAAGTGAACTGAGAGAATCAGTCTTTTCTGAAATTGTTTACAGTGAATAATAGTCAGGTTAATAAGTCTACATGCTGTGCTGTGGAAGGTCAGATTCGGAACTGATTGTCCTTTAACACTGATTTACAATTTTCAGAGAACTCAAAAACTGGGTGAGTACTGCAGTAGGACCTATGGGTTCACGAGAACATTCCTGTATTATAGACTATCAGGACTGTATCAGGGCATGGCACGTCGCAGGACAGGCGATTACAAGTACAGTACTTGACGGTGTTTGTCGGGCGTTGTTGACAAATAGACGGCGGTCTGGTGTCGTCAGCGTCTCATGTTAACAGGACGCTGAACTCTCGGGACAACCCGCTGTAAGTGCGCCCTAGACTGCTGCAATCAGCCAGTCACAGAGTCAGTGTACCAACAATGGGTAACTCCGATGCAGGGGTGAGTATGTCACCTCACGCACGGACAAGCATATTCCACTTGAGCCGGAGAAGAACATCCTCTAAAACCTGCTCGGAGGATGAACTACAATCTGACGAGGTTAGGACGCGGTTCTGGGACCACGGCAATACACACATCTGACAAGGACTTCTCCCCTCCCTCTCCTCTCATAGTTGGAAATCCCCTCCAGGTGGAAGCACGTCTCTACCAAACAAAACAAAAAATAAACCGAAGAGGAGGGATGGAAGACAAGAAAAGTAAGTGACACCAGCAGAAACAATGGAATCGTCAGTTCAAGAGGACTCCAGACTCAATACGTAAGTCGTGTCTATAAAACGCCTAAAATTCTTTTCAATCAGCAAATATGCCAGAGCATTAGCTGGGAAGTGACATGTCAATTATTTCCTAAAAAGGATTATAGGGTCTGAACATTTGCAGGGTTATGTCGGGTGATGTCCCGTCACCTTACTGGCTAGAAGATGACTGTTCATTTCTTTTTCTCCTTTTCGTGGATCTGCTAAACTCTTTATGTCAACTGTTCGATCTGTGCTTCTGCTACACCACTTGCTATCTTGTGGATTGTTCTTCTATGTCTGCGCAACGTAGCTTTTCATGGACGACTTTAAATGGTTGACTAGTGGTTTCTACTGCCACATCTGCGCGATCTGGCCGCTTTTGGAACAATGTGTCAGCGGCATCAATTGAACTCTTCTGGAATTAAACCAAGAATTTTCTCGACTGCTGATGCAGCTGTTATTCCACTCATCATTTTGAGGGTCGGAATCGACAACTATGTACTGTGGAGTTTCACGTCTCTGTGTTACCACTCAGTGTCTTCAAAGACCTACAGATGTCTGGAGTCGAGTTAGAGCGCACCATGACTGTCGGGTTCCATGCACTACCTTAAATCAGAGTCTTAACAGGCTTCTTCTCAAATTCCCGTTTTCTCGCTCGCAATCTACCAGTCCTTTCCTGTGCCGAACCCCTGACATGCTTCATGAGCAGGTTTCCCATCTTTTATGTCTGTCGACATGTCTCTAGCCGTTTGTTTGCTGATATGTTTTGGTCTGTGTCCATTTGTATCTTTATAATTTGTATCTATTTTGAACTAAAAAATTTCCATTATCTCATTTTGCATAGTGTCAATAAGAAAACTTCCAGATTCAGCAAATGAAAAAATGCTCTTCTTTTCTGTTTTCCCCTCGTACATGTAATACATAATAAATGCTTATATACTTAATATTTATAAAGTCGAGTAATGAAACGTAATTTCGAGATCCTAAGAAGGTTTGAGGTTTTGTTCTTGAGAGCAGTACTCGTTTTGTTTCATGATCGGTCCTTCAAAGAAATATTTTATTGAGACCACTTACCTACATCTCCGTCTGACACCCTGCTGATGAATTTCAGGCATGTAACGTCTCCAGTGGCTTGTGGCTTCATTCGAACGAAATTTTGGGACAGAATGTAATACCCGGGAATGACGAAGATCATGGTCAGGACCACCAGTATTCCAAGCATCTTCAAAGTCATTTTACCTGGATGACAGAACGAGATTAAGTTAGATGGAATAAACAACAGAGCTTTATTACAGCTTATTAACGTGAGCTTTGCTTGTTGCTGTAAACATGTCTTGTATGCTCCACCCAACTTCACAACAGAAGACTCATGTGGCTGGACACACGTGTATATGCAAGAAGAGGAGGATTAAGAGGGATAATAAGGGATAACTGTCTCATTGATTTCTTTTGTATTTCTACTACCATTTAACCGTCAAAATAAAATCCGCAAAAAACAGAAAACAGAGCAATTACATGTAGTAAAACAATAACAAAGGAAAGTTTACGAGAAACAAATACGACTTGTAACTAAAAGAAACCTATGAGTACCAGTAAACAAAGACATTGCATTGCATAGAAAAATCGTAGAACAAAGCAACTCAGCCTGTCAGCCGCAGCCTCGCTTTCATTCAATGAAAAACATTATGAAAACAGCTCGTCACAGAGCTACAGTCGTCATTATTAAGACAGCATGTCACAGAGCTACAATCGTCAATAATAATAATAAATGAAGATTTTTATAGTTCATATTTACACTCATAGAGAGCAAGCTCTTAGCGTTTAAAACAAGGAAGAGACATGGACTAAATGGATAGAACACGGGAAACGGAAAAATAAACGACAGTACTGACGACAAACAAAAAACAAAGATAGAAAACACAAAAAGGCACCAAGTAAGAGGAACAGAGCAGAGAAAGATGGGTAGAAAAGTAGCAAGAGCAGAAGAGGGGAGAGTAAGAAGGACGAGCATTGTGTGGACTGTGTTAGGAGTAATGCTCAAGGAAGAGGTGCGTTTTCAGTGCACATTTGAAGGATGCTACAGTTGTCATTACTAAGACAGCGTATAACAGAGCTACAATCGTCATTATTAAGACAGCATATAACAGAGCTACAGTCGTCATTATTAAGACAGCATGTAACAGAGCTACAGTCGTCATTATTAAGACAGCATGTAACCGAGCTACAGTCGTCATTATTAAGACAACATATATTACAGTCGTCATTATTAAGACATGTAACAGAGCTACAGTCGTCATTATTAAGACAACATGTCACAGAGCTACAGTCGTCATTATTAAGACAGCATGTCACAGAGCTACAGTCGTCATTATTAAGACAGCATGTAACAGAGCTACAGCAGTCATTATTAAGACAGCATATAACAGAGCTACAGCAGTCATTATTAAGACAACATATAACAGAGCTAGAGTCGTCATTATTTTTGAGCTGCCAGACACTGACTGTGAGATTTCAAGCTGCCCTGTATGCAAAGGCAGACACAAAGTCTGCCAGCTTTTCGCACATGACGACCAGACAATTAAAATGGTTTAAAGCTTGAGTGAGAGCTGTCAATGTGGTGATTCTAGCATCAAAGTTAAATCACATGAACCAACATCTCTCGTGCGGCAGAGACGATCGCGACAGAAAAATTAAGGTAGGTTGGGATGAATTTCATTAATTATAATGCCTTCCCTTCCAGTCATAAACTCGACGAGACAAGCCTTGCTTATAAAACAGTTGTACAATATCAAAGCGCCAATTTTTCCTAGATGACCTGCGGCAAAACTAACAAAAGACATTTATACATATGCAATCGTTTCGTTTAAATGTACTTGCCATGCGGTGGGACACAATAATGTAGTTGGCAGCGTCCGCACTTTTCACTCAAGAATAAAATCAGCTTTTGCCTTTTCAGTTGACTCTCATCAATTCCAGGCAAAAGTTTGTAGGTGAGGTTAAACGCTATGACAGGCAGTTCTGCCTTGTTTATTGCGTCATTTAAGCAAGTGCGTCATCTTAGATGTGCGTCATTTCATAAAAAGCATCTTGTTTCGTTTATTTGGTTTATATAGTTATATGTTATTTAGTTCTTTATAGTTTTATATTTAATACAGCTTATATATTATAATAATGTATATTCATCATATTCATTTAGTTATTCTCGAGCATTAGAATGGAGTGGCGTCTCTTCGCCTAACTGGCTTGAGGGAGGCGGCTGTCCGCAATTTTTTGTGCTTTTTATTAGTTTGTTGTATTTTTGGTACCCATTGTGTAGCCTATGCTTTTTTCGTTGTGTCGTTGCTGTGCAGAACTGTTTGACGTGTGTGTGTGTGTGTGTGTGTGTGTGTGTGTGTGTGTGTGTGTGTGTGAGAGAGAGAGAGAGAGAAAGAACTGAACACTGAACTTTATTGGCCCTCGGCCAGTTTAAGAGGCTTTAATATTCGTCAACATGGTGCCCCACTAATTAATAGATTCTTACAGGAAAAAACCAGGTTACCTGCCAGATAGCGGAAAAAATTTAGATAAAATAGGTAGAATAGAGAATAAGAAAACCAGAAATATATTTATAGAGTGAGAGATAAACTGTAACAAGATCAGAACAACGAAGCACTGGATTGACCAAACTATAAACATTCCTTCAGAAATATAAGGCACACTGAAGGATACATTTCCAGAAAAAATCATCACCATCATCATTGTTATGTCAAATGTAAATGCATCATTAAATGTTTTAAAGATTTCCTTGGGAAGAAGAGTCCAGGTACAAACGTACATTGTTTGACAGAAGACACGGGTCACTTGATCCAGTGATCTCCTGAGCCTGCTCGAATCTACAGGCAGGCATGGACGATCTGCCCAACCCTAACCAAACTTTAATAAGTATTAATTGCACACTGTTTCGTTTCAACGTACAATGTACAACGTACAAGAAAAAACCGTTGTTAATATTGAGAGAGAAAACCCCCAGATTATTGAATGACATTATGAATGAAGGCCCTGTTCAATACATGTAAAATTTCAATGCCATCTTGATCCTGTGACCATCTGTTGTCATGCCGGGCCTTGCAGTTCCCCCTACTGTAATTTATTGTTTCTTGTACTTTTTGATTCTTGGTGCTGTTGCTTTTTGAGTTTATCCCTCCAACTCATTTATTTCCTGGATACCTTCCTGACGTCACGCGCCAAAGATTTTGTGTGGGAAGGACTTGACACAAGGAGGAGGAGGAGGATATGGCGGGAGCGATGTGATCTGGGATCAGACCGATCCCTTGAACGTCTCACGGTCCGCAGATGGGATTAAGGCGATCACTAGAGCACGCGGGTGTGCTCAGTCATGCGAACCTTACGCAGCTATATATATATATATGTATAATATATGTGTCTTTATCTCTCAGTTTGAGTTCCTGTAACGTCTTAAATCTGAATTGACGTTTTGCAGTAAACTTAAACCTCAGTTTTTCTGTGTGCATCTGGAGTTTTGAAAATGAATTCTTAAGTCACTGGTCTCAAGTGGTCAGTCAATTCTTCAGAAATAATAATAATAATAATAATAATAATTATTTGTTGTTGTTGTTGTTGTTAAAGATGCTCCTTTATTTTCATTTTTTATGAAACGTTCGCTTTAAATTAAAAAATAAGAATTATCTGCTAATTACAAGCACTAGAGTGAGAAGTGTGTGAACACGGAAAATGGCTAAACATACATCTTTTAAAGATTATCCTGAGATAAAACCATAAGAGGTACATAAGCTGTTCTATAGTTTACCGTAAAAGGAAATTGGTCCTGTACTAGCGATTCATAAAAGAGACACATGCTTCACCATAGAAATACGATGTACATGCACAAATAAACTAAAACACACAAGGAATTCGTTTCAGTCAAAGCTTCTTCATTGGTTCATATTTTGACGATTCATATAAGTATGATGTTGAAACTGTCTGAGCTCTAAACTCAGGTACACAGAAAAGTCAATTTTATTATTTTTCTCTTTATAAAGTTTATTGTAAACAACATCTGTTACAGACGTCAATAAACCCTTTCTGATATTTAATTACAACGTGATTTAATAAAACTATTTAAAGTTCTGAAGCATTGTTAAATATATATATATATATATCTTGTTTGTGGTAAGGGAAAGTTATTAGTGATCAGAGTTCGTATTACTTATTAATTATTTAATCAATCAAATGTAAACTTCAACAGACAAACCACTTCCCCCCTAACCCCTTAAAAAATCACAGTGACGCACATTGCGAGATGTAACTCTTGTAACAGATGGCTCCTGTATTCGTTTTTATTTCATCAAGAAGCAGACGGCCAACTCAAGTGGAGTAGCGCTCACAAGTCTGTCATCTGCTGTGAGGACGTTTCAAGCTGTGAACAAGCAGCCTCCGCTTTCTCTGTTGCGTTGTACAAAAGGATGAAATTTCTTGGTATCGTGGAAATTCACTCCTTAAGTATTCTTTGATACATCTATTTATTTTAATAGAGAGGAGTCAAACAAGATTCAAATAAATTCTACAGAATTTAAGAGTATTGTCTCCTTAATATTTAAACATATTATGTTATGGAAATGGTTTTGCCAGTACGCTAAGCTTCAGATTCAAGTTTGCTTACGGCAGTTTGTACAGATTTCACTAGTTCCACTGCTGAATTTACTTCAAATTACGGTTGCTAGGAATGTATCCAAATTTCATCTTTTTCTCAACGTGTATTGAATTTGTGAATGGGATTGAAAGATACCCACTGCGTACCCAAACGAAATGGTGCGGTAAGAATCTTTCAATTTAACTTTATTTGTTCTCTGCTTTGGTGTTAAATGTTTATTAAACATATTTATGCGCTTCAATATTTTGTTACTCTTTATGTTTTTCATAAACCCCAAGCGTTTATATATATAACTGTTGGCTTAGTCCTTTGATGTCCCGTGTAATATGTGTTCTATAAATTAAGCAAGTGCTTTTACTGTTGCTGCCGCTGATAGACACTCATTCCTTTCTTTCCTGTCACAGTGAGGGGATGAAAAGAAAAAAGAGAAAGAAATGGTTAGGAAGCTTATTTCTGTTTTTGTGACATTATTCTGCATATCTGTGAAGTAAGATCTTTCCGAAAATTTTGAGGATACAGGTACGTGGTGGAATTTTGGAAAAAAAAAACATTTAAACGTAAAGCTTGCTTACGTTTAATTGTCGTCTGTTAGCTTTGCCGCAGGTCGTCTAGGAAATACTATTGGTGCTTTGATATTGTACAACTATTTTATAAGCAAGGCTTGTCTCATGGAATTTATGAGAGGAAAGGAAGGCGTTATAAATAATGAAATTCATCCCATACTACCTTAATTCTCTGACGCGATCGTCTCTGCCGCACGAGAGATGATGGTTCATGTGATTTAACTTTGATTCTAGAATCACCACATTGACAGCTCTCACTCAAGCTTGGAACCATTCTAATTGTCTAGTCGTCGTGTGCGAAAAGCTGCCAGACCTTGTGTCTGCCTTTGCATACAGGGCAGCTTGAAATCTCAGTCAGTGCCTGGCAGCTCAAAATTCATTACGACTGTAGCTCTGTTACATGCTGTCTTACTAATGACGACTGTAGCTATGTGACATGCTGTCTTAATAATGACGACTGTACTTCTGTTACATGCTGTCTTATATGGGGCGCCAAGAGAGGAATTTTCTCTACTTTCTCTCTCTAGCTAGAGAATGAGTTCTGTACGTACAGAATACGCTCGGTAACTACAGAATGCATTCTCTAGCTATAGAGAGAAAAACTAAATTATTTCATTTATATTATACTTATATAACCACCATTTATATTCATATTATACTATTTTAAGTTGCTAGCCAATTCATTTTATATATAGAATTCCATTCTCTAGATAGAGAAAGCGTTCTGTACTTAGAGAAATCTCTCTGTAGCTAAAGAAAGATTTCTCTAGCGACAGGATGATGTCTGTACCGAACGAGGCTGGCTCGTTTGCATCTGGGACAAGAAGGCGAAAGATCAACCAATCAGAGAACATCAAGAACGTGAGTCCATGTTTCGAGGGCTCTGATTGGTTGATCTTGGACCTTACTGTTATCCCTTAGATGTTGTGTTCATGCTTGTGCGCAACATTTTCCTTTTCTACCTTGTATTTTTGTTTGTTGCAATGTCTCTGTATAATGTTTTGTTAATAAGTGTGGTGTTTGAAGGTGGATTTTGTGTCAATTTGTTTTGAAGTTTTTTAAAGGTGTTTTTAAGCGCATTGAGTCGACTCAGCAGTTGAAAATTGCGCTATATAAATCTGCTTTAATAATAATAATGATGATAATGATAATAATAATAAATAAATAAATCAGTTCCCCTCCAATACGTCATGCAGGAGTCCGCGCCGTCGACTTATGCGTGGTTGTACTGTAATTTTGTTTCCTAAATTTCCCCCTTTCTAACGTCATTTAACGCTTATATGGTATCTACAAAACTATCTGATATTTTCACATAAGTCATGGTCTTATAATCAAAATTATTTTTTTAAAAACCTGATTTATTCGTCGCTTGCTTGTATTACTATATTTACGTAGTACGAGATACATATTTCAAATCTGCACTGAAAACGCACCTCTTCCTTGAGCATTACTCCTAACACAGTCCACACAATGCTCGTCCTTCTTACCCTCCCCCTTCCCTCTTGCTACTTTACCCATCTTTCTCGCAGAATCACTATATTTCTCTGTTCCTATTACTTGATGCCTTTTGTTTTCTGTTTCGTCAGTACTGTCGTTTTCTTTCGTCCCCTTTGTTCTGTATCTACTTAGTCCACGTCTCTTCCTCGTTTGAAGCGCTAAGAGCATGCTCTCTATGAGTGTGAATATGCGCTATAAAAATCTTCACTACTACTACTACTACTATTTAGGCGTCAAGAGAAGCTGACTATGCAGGAAATCGCGTAGCGGCCCGGACCACGGTGGGGAGCTTAAAAGCTCCCCCAGACCCCTATAGCTGGTCCCCAGTGGAAAATCCCACCGCACGCCACTGCCCCTCATCCTGTATATGCGCGTGTGTGCAGCCATATGAGTCTTCTGCTGTGGGAGAGGGGAGTATACGAGACATGTTGACAACAGCATGCACAGCTCACGTGGCGGAGCTCTAAGGAAGCTCTGTTATATATTTCATCTTGCTGGGTCTACAGATGTCAGAACCGACTGCTGCTAACTTCATCTCATTCTGTCATCCAGGTAAGATGGCGAAGATGATGATGGGAATACTGGTTGTCCTGACCATTAGCTTCGTCATTTCCGGGTATTACATTCTGTCCCAAAATGTCGTTCGAATGAAACCACACGCCACTGGTGACTTTGCATACCCGAAATTCATCAGCAGGGTGTCAGACGGAGATGTAGGTAAGTGGTCTCCATATAATAAACAAACGAGGGCTGCTCTCAAGAACAAAACCTCAAACCTTAACGCTTCCACCGATCTCAAAATTATATTCCATTACTCCATTTTATTAATATTAAGTATAGCATTTATTATTTATTATATGTACGAAGGGAAACAGAAGAAGAAGAGCATTTTTTCATTTGCTGAAACTGGAAGTTTCCTTATGAACACTTTGCAACATGAGATAACTCTCTCTCTCTCTCTTTCTCTCTCTCTCTCTCTCACACACACACACACACACACACACACACACACACTCATGACAATTGCGCATTCTTTCAGCAATCATTGCTTTTGATTGTCCTGATCGCGTTTTATTGATTGTTTGGGTTTTTTCTTCTTTTTTCTTGACCAAACACTTAGGAGGAGACAACATTCAACTTCCGTCTATGTTCAAAAAATACATTTAAGAGCGCGCACCGATCAGAAAGTGTGGAAACACTAAGCGGTCAGCGATGAACAGCGACGGGAGGGTGTTGGTGTGAATGGTGTTTAAGCAGACATGCGCCTCAGGCAAAGACAAGAGCTGAACCCAGGACACCCAATCATCACTGTATTAGTGACTGGCGCTAACCAAACACCGACAGAGGAATAACACAAACTGCATAAAACCCATATCAGCGACAGGTCTGAATTCAATTAGGTAGCTGACAAATCAACAACATTTGTACACAAAAAGTGCATAACAACCCACTTACACACCCTTAGGCCTATTCTCACGCTGCAATGTATCGCACTTTGCAGGGTTTGTAGGCCCTGCTAGGACCTTTCCCAGTTTTGCACACGGCTGGGTGGGGGCTTTGCATCAAGGTTTTCACGGATAGGATGCGATTCTATTTTCTTGCAGAGCCTGGCCTACATTACTCTAAGATCCTAGAATACAAGTCTGTAACCAGAGCGTCCTCTTCTTAGGATAATAAACGTGCCTAAAGCTCCACCGTGAGCAGGAACGGCCCTGAGAGTCTTTAACCTCAGAGTAAACAACGTTTTAGTCTTCTCACAGAACGTACAAGTGTGGAGGTCAAAGGCTTATAATTCTCTTGTCATGGGATTTCAAAAGTCTGAAGGGTTACGTGGCATCGCAGGACCAACGAAAAAGTCCGCTCGCTGACGGGGATTCCCCGGCTTTGTTAGACAGACGACAGTCACTACGGCCTGTGAGGTGTCCTCCGAAGTGACCGTGTCACTCGTCGACTGAACTGGGGATTCCACTCATGGCCACTGTAGTCTACTAGTGGACCCAGCGGCTACCAAGGCAGACGACTATCACAGGTTCTTTCACTTCACTGCAGAGCGGTGGGTCTATCGACTCAAGTCAAAGCACACACACACACACACACACACACACACACACACAAGGCGGTCCGGTGGCGCACCGGTTAGCGCCTGTCACCAATACAGTGAAGGTTGGCTGTCCTAGGTTCAGTCCTCGTCTCGGGCACGGTGTTCTTTCTCTGCATATGGCATCTGTTTACAAGGCTGGCTGCTTTGCCGTGATATAGCCTTAGTTGCTGGCTCGGCGTAAAACACCAATTTAAAAAAAAACATACACACAAGCCCTCATCAGCCGGTTAGGAAGAGCCAGCTGTCACTCGAATTCTATGAATTATCATAATCAATATTTGCGAGATTACACCGTATCTGTTGTCAGGCTCAGATTTGTGTAGAGCAAGTCGGAAATGGGATCTTTCGTTTAGTGTGTGTGTGTGTGTGTGTGTGTGTGCACACGCGCATGTATGTTTGTTGAAAGAGCAAGTTATGACACTGCTTTGTCCAAGCGTCTTTCTGTTTGTATTTAGGTGTATCTTGTGCTTCAAAACCATTCAGGAATTCAGGTGTAATCGTTAATATCTCACGTCATGCATAAACGCACTCCCCAACTCTCACCCATGCATGGTCTTTTCACTCCACAAAATAAAAGACAGCTCTGCCTTTAAAGGTCCTGTCAACATTTAATAAGCTATAAAATTTCCCAGCGCGCGCACGCACGCATGCACACACACACACACACACACACACAATCACCTATAAAACTATAATCCCTACAGGCTCTTTTTCTTTCTACCTCACCAGAAACTGTGCGTCTTGTTCTCGCATACGTGCTGATTAGGTATTCACTGGATTGTCCCACAGACTGGTGGTGAGACAATGTCACATGCCGGGTATTAGAGACAGGTTCTTCTGTGTACGCTTTGAATTCCGTTCTTCGAAGATGTAGCGCCCCAACTTTCGATGTCCAAAAACACATTCTTTTAATAGAACACATGAGATGCTGTCCTCCGTTCAATCTCCGTCGAAAAACGCCTCGGTGCGTCCGTTTCGAGGAGTTGGTCTTGTGCCAACGGTACCTTCTCCAGGCGAGCGCCGACCTTTTGCTCTCTGCCTACACTTACAAAATGGGTGTAATAGCAAATTCTAAACCCTGGTACATTTGATGCGGCTTCAAAACAAAATTTCGAAAAATTGGAGTTTATTTTTAAAAACTGAAAAATTGCTCCTATCGGGCTTTGCACTCTCCACGCACAACGTGTCTCGGCACCTATGTGTTTCCTCGGGAAGTGAACAACTGGCCACCCGTTTACAAAAATATAGTGCTCACTCATCCCTCTAGAAACTTCCAATCGCTCACGCAACTACGCCCTCATTTCCATTTCCTACAGCGGATTCAGTTTCATCTTCCATAATGTGTTTATCATTTTGTTTTAGTTCTGTGCGTCTATAACATTCAAGTGTCACAGGTGCGTCCAAGCTTACTAGGATGTTTATTAAGTGTGTGAAAGGAAGATCATACTAGAGTGTGCTGTTTGCATGCTAAGGGGAAAATACGTATTACCAGAAGCCTTTGTCAGATGTGTGTGTCGCCGCAGTTCCGGAATCGCCGTCTGTTTGTCAACAACACCGAACAAACACCATCAGTGAGCGGACTTTTAAATCGCCTGTCCTATGATGTTCCATAACCTAACACAATCCCGACGTTCAGTGACGCGCGAACTTTCCCGTAAACCCGTGATTCTGACTTTAGTACTTCCTCCACTTTGTGAGTTAATTGTCTTTAGGGACAACACAAGTGCAATATTTCTTCCTTATGATTGGGCTCATTTTAAAATATTAATTCACAAATTACGAGTACATGAAGAGGACTCTGTTTTTTAAAAGTACTACCCTCTCTAGTCACTTCCTGTTTTCTGGACAGATCAAGTTGTGATTAAGAGTGAGGAAGACGCGATATAGGTAATAAATAAATAAATAAATAAATAAAAAAGATTGACCTGTAGCAAAAAGTGGACGATAAATAAATAAGAAAGAACGGCCAGCAGTATTGTGCACCTTACTGTTGGTGGTCCAGATGACGTGTCGGAGGCGCGGCGGCTGGAGAAGAAGGTGCGCGTGCTGGTGTGGGTGATGACGTCACCGCAAAATCTGCAAAAAAGGGCGCGCGCGGTGCACGACACGTGGGGCAAGCGCTGCAACAAGCTGCTTTTCTTCAGTTCCGAGACGGACAAGAACTTCCCCACCATCGGCCTCAACGTCAGTGAGGGCCGCGATCACCTGACGGCCAAGACCATGAACGGCTTCCGATACGTCTACGAGCATCACCTGGACGACGCCGACTGGTTCATGAAGGTCAGGGCTGGGTTTTTCAACGTCAGGTCCGAGTTTATGAATGTCAAGGCTGGGGTTTTGAAGGCCTGGACTGTGATCACGATGCTATATCCTTGTGTTCGTTAAGGTCCTGAGTTGTGTTTATGAAGGTAAGGGATATGTTTATGCAATGTCGGGCTGTGTTTCTGAAGCTCAGATCTGTGTTCATTAATGTCGTGGACTGTTCAATTGTTCATGGTATTTAGAGGCTGTGTTCGTAAAAGCAAACCTCGTGTCTTCACTTTATACAGCACTGAATGGGTCATAAAGTGTGGGGGGAGTAAGTAAAGAGAAGGTAAATGAAAGACAAGAAATTGCTATCACCTATTTAGAACATTAATTAGAGAGGGCAACGTCAAGTGCTGTTGTGCAGGTGGACGATGACACGTACGTGATAGTAGAGAACCTGCGCTACTTTCTGTCCAACGAGGACACGAGGGAGCCGGTGTGGTTCGGCCACCACTTCAAGTCCATCGTGAAGCAGGGCTACTACAGCGGGGGCGGCGGCTACGTGTTGAGCAAGGAAGCCCTCAAGCGCTTATACCAGAAAGGTCAGTGACGTGACCCGGTGCTGCTTGCTTCTAGAGATACTGACTTTTCCTCCCGCCCTTCTCACTCTCCTCCCCTCTCCTTCTTGTTCTCTCTGCTATGTTTCTAAGTGGCGCGCTATGTCGCTATTGTCTCATAATCCATCTCTCTCCCCCCCCCCCTCACATATGTCTACTAGTATTTATAATGATAGTAGTAGCTCACTATAAAAGTACGTTTCACCACCCACATAGGCTTAACGTCGTAACAATCCCAGAAGAAGTTGTTGTACCAAATAGTGGTACTAGAAGTGGAGATGGGAATTTGTTTGTAGTAGTCCGGTGGTGCAGCGGTATTGGGTTTGTCACCAGAAGATATAGGTGTTGTATATACACATCTCACTTCTGGAAAAAAAATTCTTTCATAGTCTGGCAGTTATTAAATGTGTGCCTGGTCTAGCACGCCTGAGGGTATCATGTGTGTACCCAGGGCTGTAAGTCGGTGTAAAGTAACTGCTAGCAGTCGCAGCAGTAGAGGTACAGATGATGGTGGTGACAGTAGTAGTAGTTGTTGTAGTGTTGTTATGAACATGTGTTACCACCCCTTAACGTGGATGTAACGAGGTTGTCACCCTTGTGTATATTCTTGTATGAGTAGGAATTGTCACCCCTGGATTTAATGTTGATATAGCGGGCATTGTTTAGAAATTGGAAGAGAGAAGCAGACGTGAGAGTCTGGTAGAAGGAAAAATTTGTGAAAGAGGTTAGAATTGATATTATGTGTGTGGAGAAATATTAACTGTATGGAGAAATATTAACTGTATGGAGAAGTATTAACTGTGTGGGTTGTCATTGATAAGCGACTGTGTGGTTCCTCGCTTTACTAATTTTCTCAGCTGCTGTGTGATCTCCTGAGAAGATTGTATAACTGTGTGGATTACGTTTACCTACTGTGGGAATTATTATTGACTTGATCATTTGTCTGCCGTTAAGACTTTCGGAGTTGTTTCGTCGATGTATGGCTGTATGCTGTCCGTATGCTGTCCGTATGATCAACCACCCCCCACCCCAACAACAGAAGAAGAGAGAACTTGAAGAAAAAACAGACTTTCATATAAACTGCTTGTATACATTTGTTTTGAGTAGACTCAGTGTAGGATATTTGTGATGAACGTTTCTTTAGTTATTTAGTGAGGAATATATTGTGCGTTCACCCGATTATTAGAAACGTTCGAGCCCACGTACAGGTGTTAGTGATTTGCTGCCTGAAAGAATACGTGTGGAACTCAGTGTTTGCAGGCGTGATCTGTGGAGTCTGTGTGTGTTCGAGTGTGTTCCCCAACAAGTTTGAACGATAGATAGGGAGAGAAAGATGTGGAGGGGAGGGGGCCTAGTTTCTCATCAGAGTCCTGAGTACCGCAAGTACAACGTCCATGTTGCACGTGCAGGTGCTGATCCGAGAATCTGTCAACAAGATGGCGGCGCGGAAGACGTAGAAATGGCCAGGTGCTTGGAGACGCTTGGGGTTCGAACCTCCAACACTTCCGACCTCATGGGCCGTAGTCGCTTCCACTGCTTTGATCCCGAGACGTTCCTGTTTGGCAAATACCCCGATTGGTACTACCAGTACGACACCAACGGCGCCAGGACGGTGAGGGAACATCAGAACTGGTGTGTAAGGATATTTTATCAACATTATCAATGCTCAGTTCTTTTAATAGGAATCATCGTTAATATAATGCTGGTAGACAAAAAATCTTTGAAATAAGGATAGAGTAGATTTGTTTTAAGGCTTGGTGGACAGGTCTGTCATTAGGTTACAGGATCGACATTTAATCTAGACCAGATCGTGAGCAGCAGTTTCGACATGTGTATTCTTGTATTATGAAGTTTTTATCGTTGTCATAAGGGGATCGATGTGATGAGCGACTACTCCATCACCTTCCACTACGTGTCACCAGAGAAGATGCAGGCCTTGGAGTTCTACGTCTACCATCTCAACCCGTTTGGCATCAACAACGGACGACAGAATCTGAACAGAGCTCCATTCAGGAGCCAAAGTGTAGCCAACTAGGAGATAGGAGTCTTATAGTAAGGTGTGCAGCCTCAGATTTTTTCTCCTGAAAGAAAGACAAGGGGTTTTGCGAGATGTTATCTCCTGCAAGACAATACTTTGAACCAACACTTAAAACACTGACGAGCCCCGGTGAAATATCAGTAAAAGGCACCCTATACACGCTCAAACTTAATTAAGTAATCTTGCCTATAATAAGACTGTCCTGAAGAAATATTCTTAATTTAGAAACGCCTTCTTTTGCTTGCTTTAATCATGAACTAGAGAGGCCCATCAAAAGCATTGGTTTTTTTCTACAGATTGTTTGGTGAGTGTTAAAACTTTTAACGATGCACACACACACACACACACACACACACACACACACACACACACACACACTGAAGCTTAAACACAATATATTACTTTTTGTATCAAAAGTCAAAAGAAAGACAAACCAACGTTAATTTCCAAATTACCTGTGGTAGATTAACATGGATATTCGGATACACTTAACTACATCTCTTCAGTATAGTTTGACCATATTGACTCTCTCTCCACAACAACTTTTCCGAAAAAAATCTGCTATTTACTGATATATGTCACTGATACATGATGCAAGCCCCGGAATCAATGGTTTGAAAAATCAATAAATTCTGTAATTACTTGTACATTTTCTTTAAAATAAATGGGGTATTGAAATCCCGTTGGCCACAGTCGACATCAGACATTGGTATTCGTTTCTAACAAATCAAGTTGTGTTTCTAAACACTGATGTACACTCATCAAATTGGTATGAAATCCAATGATGGTTGAAACCTTCTTGGTCGCGTTCTTCGTCACATGTTTTGTCAACGCCAAGATAAATGATCATATATATAACATATCGCTTTCGTAAAAAGAATTATTATTATACAAATAACCAGAAATTATTAAAAAAATTGATAAGCATAAAGCGAAAAGAAAAAATTAGCAGGAATATGGGTTCATCTAAGCACGAAGAGGATTTGATATAACAAGAGATTTGCAGAGTAACAAGAAATCTGAATAATAATACTGAAAAAAATCACAGACTTGTATTATCACAAGGAATGTACACACTAAACAATTTTAACGCTGTCTGGAACATTCTGGAGAACATTTTGAGAACGACTCTCATGTCTTCACTCAGAGAAGCTCTGCTAACAAGATCTCGTCTGAAGAACTAACCTAAGCGAGATCTGCGGTCTGGAAAGATTCAAGCAAAATCAGAAAAGTCGTTTGTGAAAAGATTTTTTAATGCTTTTAAAGAAATTTAAAGCCTGGTTTGAAGATTTTTTCTGCGTGAAAGCGTTGATTTAATAATGTTCAGAAATTTAAAGAGCGGATGAAGATGAAATTTATACAAGCAGCTTCATAGAGATATTTAAGACCCTTTAGTAAGCATGACAAATGTCTTGACCTGTGGCTAACCCAACTCAATGTAAAATTTAAAAAGAAAATCAAGAGATAACATTGGACGGATTGACAATGACTGAGGCTGATTGTAATACAGAAATATTTTAGCAAGTCACAAATCAAATTGTCAAGTTTGACGGGTGAAGATGCTCTGCCCTTCTTCTGCTTGCTCTTTTAATTATCCCATATAGTAACTTCCTTTTTGTATTTCTTCAAGATACTAAATGTGTGCATATCTTTTCTCCTTCAAACTATTATCTGCATAGCACAAATTGTTTTACTCGTGTATATGTATGTATTATCTCTTGTACATTATGCATATGTATGTATTACTGCTAGTACGAGCACTATTTGGAATTCCCCTTGTGGATAAATAAAGTTGTATTGTATTTAACATACAGAGGACTTTCAAGGTGGCATTTTAATAGCCTAAACATGAAGGAAGCTGAAGGATGAATATGCCACAAGCAAAAAGTCTCTTGCACACAAGCCACATTGTTATCTCGGAGTTTCTCGTGGTCTTATTACAAGTTGTATGCAGCATGTGTTTTGACCAATAAAACTGACCATGATAACTAAGACACAGCTACATACATTGTTTGGAAAAACAAGCCTCAAATACATTTTTGTTGCTGAAACAATATAAAGCATAGACCAACAAAAAACAACCAAACAAAAAAAGTAAAAGATAAAACAAAGCAAAATACCGGCAGACTAACATTTCAGCATACGCTAATAATCCATGTGCAGAATGAAGAAAAAAGCATGAACTGGTAATATAAAAACATGTAATGGTAAAAAGCAATGATGTAATGGTAAATTAAAAATAAAGGTCAGAGATTTCAAAGTGGATCCCAAATTAAAATGTCATCACAATTACTTTCAGCATTTTAAAATTAGTCAAAACGCACACTTCCATCATCATCATCATCATCATCATCATCATCATCATCATCATCATCATCGTCGTCGTCGTCGTCGTCGTCGTCGTCGTCGTCCTCGTCGCAGGCTAGTTCAGCAATTTCTGAGAGAGAAACTACCATCAGGGCACCCTAATGTCCCTGAAACTCGTTCTGGTGGAAGACTGATCGTTGTCCTCGGCACGATGTTAGAATGATTATAACGACGGAAAACAGTTGTTAAAAAATAAAAGATCTCCGCTTTTCTACCCAGAAAGAAATAGCAGCAACTTTCTTGCTCAGTGAAAAGCAATAGGCACAGTGTCGTTGCTTTGATGTCTGCTTCCCCAGTTTATCATTGATACAAAATAGATCCTTCTGCTCCAAAAGAACAAATGGAACCGCTGCTGACGATATTACAGGGGAAGTCTAGCCCTTTATGCACTCACAACAGCTCTTTTTTCTGAAGAATGAGGATCCTGAATGATATTTCTCATATGCATATACCTATAACAAAAAGTTAAACATGTATCCACGCATAAACACAAAAATGAAGGGCAAGGAAGCCGACATAATAAAAAGACAGGAGTCTGACAGGCACTGACTGGGACACAGACACATTTAAAAACTGTTCGTCTACGTTGAAGTTCACGATTCCTTGAGATGACCTGTTCACAATTTCCGACATTAACTGCAATACCCTTAAAAATACTGTCTTCGCAACGTCTTCATCATACACCAGGAGTCTTATATGGGGCTGACTCTGTTCCTGAAAACACAAACATTGGGTCATCATCTGTCGTGCTATAAAATTCCTGTAAAAATGCTACAATCTAATAAAGCATTTTTCTGCTTTATGAGTAATTAGCAGGCAGCGTAGTTCATTAACCTTTACAAAAAAAATCGAAGTTCTTCTGAAAGAAAAAATGATAAAATCTGGAGGCGAGCGCAGAACAATGTAAAGTTGTTGTTCTTTAAATCAGGCCCCTTACTGGGATACTTTGACTATCACATTTGTTGCGAACAAACATGTAGTATTTCTTTAAATACTAATTCATACATTAAAATAGGGTTTTCATGGTTTTTTTTTGCCTAAAATGCGAATGAAATCATAAACGAGAAAACTTGTACACTTGAGCGTGACTAAATCCATCAGTTGGCATAAATAATGTCTGCAAAATTATAATGCAAACAAATCTTGAGTCATTAACATGGATTCGAAAGCGCCAAAAAGTGCTCGAAAATATAACTGACAATAAAACTGCAGTGAAGGTGAAATTTTGAATAGAAACTAGAGTTAGAATAGAGAATACAGTTAGTTTTTTTTAAAGAATTTTTTCAGAAGCTGTAAGCCGCTATATACTTCATAATGTATTATACAATCAAAAAGCTTAAGTAAGTGTTTAATAACTCCGGTGGTCAAATGTTTTTTCGCCCTTTATGGGATGAAGTCCCTCTCTGCGCCACATAGTCCATAGAGTCAATTGCGTCTAGGACCGCGCAGGAGCTACGATGGGAAGGACAGGGACTGCCTTTCATTGAAACTCGAATGTCGAAAACGTCCGCGGCTTTAGCATCTTCTGTATAAATGAGTTAATTTTACTTGTAAAAGGATTGTTTATTTTTTCTCTTCATAGAGCTCCTACACTGCACATGCCGTTTCAATAGCCAGTCACTTTCAGAAATAGCCTTCTTTCTTACCCATCGGCTTGTGGAAAAGACAGACGCTTCCTGAAATTAAAAAAACAGTCTTTCAGTAATATAGTAGAGAAAATGTAAAAAAAATGATGATGAGGAGGAGGAGTAGGAGGAGGAGGAGGAGGATTTTCCAAGTTCGTCAGATTACAGAAGGCAACAGCAAAATATAAGTTCTGTTTCTGGTCATTCATTAGTCATTTAAGAATCTCACTTAAAGATTCTCACTGGCAATTTAAGTGTCGATTCCCAGGTAAAGTGACATTAAGATTTTTGGGGCGTGATAGTTATAAAAAGTCATGTTTAATAACGTGCACTTACTTCTTTCCGGACGACGGATTTGTCGCTAGGGGCGCTGCACTTGCACTGCTGGAAAATAATGAGACAATCAGACGTCAACAACTTACAGTTCCACGACACAATAAACTTGTTGTCTTTCAAGGAAATTTCCATGTCATTTTATGCTGCCACTTAGGAAATAGTGAGCACAAAACCCCTACATATATACAAACATACATACATAGAGACATTTATACATACATAACGAAATCTTTTTTTGTACCTGCAGATCTATCAGAATAAACACATCTTTTTTTTAAAAAAATGAGTTTACTGCAAAGCGAAGAAGAAACTGAGGAAAGACGCATGCAAGAAAACAAGATGGAGAAAATGAATGTCTAAACTTTTATGCAAGATTAACCACGGCGTGGTATTTTGTAATAGGAGAAAATGGTAGAAATGACTGACGGGCTGAGCCCCATGAGATGGGATGAAAGCAAAGAAAGAAAGAGTTAGAGAAAGTGCGAGATCAAGAAAGACAGATAGAAACAGAAGAAGCATAAGAGAGCACAGAAACGTGGATGTGGAAAGCAGGATGACCCAAGGTGAGCGAAAGGTGAAGGAGAAGAGAGGTATGAGATAAACCTCAGCAGGCTCTATTTTTCATACAGAAAAAATGTTAAATAACGGAACATCTGAATGCCACGTACTGTCTGGGATCATCGTAGCTGGCATCAGACAGCATCCTCCGGAAGTACTTGGCCAGCTTGACGGACAGGATCAAAGACGGCATGAAGAAGAAGATAGACCAACCAATGGCCAACCAGAAACCGTTCTGCCAAATGTTGAACAGCATTTTATTTTTTCTATTTTTACAAATATTTTTTCAAGGTATGGACCTGTCTTAATCTCTGATCCATTTGGTCGAGAACAGACAAATAGACGACAGGTTAAGAAGGCATTTAATGCCTTTGTTGGTAGTTTAAGGGATGGCCGCGTCTGTGGAAACCCCTGATTGTTCAGGGGAGGTAAAAGTGTAGGAAGAAGGAAGAGTGTGGCCTCCATTTTCCACATGCTGTGTTAGACACGGGGAAAATGTAATATTCATTGCTCCTACGACTAGCTAGGGGTCTTGTTTTACCTTAAAAAAACAAAGGTCTAATTCAATCGCTAGCAACTTGATATTGTTCTGTAATATAAAAAAGAAAAAAAGTATCGAATGTTCAAACTTTATCCAGGTCCTTATAAATTGTTTTCGTGCACAACACGGAATACATTGATTGTAGATATTCACCATGGGGTCAATGATGCCGTGACAGAGACCTTCCATCATCATGGCGTTGAAGATAGAGTACAGGGGGGTGCACTTGCCCACGTCATTGGCCATCTGGAAAACAAAGATGCTATTGGTACTCTTGGCTTAGGGCTTCCAAAATCAGAATAATTTAACTTGAAGAGCGCAAACAGGCAATCTCTGGAAAGTTTTCTTAAAATGCACAGCGCTCGAAATTATACCTAGGTAGTAAAAATATAAATAGATAATATAAATAAAATAGATAATATTTATCACAATAACTACCATCTCCAAATAAAATGAAAAGGTCGTCATCATATCTGTTATCGCCGTTGATTTTGAATTTCTAAAAGTTATGTTGACTTCACTCGTTAATATCATATGGAACAAGTCGCGTATGCTTTTGTTTCAAAATACAGTTTCACTGGTCTGTGTAAGTGGTAGAGAAAGACTGAGAGGTAAAGAAAAAGCGGTAGAAAAGATAACACTTCTTGGAGACCAACGATCAGCTTGAAGCACTTTCCACATACCTTAGTTCGAAGATCAGTTGTGTAGGAGTCCACAAATTGAAATATATTATCTTGTAACGTCTTTGTTGCCTGTATTAAATATTCCAGAAACATCCGCATGTCATGAAAGTTAAACACACACACACACACAAACACACAAAGTACACACACGCACGTACATTATATGTAAATCAACACACACACACACACACACACACACACACACACTGGGAGAGAGGTAAAGAATTGCGTAACCGATAGCAGCAGCACAGCAGCAACAGGACGAAGAGAAGAAGAAGAAGGAATCAACACTCACTTTGTCTGCGAGTTGCTGCATCGCTGCGGTGTTGTGCAAAGTGTTCGTCGCACTAGTAATAAGTGTTGGGATTTTACCTGCTTCCGTCTGGAGGACACAAGTAAAAGCGTGAATTTCGGGACAGAAAGAGAGCAAACAAAAAAGAGTACACTCGCAGTAACGTTCACATTTCGTCATACGACCTGTTAGTTGACGAGGCAGCTTGTTGATCAGGACAACGTATCAACCCAATGCATCCTTATATATTTTCGTGATGACTAACGTTGTCTTTTTGTCATTCATGGAAATATTTTGACACAAAATGTTATATTTAGTACACTTTATCTAGTAACACACAAGAATACACTTCGTGCAAGTCAGAGGGACGACACCAGATTGAAGAATTTAAATATCAAATCATTTTTGTGTGTGTGATGTGATAGAAAAATTTCTAGACAGCTCGTTACCTGTATGTTGGTGGATAAGGTCGTCAGTTCCACAACAGTAGTTTTCATATCCGACTGTAGAGTAAATGGCAAACTTCAATACACCCAATACTTATATTTCTGTTATCAGTTTTTCTGTGCTTGTCTCCATCTTTCTGCCTCTTTTTTCTTATCGATCACTCATCTAACCCGTCCCCCAGCCGTACCCCTATGTCGCCGTTGCGTTTCCTTTCTATTTTTCAGGAGACACAACTAGAGACAAGATGCTGTATTGTATCTTCTATTATTATCTTATTATTAGAGTTTGATTATTACTTAACAGTAACTTAAGAGTCTTTATACTGTTCTATAGCTTCCATCATCTGCCGTTTCTCTCATTCAACCATCCCTTACTACGTCATACATTCTACGTCATACTCACTACATCATAATCCTACGTCATACATCTTATGTTTTCGCCAAATGTTTACAGTACATTTATTTAATATTTTTATTAAATGTTATGTTTCCTCCCATTTTAAAATGTTGGCAAAATGTTTCGGTTTTTAAATGTTTATTGGGTAAATGTTTCTAACATGTTTCTAAAATGTTTCATCTCAATCTTTTACATTATTACAACCATGTTAGCCCTTTTTGTCATTCATGGAAATATTTTGATACGTGTTCGACACAAAATGTTATATTTAGTACATTTTATCTAGTAACACACAAAGTATCTTAAAATCCTAAAATTTGATGTCGTTGTTAAATTTATATGTATCCATTCTATCGCACGTCTAGATTTTGTTTTTTGACAGAACTTATTGCAGGTAATATAACCCACACAAATATAACAGACTATATAAACTCTGTACAGATGTGTGTTTTGGTCCATAAGGTGGATCTCCCATGAGAATTATTTATAATTTAGTGACTAATTATTAAAAAATGTAAACTAATTCAGTTTGCGATGGTTGGCTAAACAGACACCGATAGTTCTTTTTATTCGACACTCTTTAAAAAAGTGGAGACATGCTTACCAAAATGTTGCCCATCTGGAAAGAAAAGTAAAAATGTCAGGATGTTTACTTATCGCTGGGTGTCGAATTGTGATTCCCATTTTTCATTATACAAAAATATGTAATGGTACCTCGGCACTCGACCAGATTCCATTCTCGAAGGCTGGTTGAGTGCCGATTATTTCGAGAACTGAGCCCTTTCTTCCCATAATAAATAAGGTAAATGTATTTAATTTGTTCCAGTACCACCAATAGCTGACTACAGTAATCCCTCACTTATCGCGGGTGTTCCCTTCCAGGCCCACCCGCGATAAGTGAATTTCCGCGAAGTACGGAAGCTAAACTGTTTTTAGTTGTTATACACTATTTTAAGTCTTTATAAAACCTCCCCACACTCTTATACATAACCCTTTCCCATCCTTTTAATAACTTTTCCCATACTGTAGACGTACCTTTTAAAAAACTTCTACTTAAATGTTCATAAAAATGTTTTAAAGTCTTAAACCTAGATACGTAATTTTTAAAAAAATTGATATGGGTAGTCACCATTGAAGATACGCCATACACCTAGAATGATAATGATTAATTAGCTGAACAGTACTGATGACGATGGCGATGAAGATGAGATGAATGCCAAGAGCATTACTGCTCTTCTAAAGGCACCACTTCATCAGGTGGTGTAGTATCTTCGGCATCGGACGTCACTTCTACTACTTCAGCTAAAGGCGTAGGCGTAACAGATCTCTTCATGCGAGTTATGAACGTTTGGACGACATGGCAGGGCTTGAATAAATTCAGTCTCTAACGAAAATTTCACAAATAACGTACACAACACCGCAGACAAAAACTACGCACAAGCGACAGTCGGATGCTAACGTGAAATGGAAGAGTTGAGAGTGGGAGGGGGGTAGCTGCGTACAGCAAAAGAAAACAAGATGCAACGGTTAGTGAGTCAATCAGTGACTGGGATACATTACTGTACAACATGTACTGCACATGTGCAAAAATACTTTAAACGAAGTACCGCAAAACCCCGAGAAACAGCGAAAATACCGCGATAAATATTTTACATTAATATTTTTACTTCTTTCACTACATCAGTCGCTTGAATTGCCTCTTTATGTTTTTGTATTGTCCATATTGTCAACTTAGCCATGCTATAATGAATGATTAATTCAAACAGACACATACCACTCTCATAGCCCTAGGACAGGTTCTTTACTGCTTGTAATTAGAGCCAATGTGACGCTTTGCCTTTTGTTTCACCCCAGGGTGTCACGGATAAGCGTGACCTCTCATACAGGTTTTAAACACGATGGTCGGCTGTCGAGGAAGTGATCGAGCACCGAAACAGAATTCTCTCAAAAATATTGGTTGGGGACCAAAATGTTCGAGCACAGAGCAGCTCAAGTGCCGAAGTACCACTGTGTTATTTGTAATTTGTCAACAATCCAACAAAATATTTTATCTCACAGTTAAGGCTATGTTCCTTCCAGTACCTTGCAGTTCTGACAGACTACAGCACCATGGATGATTCGAGGGTGTATGACTGCGTGCATGCTCGTGCGTTGTGTGTGTAATAAAAGCTTGACGTCATCGCTAATATACCTGTGTAGCAGCTAATACGCCAATGCCAGCTTCGAGAGTAGTAATCTGCACACAGACAGATGTATCCAGTATATAATAAAGAAAAAAGTACCTCACTGTTTAACTGTTTTCGGGGAAACATGACCCTCCTTCAAATTTTGTTTTGACACTTTCGATATCAGTGCTGCATTTTAAAGCCAGTATTTTTGATTGGTCAGTTCTACCACTTATTATCATGTCTACAGATATCTTTCCCCTCCCATTCTCCATCCCTCGTCTCTCCTGTCCTAATATTTTACCATCTCTGGATATCACTACTTACCTTTGTTTTCAAGCTGCCGACTACATTCACTGTATCTTTCAGGTCATTGAGTGCAGAAGTGGCGTCTAGAACGACTGGCCCCAGGCTGCTTGCAACACTGTTTGGGTCGAAGCTAAGGCCTTGTGTCAAACTTCCCTGCAAAACGTTATACAGAATGCCTTATTAATATGATTTAAGGCTATTAGGACACTCGTTGTTACTAAGAAATTCGCTGCTTTTACGACTCTTCTAATCAGTTTTACAATAATGAAATTCACTTTCAGCAGTAAGAGATAAAGTCTAAAAGGACTATTTCAAAAGCAATTTTCCCGCATTAAACAAATTTTTCCCCCGAAGAACAACAAGCATACACATAGGAGCTATAACTTACGTTTTTGAACTCAGTCACTTTCTCCAACCCCTTGTCTATCACCTTCTTCAGGTCTAACACGGTGTACAGCGTCTTTCCTTCCTTGCAAGAGCTATCGGAATACAAAGCCAGACAACTTGCGTTCATCAGACGGTGACCTACGTCTGACAGATATAGTTATGAAGACTATTGTATGAACAATAATGTATCTTGTTGACAATGTTGTTTCTATAAACATTCACATTCTGAAGGTCGCAATGCTCAATATAATTCTATAATCCGTTTCCTAGTCGAAAATTGAGTTCAATTGGCCCTAGACGTGTTGGTGCATCAATCAATGAAACTAATAATCAAACATTGATAAGAACACAATGCCATCACAAAGACGTTTACACGAAGAAAAAACAGACTTACTCTATAACTGTAGAGGCAGAAACAGTAACCGTCTCTCCAGCAACATTCACTGTGATGTTTCGAGGATCGAACCCTACGTCGTCAAAGAGAGAGGCGTACTGCAACCCCAGCAGACATTGAAGAGGACAATGACAATCACGGTAGTGACTAGAGTGCAGAATATACCAGACACAACTCTCTACCAATAAGCTCTTTTTCCTCAATATTATAGACTTTTTAATGTGCAAAAACATTCCTTTTAAAAAAAAAGCATATGATGCTCTTGTTTTCCTGAAATATCTCAGCATATTTCTTAGTTAACGCGCTTCAGACGTTAGTCCTGGGCGCTGAGTATAGTTTTCCGTACCAAATGAGCTCACATTATTACATCATACACCACACAAAATGATGTACCTCATCAACACAAAATTAATGTGCAACTCACCGACTCCAGCTTTTTAACGTCTTGCACGCTCTCACATCCGTAGCGCTCGAAGGGCGACCCCACAACGTACATTGTAGTCGTCAACAGCATCAGCAGCGGACCGAAGATGAAGATGAGGCCAGCGGCACTGAATATAAGAATTACAAGAATTACAATATCAATTTTAAGAGTTGCAGAATTGCAATAATTAGATTATTAGTCTGCATCGTCATGCGAATTATATTTTCAACCTGGAGAATTAAACCATGGGTAACAAAAGTTGCCAAAGGACCTCATCGCTGGTTTTTTTTTTTTTTTTTTTTTTTTACTTTTCACTAATGTTTGATTTTGTAATTCGCTGAATGTAAGCTTTGGCTCTTTCTTTGTCACTCTGGAACTGCCATGACACTACTACTGCACACAGTTCACACTCACGACATCAACAGGATGCCTCCACAGCTGGACGCACAGCCTCGCTCCGTAGGCTTGACCTTCGCGCTGCCCCCACATAACCCCAGCAACACCCCCACCAGCGCCAGAACAGCGATCAGCAGGATCAGCGAGGCCAGCGCCACCCCGGCTATCCATCTAACAAAGGATGACAATTGCGTTACCTCGGAGTCCTTGCAAACTTCTTGTTAAAACTAGATTAATGATTAGTGAGCATAGAAGAAGTTCCTTTGGGTTTCTATATTTTTTAAATACAAATCTCATGACAACTTACAACCGATATCGACATTTGTATTAAACTTAACATCAACAAGGGTTGCTGTAACTCAGAAATCCCAAGGAAATGATACGACTAAAATAGTACCCTAAATGGTAACATACAATCAGAGATCAAGAAATGGAAATATCATATGCAAAGATTTAAAAGATCTCTAACACTGTTTACCTGTACTTGTCGTAAGGTTTCACTGTATCGATATACGAGTTCATGGTTGAGCTGAAATCTTGAGTTTTATCGCCCATCTGTAAATATTCAAATGAATCAGACACAACTGTACACAAGAGTGGTCTTCCATACCCTCTCATACCGCCTTAATTCTCAGTAAGGGCACACGAAGTAGAGAGATTATATTATAATAAATATTATGAACAAAAATACATTAATCAATTAATTAGCTTCAGCAAGATGTATTCACGTGTTTGTAGATCGACACTGTCGTGCCTGAGTGGGTGTTTCATGTGCATACTTGAGACAGACAGACAGACAGTCAAACAGACACTTAAACAGACAGACACTCAGACAGACGGACGGACGGACACGTACAGAAAAAGCCTGAAGGGAGAACACAGTGGATTTTATTATTTCTTTCATCCACTCTGTATTAATTAATGGGGGAGAGAGTTGTCTATTTGCAGTTGCTCGAGTCTTTTATTTATTGTTCTACCACAAAATAAAGTCTCCCCACGCACAGTCACTGAGTGTCACTCACCGTCGTTTTCATGTCTCTTATCTTCTCCAGCATCGGCTTGATGTTGTTCTCAAATATTGGATCCATCTTACCGTGAACATCCACGTCTACAGATCAATATACATATCGCTTGTAAACACGTCTGATAACAGGTAAACAATATGCAAAATGAAGCACGAGAGCAATAAACGGGCGCGAAATATCTCCGCGAAACCACAACTTTAACATGAAAAACTTGGGAACGAAAACGAGTGGGTTCTTTGCTCCAACCCTTCAACCATCGTTTGTTGTGTGCTATGACAGCTAAGACAGTAGAACAAGGCGATGAATTAAGATAATTGAAGGACAGACACACAGAAAGACCGACAACAAGATCAGGGGACGAAACCTGACAAAGAGGAGAGACATGTTACTTACTTTGTGTTTTACCAGCAATGGTGTTGTTAATCTTTGAGTCTATAGTCTTCTTCAGCTGCAACATAAATAATGTTTGTTTGTCGTCCATATCAGTTCTGTTATACTGTTATGCAAGTGACACGATATTTTCCACTTTAATCCACAACACTCCTTCTAGCCTTAGAATTTGGTTTCATTTGAAACCTAATGGCACAGACGGTGGTGGTGGTGGTGGTGGTGGTGGTGGTGGTGGTGGTGGTGGTGGTGGTGGTGGTGGTGGTGATCACGGAGGCAAGCTTAATGTGCTTTACAAGAGACAAGGGACAGAGACGGGGATCACAATCAGGTTAACAAAGAAAAAGTAAAGTAAGTATTTCCGAAAGAGGTTTTAAGTCCAGACCGGAAAGCATGAATACAGGTATTTTTGTACCAAATTAAAATATTAGGAAACCAAATTAAGTGAGAAATTAGAAGAGGTTATGGAAACTTTACAATGGTGTACAGTGGTCTTGTAAATGTTTATATGCAAGCGCGTAACATTTTCTTTGTGCGCTTTTTATGCGGAAAAATATGTTAAAATTTCAGACATGTTCATTGGTTTGGACCATTTAACGTGTGAATGGTGTAGAGAAAACTGCTTAGCGTTAGCTTACGGCAATTAACCTTAACCTAACCTGTTTCTTCTTTCGCATGGGCAAACGAAGAGGAAACGGAAGAAGAAAGAGGGAGAGAGAAAGTAGAAGAGGGAAGCAAGGCAGAGTGACACCGGCCTTGGCGTGAAGAAGTAAAGAGGCCAATCTATTCCTGTGCAATGAATTCTATATCTCTCTCTTTCTCTCTCTCTCTCTCACACACACACACACACACAGAGAGAAAAACGAGATACTTACGTCTCCGAACACATCGGCAGAAACCTTCGCTTTGAAGTCAGTCAGGGTCGTGTGGATGTCAGCAACAGACGACTTATTTTAGTAAAAAAAAAAAAAAAGGAAACAAAATGACAAAAACTGTATATACACGTAAGTCCAAACTGGATCCTCACCGTCAAGGCTTATAAGATTCTACAGATTTTGTTCTTATTTTTTATTTCTTATCCCTGATAACAGGCTGCAAACTTAAGAGCAAACCAAGAAGTAGTGTTCAGATGATTTTAAGTATCACCAATGTTAACAGTTGTTATTATTGATGGAAAACCCATTAGAATAATATTTAAATGAGTATCAACAATATTGAAATTATGAATATTTGAGATTTACTTATATGAAAGATAAACTTTCAGGATCACAATAAAACTGAACTAATTTTTCTTGTAGTTTTGTAGATCTGCAAGGAAGACTAGTCTCCCAATCGCAACATAATGATTTTTGTTAGTTCAAGCGTGATACTCTTTTTAATTAAAAGTTTTTGTCGGCAGTCTAAATCCCTGTTCTAAATTTAACACACTTATTTAATAAGCATCAGGAATATGGCGACTCTAATGACATAACATAAAGAGTCGAAAGACATGACCAGTATTTGTTGCGTCCTTATCACCTGGGTGCTTCAACACTTTAACTTACAGACACCCCTATCTGACTGAGTCCCGCATCGAGTGTCTGGGTCAGCTGTGATAGTTGATCAACCTTGACGACCGCTTGATTCTTCACTGCACATTAACGAACGAGACAGCATCAGAAAGAAATGCACGCATATTGTGCATTCGTGCATGGCATGCATACATACGTGTGTGTGTGTGTGTGTGTGTGTGTGTGTGTGTGTGTGCGTGCGTGCGTGCGTGCGTGCGTGCGTGCGTGCGTGCGTGCGTGTGTGTGTGTGTGTGTGTGTCCATTCTACTGCCCTTCAACCCAAACTTTTAAGACACGGTTAGTTGCAAGCTAAATCACCGATTCGCGTGCTTTGATCTTTACATCTCGTGTGTGGTATGGTAGCAATTACTTGCTATTATTTACAACGCTACGGTAATTACTTGCTATCACTAAACACACGACAGCAATTACTTGCTATCACTAAACACGACACAGTAATTACTTGCTATCACTAAACACGACACAGTAATTACTTGCTATCACTAAACACGACACAGTAATTACTTGCTATCACTAAACACGACACAGTAATTACTCGCAATCTCTAAACACTCACGATTTCCAATAGAGTCCAGAGGCTGCTGTAGGTTGACAATCGTTGAAATATCCTTCATCAGCTGGTCTGACACGTGGCCTGAGGCCTCTGGAGGCAATATTAAGGTAGAAATTTAGTGTTTATCCTTAACAAGATTTGTGTCCCTAAGACTTTGTTATAAGATGGCCGTGTCCTTATGGTAACAAATTAACTTGCGACGTGTGGAGTCGTGTTAAATATGTGTTTGAACAAGTAGTCAATGAATACTTACATACATGGCCTGACAGGTAAAGAGAAATGGAGAAGGTAAGAAATAAGGGAAAGAGTGTGGCTGGGTCTAATTATACATGTGTAGGCTGTGTGTGTGTGTGTGTGTGTGTGTGTGTGTGTGTGTGTGTGTGTGTGTGTGTGTGTGTGTGTGTTTCAAACTGTTGGTTGGAAGTGATAGGTGGAGAAAGTATCGGATAAACCAGCCGTTCATAAATATTTGGAAACTTGACAGACATATAGAGGGAGAGAGAGAGAGAACAACAACACCAAGCATGATGGAGAGATGCACCAAAACTGACCTTTAGTATAATTATCCACAACGTCTGTCAAGAACTTGAAATTACCATCAGCAATGTGAGTAAAAGACTGTGAAAAAAAGAATACCAAGGCCACACATGCTCACTTAATTATGACTCAGACTCAATTAGAACTTCAATATATAAAGTATGGTCTACAAAAGCCTTGTATCTAGTGTAGTTTCTTAGCACTCGACAAAAGAACTGGCACAGACAAAAAAAAGTCAGCGTTTAAAATGGAAAAAAGACGTCAAAGGTTTGAGAAAGAAAGAAAGAAAGAAAGAAGTATAATACCCATATCTGGACACACACCGTTACACTGCACGCACTCTCTCTCTCTCTCTCACACACACACACACACACACACACACACACACACACACACACACACACACACACAGCTTGTAGGCTGTTTTTGACGATTAACTGAACTCACCCTGTCAACATTGTCGAAGAATGTTTGGACGTCGTCCACGCTATTGTTGAGCACATCCTTAATGGGGCCGATGCTGTTGGTGATCTGGTTGCTGGACACAAACGCGCACGCTGCTCCTGCCCTGAAGCCAAGAAAATCATCAGTCTTGTGACAATGTGGGTTCACTTTAGACTTTAATAATCTAAAAAAAATAAATAAATGTTCATGAGATTCACATTCCGACTGTTCTCTCTTTGTTCTCTTTGATCTTGTTCTCTACTCTATACATTTCTTTCCTCTCATTCTCTCTGTCCTTTCTCTCTATTTTGTTACCCCTCTCTAACTTTCTGTATCTTTCCCTCTATCATTGTAACTTCTTATATTTTTCTTTTCTGTCCTCTTCTGCTGAGGTAAGTGGCGATACTCCTTACACAACAAAAATGGAGAGAATGCTGAGCGCCACCCCAAAGCCGATTCGCCGACACTTGGCGTTGGGTTTCACCTCCTGGATCCTCTTTCCTCCGCAGTTGCCACAGCAACGACAGCAGCAGAAGCAGAGCCCAACGATGGGAAAGATTATGATGAAGAGGACTCCGATGACGAGGCAGACGATATAGCCAGGAACGTAGTTTAGTGCCAACTGCACAGAAATCCGACTTGAAGTGAGCTCATCAACGAATGTTTAGACAAGAGTGTGGCGGTTGCGAGGGATCAGCTAGGCGGGGATGATGATGATGATGATGATGATGATGATGATGATGATGATGATGATGATGATGATGATGCCATTCAGCTCCTCCAACACCCCCCCACACACACACACAAGTCTATGTAACACCTTCACACTTCATATTCTCACAGTAAGAACACTTTGCACTTTTACAACCAAACGTGCACAATGTATTAAGATTTTAATTGTTAAATTAGTGCATAATTGTATGTGCACTTCACCCTAAACAAAATTACCGCTATCAATAAAGAAAGAGAATATATTATATATAATGACTTTAAAATATTTCTTTATGATGGAAGCTTAAACAGGAGAAAGCTTTCCGTCAACAGAATCATCTACTACGAGGGCATGTTTTGTTTTTGTTTTGTTTTGTTTGTTGTTGTTGTTGTTTTTTGTTTTGTTTTGTTTTTTTTCTGTTAGTGAGGTTGGGTTGTTTTTTTTTTTTTGGGGGGGGGTAACGATTGCCCTCTTTTTTTTAAGCCAGAGATAGAATGCACGAGTGAATATATGTCAATGATGGACTGAATGTGGGAATGTAGTAATGTGCATCTCCCGGTGTGCATGTCTAAAGCATATGTTAATATGTGTTTTGTAATTAAGACACGAGAAAAAATTCAGTTCTGTTCTCTTACGTCTTTTGCTGTTTTCATAAATTCGTCGCCGTTGAGGAGAGCTTTCAGTTTTTCTGCCAGAAAAGAGAAAGAAAAAAACGTAAACAATTTTGAATGGACACTAAGAGAAAGTGTACGCGAATCATTTAGATTTAAATTTGTCTCATACACACTTGTTGACACTTAGGAAACCAACAACAATATTTTAATTTAAATATTTTTAGTAGTTTTGATGTGCTTGACCACCAACTTTGTATTAAAATGGTTAGCAGATCAGACGTAGAAAAAGCCATTGTTTGTTTGGTTATTAGTTTGTTTGTTTCTTTCTTTGTTATAACAACAGAATGAAACGGATGTACACGCTTCAGTTTTCAAAAGAAAAGAGATTGGTCTACAAGTGACATCGTGTGACAGTCACAAACACATCATCACTCGTATCTTTATCCAGCAAAATGCTAAAAACAACTGACAGAGTAAGGACGCCATTGAAAAAAAGAACTGAGTGTGATAAACGTATCAGGAGCTTAAACGGGAACACGTGCGAGTAAGTAAATAGTAAATTTTTCAAGCAGCTAAATGAGGAAAAAATAAGTTTTTTTACATCGATAAATATGTGCCAACTTTTTGTTTATTATTATTTTATATTATTTTATTAATTAACCATCCATCTTTGAAAACAGAACAATATTCTACTTAGAATACTTGAAGAATGTACTTTATTTGTATTAATCTACCCGAACCAGTACCAAAACATTTTACTTTTAACATGAACGCTAACAGGGAAACTCTTCAAATGTCATTCATTACAACATTGATTTCTTTAATCTCAATATTAATTTGTAAAATCTTAGTATCACTTTTTCAACACTGCAATGACGGCTTTGCTTTTTCCCGGATATCGCTTCCGTGCAAGGTGGAGATTACCGTTAGAATTAAATTTCAAACTGAGGGAATATAAGTCATTAATTATACGTTTATCAAGCTTTTCACCGTTATAACAAAACAATTGTTTCTTTTCTTTTTTTTCTTATCGTGAGACTTCCGTTTTCTTGGTTTTACCTCCTTTAATCGACAGGCTCCATTTATCACAATATTTTTACTGCTCTCGCGAAGTTTAGTTTTCGAACCATTTTGCGTATGGTAAAGAAACATTTTAGGCTCAAATTAAGATTCTAGTGCAGGGATAGACTACTCTGTAAGGTCAGGTGCTGAGTCATGTACGAGGGTTTTTTTCAGGTCGTTAAAAATCGCAGAAAGTTAGGGAGACGCGTTAACTTTTGCCGAATTTCAAAGTTATTTACAAAATAGAAATTATTCCTTTTAATCCTAACATAAGATCTGGCTTTGTTCTAAATAATATGAATTATAGTTTCAATTAGCTTCATGATTTAATAACTTTTCACACTGGTAGATTCTGTCTTTATCAAATGCCTGTTCATAATCTACAAAGGAGCAGTGCATCCTCTTCTTATTGTTAAAATTATGTATATTATATTGTACAGATGTGTCGTTTATAGTCTAGTAGTTTAAAGTTAACAGTTTATAGTTTAAAAATCCTGCATGGTTTCTATCAAAGATTGTTTTGTTATCTTCAATAGTTCGCGTAGTATACTCGTCAATATGTTACCAAAATAGCTAAAAACTGATATACCACTAACCATTGATTAGGTGCTGTTGTTGAGATTGATAATGATTAGGATTTTGATATTGTTATTGTTAACAGTAATAAAAAGATATAAGATGGAAGTTCATATGAAAGAACCCAAGGCAAACACAGGCAAACACGCACGCGCGCGCGCACACACACACACACACACATATATATATATATAAACATTTTGTTACAAAATAGGTAAATTTGCAGTCAACAGACCTAACAAGTCTGCGAAATGTTTATTGAACCAGGTGACAGCCGGGGTTCACGTGCTATAAGACAGGAAACATTCTTCTTACTGCCTCCTGCATCGAAATAATTGCTTATACCTCAGATAGGGTTTTACAGTGTGGACCCAGACAATCCTGTTTAAGTCCTTAAGCTAATCAAACGTTGCATTAGTCAGTAATCTTCATATTACTTATTGGATAGGAGGGGGTAACTACTTCGTTACTACAACACAGTTATCTTGCCGTGCAACACAGGCCTGTTCTTGAGCAATCTCAGGCAACAATTCAAACGCCACACGTGAAAATTCCGAGGCAGGAGCAAACACGACGACAAAGCTTCTTTAAGGTATGATTGATCTTAGCATTGAGGTATTGTTATCAGGTATGACCTGGACTAAAGATATGTCCTTTATATTCGTCCCCAAAGACCACCCCAGTATCAAACGTTTCCTTTTGCCCAGAACAAAAGGCATGCTGAAAAGAAAAACTTAATGTTCTAGACTCCAGTTAAATGTTTATTTTTACGGATGTTGGCTCAGTAAAGTCCATCGTGTTACCAGTAGAAATTACGATAAGACCGTTTAATAACTGAGATACGAGAACATTTATCTGAGAATATGAAGAATTAAAAAGGATTAGCAGTAGGTGGGAAGTGCCTGCTGTGTCCACTCCCAGCTGGTTGCTCTAAAGACTATGGAGAAATATTTTTTTCATTTTGTTTACACCGTCACCTTGACATCTCAGCTAGCACCGCTCATGTAGGGTCTTTCATCGGACACATACTGTTCAATACCTGGGAATATTTATTGGTTTAAACTATGTTTGACGGGTAAACATTAGTCAAACGTTTTCAAATGTGTCCCCGGTTAAGACAATTCCCTTAACTCATCCATAGTGAATTACTGCACTGTGGGCATTTTGTCACACGATCGAACTTTTTGACCGGGGTCTACAGCCTGCATACCTGCTTGGTGTATGAATAAACCATCCCCTGCCAATGTCAATAATGTCAAGTAACAAAATTTATCGTTTCGGTAACCAGTGGTTTGCAATAGACTCCTGAAGATGTCAGCGTTTAACTTTAACATTTACTATGATGATACTTTTTACGACTTGTCAATCGAATTCCGCACTCTGTGTGTGTGTGTGTGTGTGTGTGTGTGTGTGTGTGTGTGTGTGTGTGTGTGTGTGTGTGTGTGTGTGTGTGTGTGTGTGTGAGAGAGAGAGAGAGAGACTAAACGATCGGCTTTTGACCCTGATTCACTGTAAAAACCTTGAAACACTAGCCTCAAGGAAGGTAAATGCAATGCCGGGTGTCGCATCAGACAAACGTCTACCCGATAACTCTATCACCTTTCCTGATTTATCTGTGTTTACATTAACGATATTTATTTAAACTGATAGCAGGTAATTCCTGGGTAGGGCAAGTCGATAAATCATGAACATAAGAAACTATAGCTCTGCCATTATCTGTAGCCATGACTGGCATGAGGACTAAACGTGTCCATGTTCTGGATTGGACCTTTTTTTAACATGCCGATGCTTAAATGCGCGTGTCAAAAAAAGGAGAAGGAGAGAGGCCCGCGACAGTATAGTGGTTAAAACACTTGCTTGTCACCACAGAGAGAGAGAGGGTGCGGAGAAGGAGGCCTTGGGTTCAGATCTCGTCTTGGGACACTCTGTATGTCACACCTTTTCTCAAGACGTCTAACGGGATTTTTTCCGGACAGTCTGGTTTCCACCCACCCACCCCTCTCTCTCTCCTCTAATAAGGCGAAATCAATTGTAGGTGAAAGCATTTTTCACACCAAGACAACCAACCAGGATTAAAAGGTTACTTTTTCAGTTAAGGTCATTCGTAATGTAATCTCTAACGACATAATCCCTTTTACCTGAAAAAAATCCATGAACTCAGCAGTAAACGGAACAACAGAAGAATTACTGATCGACTTTTATTAATATACAACACGGAATAAACCGTCTTTTGCATGCGCCACCGTTTTGACTATTGTTTCTTTATCGCATCGACGCCTGCTTAATGAGTTCCAGAATTATTACGTTTTAGGGTTTATTTGTGGGAGGGTGGGTATTCGTACGTGGGTATGAGTGCTTCTTATGTGTGTGTGTGTGTGTGTGTGTGTGTGTGTGTGTGTGTGTGTGTGTGTGCCTTAGTGCATGTGTGCGTACGTTCGCTGCAAACACTGAACATTTATTTCTCGAAATTTCTTGAAATCGCTGCGGCGTCCTGACCTTAAACTCTCTACAATGACCATAAACTATATACACTTAAGGAACAGCATCTTCAGCATCGCTCTTGCGCACTCAGCCTCGCATTCACTACATCGGAAAAGGTAGTCACTTCATGTCCTGAACCCGTCAATGAGATTCCAGGGAACCCTGGGCAGACCTACTTTACGAAAATGAAGACAAAATGTTACAACATCAAATGATTATTAATTAGTTGATTATTGTTCATTATATATCTTATCTCAATCTATATTCATTTGCAGTAAAATATGTAATAATTTATATTTCTTTCACGAGCAGGATGATAAACAACAACAGAGAAAAAAAATCCAGAAAAAACAAAAGAGGTTTTGAAGCTTAGCTGCTGGTTGAAGAGGTTACTTTGCTCAAGAAAGTCAACAATATAAACAATACGTGTTTAAGCACACTACTGCAGCTCACACCTCTCACTCACATTAACCCAAAAATAAAGGAACACAAAAGGTTTACTGCTGAATCATTTCTTCCAGGACTTAAAAAGTATACTCTTTTCCGTGAATACTTATCGTAACCGGATTTGCATAAAAAAACCCTAGTAGTCCTACCACCACTACAACGCTTTGTGAGTTACGCCTCGCAGTATTTGCATTTCGACACGATTTGAACATTGGAAGGCCACGTTTATTCTCTACAGCACACGATTTCTTATCAAAGTGTCCTGTTTCTACAGGCCTATGCTTGACTGCGGCCAAACAAGGTAACTCGCGAAGGCAAGCCGCCAAAATTTACTGGTCATTAATTATCATTATTTTCAAGAGGGTGAAACCAGGAAGTGCTTGAGGGCTTTGCTTGCAGATCATGCTCCACATGCATGCTGGTATTTCCGTTTTCTTTATTACAGCCTACAAACATATACAAAAAGAGGTCTCAGTCGTAAAGTCTAGTTTGTACACATAACATTAACATAATTAACTATGGTCCAACCATTGGCTGAGGCCTTCGCAAGGGAAGAGTGTTAATGTACAATCCCGACGTCTTCTGCTGGAAACCTTCGCTTTACAAATTCATTCATAAGCCAAAGATCGAGTGGCACTATGGCCATGAATCAGACACAAAAGGGGTGACCCAAAGACAAAAGGGGAGATTTGGTGTTGCCTTACACTCTAAAAATAATATGTGATGTGGTTTAAGTCAAACCTTGCTGTTGTTGTCGATTCCCGAGAAAAGAAAAAGAAAATGAAAGCAGTCTTGAAAGAGTCTATCTACTCAACAACCAAAAGAAATGTTAGATAGATAGATAGATAGATAGATAGATAGATAGATAGATAGATAGATAGATAGATAGATAGATAGATAGATAGATAGATAGATAGATAGATAGATAGATAGAAAGGCAATGTAGCAAAGAAACTAATTCAGAAAGTTATTATACTAAAGTAGAAAGAGAGGGGTGATAAATGATGTACCTAACGGGCATTCATTCATGACATCACAACTAAATAATAATAATAATAGTTATCAAGTGACAAATATACAACTTACCTGTTGGCAGTTTTTCGGCTAAGGAAGTACGGATGAAACTTTTTGCCAGGTTGTAATAGGGTTCAAGTCCTCCTAGGTTTGCCTTATAGTCCGTAGTCTTGTACTCTTTGTCAGGCTCCAGATCTCCCCATACTATCTTTCCGTTTTCTAGTCTGTTGCCGGTCTGTCCGTACGTGTGAAGGGCGCATAAGTACAACACCAAAAGCAAAGTCCATATCTCTCTAGTGCATGACTTGTACATGGCTGACACTGGCTTTTACAGCAGTCAGTAACTCGATGGACGATTTCTTGTTAGGTTTTATTTACTTTTTTTTTAAAGGGGCTATACCTTGCTCTTTGCTCCGTCACTGGCAGTGAACTTTGGAAAAAAGACTTCGGACTGGCTCATCAGGATGTGTTTCACATTCGTTTTACGCAACATTCAGTTTGTGGCCTCTCTTCACATGGTTATTGGCGAATGTTTGCCCTCACTTGACTTAGCGTGGTCCACTTTTTTTGACTGAGGAGAGGTTGTATGGTGTGAGTGCTCTATCCTATCGCCGCGGATAACACTTGTACAACACAACCGCTAGGTGATGATTTCAACCACCTTCTTATCCTGAGGGTTTGTAACTGACTGAGGTAGTCTTGTCACCACCACAGCGCGCGCTGCCGAGAAAACTTATCTTCCTTGAACATGACTGGCTGGCTGTCACACCGATCGACTCTCCCAAGTATCATTCAATTTTTTTTCTTTAACATTTTGATAACAGATGTACACAGCACGTCTAATACATTTTAAACCGGTGGGCTTTGGTGTAAAATATTGCGTTGAGGCAGGGGTAGGGAGAGAGAAGGAGGGTAAGAGGTGGGAATTAGGAATGGGTGTGCTGTTAGCAAAGATAAGGAAACACGTGAAGAACAGGACAAGCTTCGTGCAAACACGTATGATATAGATATGGCAAAAGTCAATACAATAATGTAAGTAAAGGCAGACCCGTAACGTTTTGGTCGTTGTGGAGTGAAGGGATTGCAGTTTTCTCGGGGTCACCTTTCACCTTACCTATACCTTTCTAGAGTCAGGTGCCCAGCTGGGTCCATTGGGGTTTCTAGTGCTCTAACCCGCTGTCTATCCGCTTCCCCAATAAATATTTAGAACGCAGTCTTATAAATACTGCATTGTGTGGAGTTATTTGTGTTTGTTTCTTTGGTTGAGATCTGTGCAAATCTAAACGGTCGTCCAGTGCTGACAAAAGTTTACGATATATATATATATATATATATATTGTTTTGTGTGCGAAAAGATTGTAGACTATATGTGCTCTGGTTAGTTTACTTGGGGCATTTAAGTTCAACATTTTAGTATTTATGTTACTGGTTGCTATAAATGTTGAAAAAGTACTATGCAGAGTAAATTTTGACACTGACGTGTAAATCGTATAAATAAGGAAGAGTGTTCAAACCTAACCAACTTTAGCAGGGGTACTTCTTATGTCTACAGGAAAGTCGAGGACTATATTTAGCTCATCTAGTTTGCTTTAAAGCAGCTTATTTCAATATTTATTTTATCCGCTATAATATGTCGCGGGAGGCTGCATACTGAATAAAAACTACTTGACAAAAAGAGTTTTTGTAGGGTTTAAAGAAAGAGAAAGAGCTACAGAGAGATAAAGAGAGAGGGTTGTAACGATTTCACCTTTCTGCCCAGATAACTTTTCAAACTTATACCATGTATGTTAAGACTGGCAACAGACACCTATACGCACACTGTTTTAGAAGTCGCAGATAAGCCCAAATCTCACAGGGTGCTACCATCAGTCCTTCTGGATTTTTTTTCCCCTTTTAACAGTGGAGGTCTGAGATAAGATCCTTTTTTCACAAACCACTTGGACATCCACACAGCAATACGACATATTTTAAAAACAATACTAACAAAGTTTACGAACTTGGTTTAAGACTGTTTCAGTTCCAAACTGTAGGATGGCGTACTCACAAAGTTAGACTTTCGTTATTGTTTGGTTTCTAAGTTACTATCTCATCTTCTGCTCCGGCCTCAGTTTAGAGCTTGATCTCACCACACTTTTTCCTAGGTCTGGTTAATAATATATAATGCATTAACCACAATTCCACAACCCCCCCCAAAAAAAAACAAACAAACAAACAAACAAACAAATTCGATAAATTCAAAATGGACCTTTCGATTCAAAAAGTGAACCGGACGTGAGCACGTATGGGGGCCTCCTGTGCCAAGCCACAGGCTATAACCACAGGTGTATACTTTTATTCTTTCTTGTTTGTTACATGTGCAATTATTGCCCACAAAATGGTTTGTAACTAAAGTAATAGTATAAAATAAGTAAATAAAACAGCTGGTGAACTGCATTTGCAAATTTCCGCAAGACAGAACTGTGGCGGTTACATCTCGTAAAGAATTGTACCTTTATTGTAATCCGATTGAAATTGTCAGTTGCGAATACAGTGATTTGGCTGTGATTACATCTTGTATCTCCTTGGATACGTAAATAACAGTGTTCGATGAGCTATCGCGATTGTGTACGAGACAAGAACTTCACACAGAGTCGCTCTCAGACGACAGTGTGCGAGATCGCCAAATAGGTAATTTTTGTTATGCAAATTTTCACCGAAAGAACGGCAACAGAATAAGAAGAACCTTTCTAAGGTACTTATTCTAAATAGGGATTTTTTTCCCTCCAGTGCCAAATAGTCCAAATCATTACATGCAAAATAGTCGCGTTAACACGAGCAGCGTGAAATACTCAGGATAAAATGAAGTTTATCTGATGACCCAGCTGACCCTTGACACTTTGGATTTAACCGGACTTGCCCCCAAAGCGGGTTTTCCACTGTTACTGTGTTTCTCTCTCTGAAGGATGTCGTTGATTGACAGCTGCACTGTTCTCTAGGTGGTGACGTGCACTGCAAAGCTCGCACGTACAGGACTTCGTGACCACCCGAGACACGGATACAGTGGGTTCAAGTCGTGTGAAGAAGCGTCCAGACGAGAAAGAGTTACAGTTGAAGGGTGAATACAGCACAAGAAGGCTATTACATCAGGGAGGAAAGGTTAAAGGTCTGGGCTGAAGAAAGCACAAAAAGGCTATACTACTGGGAGAAAGAGTATAAGGTGTGGGTTGAATAAGATCAAAGGAGACAATACGGTAAAACATTTGAGGCAGGCAGTAAAAATGGAAAAAATGAAATAGGAGATGGTTGGAAAAAAAAAGAAGTAAGGAAGAAGAATGAGGAAGTAAAAGGCTGGGAGGTGAAGTAAATTTGTAAAATCTAGCATTACAAACCAGTACAGTTTCAACAAAAATTACTCAGATGAGGCATCCTTAAGAACTGTATCTGTGTAAGCGCTGTTTAAATAATTATATTTGTGAAATAAGAACCGCAAAAAAAGGCAAAAATTGCATCACCTGGACTGGCTGGCAAAGTGAAGATGAAAATGCTGATGCTAGATTCCCCCACCCCACCCCTGAGCGAAAGGCGAAACAGACGAGCAGAAAATACAATAAACAATAAACTCCCCCCTGACACCAAAAACAATCAGGAGAATTTCTCCCTGCTTCCCCACCCACCGCCTTGTCCAACAATGAAGTATCACTAGAAGAGTTTGCAACAGGACCGCACCAGAACTACAGAAGGAACATCGTTTGGGGTTTGGGAAAAAACTGGACTAGAACAAAGTTTATCCAGGCTCCAGCCTTCTAGCAATGCTAAACTTGAAAAGAAATAAATAAATAAACTAGCCTTCTTGGAGCATTGCACGACCAGCCAATTAATTGATGTGGGCCTCTAAGACGTTCAAGTCAAAATATTTTAATACACTTTTTAAAATAAAAAATTGTATTAAATTTTAAATTTAAAATTGTAAATCATTAAAGTGCAGCATATAGCTGAGTGTTGCGCTGTGGCTATTCGCTGTTTCTTTATCAACTAACAACACCTCGACCCAGTAACAAATCTAGCTTATCAATCGTTTGTTCTAAAAGTTGAAGGAGAAGAGATTAATTATGGAGGGAAAATACTCGTTCATGTAGTAAGGTCACTTTTGTCAAACATCGCTCCTTCCACAAGCTGAGGTATGCTTACACATCGATTCCGTACAAACTAAAAATTAATTTTGTTTTAGACGAGGACAGAAATAAGTAAACACAGATGTTAATACTTAGCAACCAGATAACGTTGTTAGTAAACAATCTAGCAACACGCACTCTGTACACTCGTGAAAAAGGTGCGCCCCGAGAAATAAGAAATGTATATTTATCAGGTGCAAAACAAAAAACAAAAAAAAACCGAGGAGGGAAGGGTAGGTTTCGTGCGTAAATACCCGCGTACCCTCAGTTGCTGTCGGCGATAAATCTTTCCTGTTGTCACTTAGCACTTAGCACTTACAGATTCCGCGTACAAACACCACATCGCAAGGAAGCAAAACTACGAAGAACCCGGTTTGGGGTGGGGGGGGGGCTGGTGCAAGTGTTAGTAACATCGTAATAGAGCATGACACATACAGGTGAGTGAGTGACATCTGGGAGGCCCATAATCATCGGCCCATACAGAAAAGCAGGTTACAGAATATCATCGCCATTTCTAATATTTTTTATATTGGTGGAAATTATGTACAATTGTAGTGAATCCATAATATTGAAATCTCTATAGATAAAAGTAAAATATCGAATTGCATGTTCAAGTTAAGCTTAGGTGTTCTGGGTCGAACAATTCTCTTACAAACTGTGTCAAGTAGCTTTAAACCAAACATCGTAAACACCAAAGATAGCTTACGATGCGAATTTCAAACAGAATTCCCATATGCAGCACTTCAAAAGGACGTGTGCATGGGAGACAACGCCAAGGGAGGAAACAAAAGGCGATTCAAACAACAGCTGCCCTTGTTGTTCACACACACACACACACACCCACACACACACACACAAAGAAACAGACTTAAAACAAAGCATATACGTCTCTTTCCTCAAGTTCTGTCTCCATTTCAAGTAAAACACACACACACACGTACACACACACACTTTCAGTGACGTAGGAAGATGCTCGGCTTTTTTTTTTTGCAAACTCCATCCAGGATGTGAACGAAGTTCACATTCTTGCCCCATCAGTATCATTTTTAAGGGGGTGCTGCCCCCCACCCCTACCCCACTTTACCCCCTGGTTTATATGTCACTGATATATATATATATACATACTAAAATTACTTATAAAGCAAAAAGAAATAGACGTTGATGTCACGCATGTGAAGTTAAGTTTGTAGATCAACTGCTAGACATATCCTACTTAAATCACTTATGTTGTTTCAAAGCCCCTGAATATTTCTTTCCTTCATAGCCATAACTGCTTTATTAGCATCAATAACTCACCTTGCTGATGATGATGATGATGATGATGATGATGATGATGATGATGATGATGATGATGATGATGATGATGATGATGATGATGATGATGTCCATTTGTAATGCGCAGGTATCCATTCGGAAGAATGCTCATTGTGCAGCAAAAACAAAATAAATAAAAAAGAAAAAACTAAAGTAAATAAATAGATAAACACCAGGGAAGTAAAAAATAAAGACAGAAGTGTTGCTTGGTTGTTTAAGTTTAAGTCCGTCTTAAATAAACAGATGGGTCTTCAGTCTCATATACAGCGCAACCTGGATCCACCGTCCTTACTTACTGGCAGCACTACTTAGAACAAACACTAGCCTCAGAAAGAACAGACAATTACGGTAATTTGATATACACATACACTAAATAGTATTGTGTTCGATGGCTTACGTCGAAATACTGTCTCGCAGTCAAATGGAGATAACTCGACCAAAACGTTCCAGCAAACTTGCTATAGCGTCCCTTTAGACGGTGTCTCGGGTTACACAGACCTAATTAATCGCGTATAGTCCATTTAATATTGGCGATTAAAAGAAAGAAAAAAATCATTCGCCATAAAAATGACTATGTGACCAGACATGAATACTTTACTCACAACTGTGTCTGGCTTGTTTACTTGTTTTATATCCCCCCGTAATCACAGCTAATGCAAAATTTAATAATGACGTCTAAAATGCCTAATATGATTTAAATTAAGGAAGATAGGTTAGTCAGGAAAATGTAAAAGGAAAACTTGTATTTTAAATTTTCTATGAAGTATATGTGACCCGTGCGCGGGAAAAAAATCTTTGTGATGTTTGACAATATTAATTAAGTGTAAGTAGAAAAAAAAGACCGTTGCCCCTTGGTTGTCATGGCCGACTTGATGGTTAACAATCCATGTCAAAGTACAATTGATATATAGAGGCACAAGCTATTTCATTCTTTCGTGCTTCCTTTCGACATGAACGTAAAAGCTTTGTTCATTTTTAAAACTGTTTTTGGGAGGTATACGAAACTATTCGAACGTTAGCTTTCCAGTAGATTCCAAAATGTCTGGAGACGTGGGAGATTTGATTGTCAAATTCTCTAAGAAAGAGTACACAATTACTGGCCTGTCAGGGACAGACACAATAAAAAATCTTAAGGATGCTATCTATAGACAAACAGGTGTACTCCCTGAGCATCAAAAACTTGCCGGATTTAAAGTAAAAGGTGATTTAAATAAAGATACTTCTTTGTATTGAAATGCGTTTATTGTTTATGCCGACTTTTTGTTCATTAAATCAAGCCTTGTTAGCCTTCTTATCCAACGTAATTTTGTTTCACATGGTGTTAGTGAAATTAACGGAGCCCAGCATATAGCAGAAAAGGGAAATGTCTGGACCATGCGACTGAGCGTATAAGAAAGAATCTGCTATAAGCGTCTCATCTTCATTGATTAAGCAGACGAACATTAAAACAACGACAAAAAGTATAGTCCTAAGATGTGTTTACATTAGGTAATATTTATACTAATGTATTTCACTGTTGTTCTTTCAGCAGGTCAATTTAATGATTCATCACAGCTGTCTACCATGATGCTCAAGCCCAATATGAAGCTGACCCTTATAGGAACTAGAGCAGAAGACATTGTAAGTATGTGAGTGTATGAGTGTGTTCATTCATTTGTTTGTTTCTTGACTGGTTTTAGTCGTTGGGGGGATGGGACCACATGGATAGATGCGGCAGCTGACAAAGCACATGATTTAGGCCTGTTTTGGCCAATAGCGAACAGGTCTTACATAGGACAACCAGTCCACTCTGTCATGTTTGTAGGCCAGTTCTTTCTGTTGCTGTCATGGTGCCAACTGCCCTCCAAGATATCTTGAAGGACAGTATTCGACAAGGTATCATGCCACATTGGCTAGATCAGCCCACTTACACCACTTGACTGTTGCAGGTTATAGGGGTTCCTGGTGTTCTGTGTCCATCTGTAAAGCAGGATTGGTACTATGAAGGACTTGTACAGGTTGTACTTTGTAGTAAATTTATGTTATGGCTGCACATGACCCTGTCCAGCCATTGTTGCTGTTGCTGTTGTGATCCTGATGTGGATAGCTGTTGTGGAGCTCCTGTTCTTGGAGAGGGTACCAAAAACTGCTTACCTCTTCCAGCTGCACTCCATTTATATTAATATCTGCGTTGCCATCTTTTATTTCATATGCATTTGAACTGTCTGTCAATCTGTTGGTATGGTTGCGGTTCCCTGTTTGTACCTGCTGTTAGGCTGATGTCATCTGCAGCATAGGTTTCAAATTGGCCTTTCACCAAAAAATGGAAGTGTGATGGTCATGGAAAGTTCTACATATGATGTCCACCAGAAAATGTTGAACAGCTCGAGCAACAGGGAGCACACTTGACAGATGCCTAAGATCATGTAAAAGACAGGTCCCATTTGGCTATTCTGTAGTACTGTGCTCACTGAGCTCTTAAATATCACTTTGATGACTTAGACAAGATCCTCTTAAAAGTTGAATTTTTGCATCACATGCCATAGCCTCTCATGCCAATCTTTGTCAAAAACCTTTTAAAGTTAAAAAAAGCCTCTGGTGTGTGTGTGTGTGTGCATGCACATGCAGGGGCATAAAAAATGGAAAGAGAGAGAAAGAAAAAGTAAATTATCATTTTATTGTTGCATGCTCTTGAAACTCTTTAGCCTTTTATTGTGTATGAAGACTTCCTAGTCTCATCATCTTAATGGAACTTAGATCATGACGATCAGTTATTCCTACGATCACTAAATGGTTGTTAATAGAATATGACATCACTGTGTGGTTGTTAATAGAACATGACATCACTTTGTGGTTGTTAATAGAATGTGACATCACTGTGGTTGTTACTAGAATGTGACATTTTCTGTGACTGTTAATAGAATATGAGATCACTTTGTGGTTAATAGAATGTGACATCATTATGTGGTGCTCTCTTTGGCGGCTGCTATTTGTCCTGGTCTTATTAATGCCCTTATTATTATTTTTAAGAAATTTTGGAGGTGGCAGCAAAAAACAAAAGAAAGTATCAAAAACAATTTAGAAGATAATTCATGAAATTGTTCTATGCTCAATGGAAATAATTATTTCTGTTTTGGATTTTTATAGATATTCTTATTTGTAAACAACCTGGGTGTTATTAGTTACCTGATGCATGGCAAAAGTACCTCCAGGAGCTTAAAAACTATGTAATGGACCATAAGTGACTTACATTATCTTGATGCATGAGAGAAGATTTATGTAAGGTAAAACAGACTTATTTTATTGCAATGCATCTTCAAAGCTTCACAACTGCTATATATCAAAAGCCCACTTGTCTCAATATCACTAATTGTTTGCTGTCTGTAGCTATATAAATAAGCACACCTGAAACATACTGGAAATGATCGAACTCTAGTCATCATGAAAGAATGTTACTGAGGGTTATTTTAAGAATTTCTCCAATCTGGTTTCTTACTCTAACTAGTGCAAATGAGCTGCAAGGCACACTTAAAGAACAGATGTGAGAAATATTTCATAATTTAGTATCATTGCATAAGCACTACCATATTTATATGACTCTCCTGTGATTTATCTAGAGAGTGCACTAGAGAATAATCTATACTAATGAACTGGTATTCGTCTTATCAAATTTTGTGTCTCTCAGACAAGAGTTCCTGTATCTCTGAGCACATTTACAGTATGTCTTTTGTCAAATTTTAGGATGAAGTGAGAGATCCACCAGCAGACATGCCAGAAGTCATCAATGATTTTGACATTGAGGATGAGGAGGTTGCCATTGAAAACAGGTTTGCTTTCAACATGTAATATAGACATATATATATATATATATATTTATTTCTTCAGTAATCAGCAGCATTTTTAAATGCAGTTACTATTCTTTACAATAGAGCTTTTTTAGAGCAGTGCACACAAGAACTTTAAATCAGAGTAGGAAACTTTTTTTTCAGAGGTGATCAGTTACCCTTTTCCCTAATATCTTATCAGATTAGTCATCATAGACGTTATTAAAAGTATGTTTTACAGTTATTTGTCATTAGAAGATGGGAACTAGAATACCTGGTGGAGGGGGGAGTGCTGGGAGGAGGGGAGGGATGATGATCCAACTATTTTGTGTGTCTGTGTAAAGACTACATTCTTAACACTTATCAACTGGCATTTTATCCATTGTAAACACCAACGGGAGTGCTTATGTTCAGAGAGGAATATCTTGCCAAGGTAAAAAAGCGAGTAAAGGAACATCGGATCATCATGTATTATCCACCGCGTGATGGCAAGAAGCTTCTGGTGCTAGACATTGACTACACTTTGTTTGGTAAGGACACAGTGGACAGTGTTTTTGATGCTTCAGTTTATTATGTAATACTGTCTCTTTCTTCCCGCCTTTTTGGGGTGTGTTTTTATTCTTTTGATAGACCTGAATTCTGGCTTTTGAAAAGTAATTTGAAATGTATATTCTTTTCTTTTGAAATGCAGTGGCATGTACATTTCTTTTAAAGAACAAGAAAAGATTAATTCTGACCATTATTTTTAGAAATATCTCTATGTTGAATGCTTATAACAAAGCTTTAAAACTCAAAAACTGGTCTGCATCTAACTTTGCTTCTAGATCACAGATCTGCTGCAGAGACGCCAACAGAACTGATGAGGCCATATCTGCACGAGTTCCTTACCTCTGCCTACATGGACTATGATATTGTTATCTGGTGTGAGTATGGAATAGGAAGTGTCTTCTTTCTGTTTGTTCTTGAACAATCTAAGGAGGCATGTAAACGGGGGATAAAATAAGAACTGTTGGGTAGTGCTGTTCTGTATTTCTGTATGCACACAATATATAAGGGGTGAGCCTAGAAAATATTTCATCCAATTTTTAGTTTAAATTGAATCCTTGGAAAGTAAAAAGAAAAAAAAATGGCAAGCAGTCAATGAGCTGGAACATTCTCAGCTCTGTCATTGGGTGGATGCATGTTAGCATGTATTCACAGAGGAAAAATAATTACAATGTCTTCTTAGCTGACAAAATCACGAGTTAAACTTTGGAAGACAAGACATCGGTGTCTGTTGCAGCTGCTACAAGTATGAAGTGGATTGAGACTAAGCTGGCTTTGCTGGGTGTTACCACACACTCCAATTACAAAATCTGTTTCTACCTCTGTGCTGATGCCATGATTTCTGTTCACACACCAAAGTATGGTATTATACAGGTGAACAGATGATTATTCTTGGGGTTTTTTTTTAATTTTTATTTTTAAATGTCATGCCTAGGACAATAACCATAGCTCAGTTTTCCTAGTGCATTCTAGCATAATAATATATTTAATTAGCTTTTTACCTTTTCCAGGTGAAGCCATTGGGTGTTATCTGGGGCAAATTTGACATGTGGAGTGAAAAGAACACGATCATGATTGATGATGTGCGGCGCAATTTCATAATGAATCCCAAGAATGGATTAAGAGTAAGCCATTGTTTACTCCATATACAGTGTAATTTACCATCATTCATGGAGCATACCTCTTTACTCCATGCTGGGTGTTATGTATATTGGCCACATAGAGTGGTTTTCTGCTGTACCATCTCTATGGCTCTATACAGGATTTGTTTGTGAATTTTAGAGGCAAAGATTTCAGTTTCGCTGCTGTTTCAAAACCAGTTTGAAAATAGCACATCTCATGTAACTTTGTATGTTTATGTGTGCGTGTGTGTGTGTGTGCGCGCTCATTCTTTGTAATAGATAAAAGCCTTCCGTGAAGCCCATTCTAATCGTGCAGCTGACAGAGAACTGATGAAACTGGCAGAATATCTCCAAGATATTGCAGACATCAGTGACCTCTCCAGACTTGACCATCGCAAGTGGGAGTCGTAAGTTTACTTTGTTGTCCTGTGTTACTAATGCTAGGGCAGGGAAATAGCTGAGGAGTTAGAGCACTTACATGAGAACCTGAAGGCACACCAGTTTGATACTGTTTGGTGCAGCAAATTTCCCCCAGTCAGGAATGGGTACTTTAGAGGGTTGGGGAAGGTACAGCAGTAAAAAGGAGAAGATGGGCCCTGCCCTCATAAGAAGCTGGCCCTGAGAAAAGCATGGCCTCTTACACTTCATTCTCTAATAACCTTAAAGAGGTTATGGCCGACCTTTATTGTATAGCTGGGAACGACCTTTTGATCAGCTGAATATCCGTGCAAATAATTTTTCCCATGTTTGTAGATTCCTTGAAAGAAAGGATTTTGGGACCAGTTTATTTTCATCTTAACATTGTAGTTATTGGCCACTAACTTCACAAAATAACTCTCAATAATAAATTAGGTTTTGGGGCTCCGTCTCAGCTGTAGAGCTTCAGTCAAGGAAGACTCTGCAGAAGACTAAACTAAAGTGCTTGTGTTTCAGGTATGAGCGACCCACACCACGTAAACCTCGACCAGAGCATAAACCTCCTCCCCCAGCCATCCACCATACAGAGGAAGAGGAGGAGGAGGATGAGGAAGAGGATGAAGGAGATGATGGTGGTGACGGTGAAGAGGAAGATGATGATGATGTATGAAAAGGTCGTCGCCCTTCCTGTCTTGTGTGTGGTCTGTGAGCAGTCAAAGAAATAGATCAGTACTGTTGAGCTGTCCAACCACCATTATCATCACCACCTCATACACCAGCAATGCACAAGCTATTGTGCAGATGATCTGTGAAGACTACTCCACTTGCTAAAATGCTCATCCTCATATTATTTGTTTAAATGAGAGTCCAAATAAATTGACTTCAAGTGACAAGGGGGCCACACATTATTTCCTTTTCTTTGTTCAGTTCCCACCTAAAAGCTGAGTTTAAATGAATGTGCTTCCTCAGTTGTAATCATTGTGCTGAGCAAACATTTGTGGAGAAAAGCTTTTGTTAAGGATGACCAGTAAGTCAACTTTTTGGGGGATGGGGTCAGCCATTTTCAAAAACAAAAAATATTTGTATTCTGGAGATTGGTATATCGGTGTGTTTAGAAATGAGTCAGTGGATATGTGCATTGCACGGACCTTCATTCACTGGATAAGTGTCTCTAATTCGTTGCCACTTTGCTCTATCATAGGAGCAGAGGTAATTCTAGGCTGCGGCCTTGCGGGATTCCCGCAAAATTTCGCTGAGGGGCGCATAGTCTGAAAGTCAGTACGACCATGCGCCCGCAAAAATACCGTGGCTGGCGCGCTTTTGAACACGCGATGCGGCACTTCAAAAATAATTGTTGTCATTCTTCGCGCTGGTTTGAAACCGACCCACTACAATCGATGCTATAATGACTGGACAGTTTTCAAACTGACCAGTTGTCCATCTGATGCAACCTGCTCCAAATTTCGCGCCAGGATGTAAATTGTTGACGTGTTCACAGCGAAAACATTTGGGACTGGAGAGATCAAAGGGTATTGGAAGCAAGCGAGTTGAAAAAAACGAAGTGAACGCGACTGTCAACTCTGTTTGACTTTTCGTTCACGACCAGAACAGCAGAAGATGCCCCGGAGAGTAGAGATCGACAAGGACAGGAAGAAACAGAAACTCGTCAGAGTGTGCCGCACACATTGTTGGAACTGAAAACGTAGACAACGAAATAGACAAATTGAGACAGAGACCGCACGTAAAAAACCACGCATCCAGAGAACCTGTCAGTGTGAATGGCTGAAGAAATGGCCTAGAACGAGGAGGAAGGCATGAGATGTAAAGTGTACATAAAACAATAAGAATAACACGTTTACAACCCGGGTGTGTTAAGTACCGAACGAGGACGCTGCAGAGACATTCAGACTTACGACCAAAGGCACTCTTTGGAGGGTGAAATTCTTCAGAAAGATTTCAGCCAGGTAAACTATTTTCAATTCTAGTTTATTTCAGCCCTCATGACCTTTTCGGAACTTATGCCGGCGGTATTATATAACACTTAAAAACAACGTGTTGCGAACTTGATACAACATCACAGGACATAGTCAGGGTTGCTTTTGCGACAATCTGTGCAAGAACATTAATGACAGGTTCCCAAAAGATGCAGGTGATGTTGCCTCTAGATTTTGAGTTCTTTCCGTGCGCCCTATCTTTTTCCTGTCTACAGAAGACAGAACACCCTATGGAGACAAAGAATTAGATATCTTGACAGATTTCTTTGGAAAACCAGCACGTGGGCACCAAATTCAGAAAAATCTTGCTTGACAAAGCAGCATGTTTAGAGGAATGGATTGTGGTCAAAGAAACTGTAACGCAGAATGCATATCAAAGATATTCCACAAGCTGTTATTTGATTTTCACAGGGATTCATTTCCCAATTTGCTGGTTCTTGGAAAAGCTGTGCCTCCTTATGCTATACCACAAGGAGGCTGTGAGAGGGGGCTTCGGCCATCAAAACCTAATAAAGTCTTCTTGTAGAAGTTGCCTCGAGGAGAAACATTTAAACCCCTGCACTAATGAGACAAATGAAAAGTGTCTAAACATTAGCTCATAGCCCAATGAGATGAACACAAAGACTAATTGGTTTGCAAATTTAGGATGCTATGATCACACTAATGATGATGAAAGATAATTTATCGATATAAAAGAAAAAGATATCTATGTGATTAATCTTCAATTTCTTGTGATTAGTAAAATTTCTTGTGATTAATAATGTATTTTGTTGTATACCAAATATTTATCGGAAAAAGCAGTGAAAATGTGTTTGTTTCGAGGGACCCCTTGTTTCATTTGAAGGGCCCCTTTTTTCCATTGAGGGCCCCAGGGCCCCTCTTTTATAAATCCTAGATTTACCTCTGTAGGAGTGACCAATCGTAACAAATCCTAACAACGAGGGCTTTCGCTTCCGTTTTCTGTCAAAATGGCGGATCTTCCTAATGTAGGAGAAATTTTAGAAGTGAGTAATTAAGCTTTTCTGTCATCAGAACCTTGTTAAAGAAGATTGATTTGCAAAATAAACAGTATTTTTGTGAAATGTATTATTTTTGTTTATAGAAAACGCATTTAGATTTTTCAAAAATGTTATAAAATAAAAACATCGTCACAACAGATGCTATTGACTTGTTTTACTACTAAATATTAAAAAAAAAAAGTTTTTGATTTTTTGGAAACAATTTTATAGATTGTTCTGTTACGAAAACAAAACATCTACTTTAAGAATTTATGTAAGGTATGCAAACAAAGAACCGGAATCACGAGGCCTGTCTAACGGAAAGCCGAGACTTACACGGGACGTTAACCTGAGTCGCTTATCCAGTAATGAATGTCCGTGGTGCATACATTGTGTCATACTTTTCACAGGAGGGCATGCAAATTACGGAGTCTGTAGATTAGGTGTATGCACAGTTGCTTTCTTTATATGAGTTCTGTCATTACTTATAATTGGATACTGTCAAAAAACAACATTCACTTGTTCTGTTTTTTGAATATGCAGGCATAGTTGTCAGCTACCTGTAGTGAGAGGTTTCAGGGACGCAGTGGGGATGGTGGATATCTCCTACTATCTTATAGAAAACTATCTTTCATGTTCTTGCAAAATGGTATATGAAAAAACTATGGCAAGATTATGGGAAGTTTCATTGGCTTTTGATAATCTATTTCAATAACCTTGTGAAATGACTTGTGAAAGCCTTTCTGCAAAAGATTATCACCATATTTGTAATTTGGATCCTTCAAAACATTCTTATGATCACACTAGTTCTGCCTTAGATCCTATGTAACATTATGCAGTGTCCTTATGCTTTCACTTTTTGAGATTTATTTTGTAAAGCTTAGTAATACACTTTGATTTGTTTCTTTCCAATGTTCTATTTATCTGCAGATGTTTCTGAGTGGCAAGAATGCTCCTAATAATGGGCAATGACATGGTTACAACTGCATAAGCTTCATGGCAATTTAACTTCACAATAGTACGAATATATTGTCAGTTAAGTCCATTTTCACTATTTAAATTCCTTATTTAACCAACATATCATTTATTTACATCAGTTTGTGTGTTTACAATGTCTGCAGTTTTTTAGAGGTTCTGTCATTAAACATGTGTTGAGTTTGTTTTATCTTTTTTGCATTTTCATTATTCAGTTCCTTTTATAGAAAGTCTTTTTGTTCTACATATGTACCTTAAGTATTCCTTTCCAGTATGCGAAAGGAAAGAGACCGTCCAGGGCTGAGTTTGTAAGGGAGGCAATGTACAACTTTGCAATGTAGGAGCGATGGAAAAGCGGCGTTATTTCCCTTTGAATGACTTTCGCGAGTTCTTTTTCGCGTTTTACTGTTTCGCTGCTCTGAAAGATTATAGATGATAATGCAGTCTTTAAAACCAATCTGAACACCAGGCTCGATGTTGACACGTATTTGCATTTTGTGTCGGGTGGAAAGAAATATCTAGCGTACGGATGCAATCAGGTCTGCTTGTCTTAACTTTCAACAGCGGAACTGGGATGGGTACAGCCCAGAATGTATCTCAAAGAGAAACAAAAATGACAAGAAAGAATTATATACTTTTTGCAGCAGCATCTCAAAACATTTGCTCATCTCGCTGGACATTTTCTTTTCATAGCATCCATACTACCAGACACACACAACTCAACGACTGAATGATTCAATTTATTCAGATGAACGTGACAAGAACTCTACTTGGTTTTCTTTTAAAAAAAAAAAAAAAAAAGTGGGGATCAGAGTTTATCAATTTTACATCGAGGCTCACCGCTTACCGCGGGGTCAAAACATTTGTCGACGTCTGCAAACAAAAGGCGGACAGACGATTGAGCAAACAACAACAAAAACAGCACGAACACAGTTAAGCGTGCCATATCAACAGCGCAATCATAGTGACATGAGGTACAATACAACTCTCGCTCTTGACTTCCATGGCGCACGACATATACAACATGCCCCGCGCGCCTGCTTCTGGACTAAGCCGGTCCACCTCAGCACGCGCAGTTCTGTGATGCACGAAGTCAATGTACTGCTATCTTGAAAATGGCTGGCCAAGAAACCAATACCACAATTATTTTTTTTCTTGACCAGATTTATTTCAGAACATCCAGAACCACAGACCGGATGTTTGCTCACACTTAGCCGAGTATTATCACAGACGATGGCTTGTAACAGGCCGAGACACGGTGACCAGCAGGAACGTATCAAGTTGCGTGTTTGCCCGAGTGCGTGTGACTGTGCGTATGTCACGTGCTCGAACGCCCGCGCATGCACGTCTGAGGGAGACATTTTGTTAGATGTGCAAGCGCTTCTCAGTACAGTCTCGCTTCTTCCTGCTAGTAGGGAGAGAGAAGAGCTGACATGTTGGCGAAAAAAGTAAAATCGTGGAAATCAACACCAAATCAGCTGACAAACAAAATAGTTTCTTTCGTTAAACATGTTCTAATATTCTAAACAAAAAAAACTCTTCAAGGGTACCTCCAAAATATTCTGTCTTCCAACAGACTGCTTCTGTGATGCTGCTGAGAAATGACAACGTCTAAAAGAAAAAAAAATAATCTTAAAATATACGTCCAAGCCAACTCCATCATTTCATCTCGGAGAAAAGGAAAACAAAAACGTTTCAACCGAGTATTTTTGTTGATTTGTACGCACGCCTGGTAGCGACGCAAATCAGACTCCTGTAAAATAAAAAAATAAAAATAGCGAAGCCAACTGGTGTAGGCACCAAAGCATCGACATGAATCTCAGTGGCGATGAGCAACCGAGGCTAACACGATGATCTCGAAAGATATTAGATCTTTACACCGTCAACAGGAATTACCACCTGAATTAAATTTTCAAAATGTATAAAGAAAGGAGACTGTTTGAAAGTCGTAGTTTCAAGGCAGCAACCTAACTCGCTCAATCTTGTTTACAATTTTTTGTTTTCTGAGCGGCCACTAGCTGACAAATACCCTCGTGTTAAAGGTAACCCTTTTACAAGTTAGGGAGACTCGTTCGTCCAAAAGCAAACCTGCGCATCACTGCATATCCTATCCAAAAAGCTCACTGATGTTCTAACACCATCCCTCATAAAGGAAAAAGCTTTACACCATCCACTACGCAAACATCAAGTATTCATATCCAATACACGAAACAAGGCGAAAACCATTTACAATTAGCTTTTAGTTGCTGTTAGGAGGTGTGTAGATACGAGCCGAAAGCTCTAGTGAGTGTTACTTTTTTTTTTTTTTTTTGGGGGGGGGAGTTAAGGTTTAGTTTTCCTTCTAACGTTTACAAGTTCCCCTGTCTTTTCGCTTTCTGCAAACGGGAGGCGGGGAGGGACAAAAATGTAAGAGATTCTGCTTCGCGTCTAAGTCTTTTTTTATGGGACACCATGGGAGTTGGTGGTAATGATGGTGGATGGGGTCGAGGGGAGGGAGAAGAAGACACGGTGACTCCCTGGTGTCGAGTACATTGTCTGAAGATAACCTTCTGTCTTCCACCCACTGCAGATACGTCTGCCTCGAGCACCATTAACCATTGACATTCTGATCAGCGAGAAACATGAAAACGTATCTGTAAAACACTAATGGTGATTGGATGATGATTATGAACGAATAATGTCCTTAATTTATTTTTCAATAAATAATAAAGCTCAGGAACTTTCTACACTTCTAGGTATGACTTAGCATTTCGTTGGTCTTCGCCTTCAAAGTGTCGAGGAAAGCGAACAACTGGACCAAACAAAAATTTGAAAAAAAGCAACAACAAAAAAGATCCACACACACACAAAGAAAAAGAACAGAAAAAGGGTGGTGTTTAATGTTAATTGTTGTTACTGGTCACATTGCCAGATCTTACAATGGATGGGGAGAGTGAATTATTCAGTTTATCTGACAGGCTGATGGAGGTTGTTGTGGGGAAGAATGAAAAAGCTCGAAAGTTCACCACCAAACTCTCGAGAAACTAGTATTGCACCATATATCGGCAAAAATACGCAGGCAGCGGGACAAAAAACATGCTCTGCATCTCGTGCGCCCAGTCAATTCCTGCGACGTTGCCATCACGGCGTTATATTGCCATGGACAACAGAACAGCAACGCCAGCACAATATTAACAACTGCTATGGAAGATGAAGATGTAAACTGCTGTGCGAAAGAAGCAACGGTTGAGAATGAGAACTAGGAACTAATTAAGGAACTAGGTCCATTGAGATGAAGCTGCAATTGTGCCGGTAAAAGTTGGCTCGCGTTGGTGGTCATTTCATGAGCAGCATTTCTCTTGGACAAGTCCCACCTAAGTAGTGCTACTAGCACGAGGTTAGCCAATAACGCGTTCAAGCGGAGAGCGTAAATGGACTCGCTTTGCACGTATCTGTACAAGGGTGTGAAAAAAATATCCAATGCGCGTGAGCTAAAGTGAACAGCTGCAAATGAACGGTTAGATAGACAGAGGAGTAGATAGACAACGAAAGAATTACATGAGATCAATCTCCGTTACTCAGTTAGTGTTTTTACACACCGATCATTCCCACATTCAACAAAAATCTTTCTTGACCATTTTGAAACCAGATGAACAAAGCCGATTCCGATTGGCTGAATGCGTACCCAATCAACAACACTATACTTTAAGTTCTCTCTGATGTCACGTCCAGACACTATGGCTTCTCGTTTAATCCAGGCAGTTCATTCATTTTGGCAGCATCCAAATGTTTTTGTGAATTTGTTTCCCGATTCAAGACGAAAATACACATAATTGAAGCCAGTTAAGTGAAAAACATTAATTAACGATTCAGCAAACGAACAAATATTTTTAAAAAATCACATGAATTCGACAGTGTCACATGTAGCTTTGTCTCAATTAATACCTTAATTTAATATGTCGATTTTATTGGCTAGCGAAGAAGACAAGTCATTCTACTCCAGCTTCACGAAATAGTGCAGGGATGGTGCACCCTGCTGAGTTTGTAGTCGGGCAGACCGCTAAAACACTAGGTAAACGACTGACTAGATTCTGGTGACGCCAATGGAGTTTCAAGATGGCCACAAATGGCCTGGCTCTGTTTCGTCAACTGGTTTGCACTCCTCCCTTTACTCACCCTCCCAGCAGGCTCTCTGGGCTTGTGGGAGACAATGAGTTGGAGATAACACTTGTTGCGTGTCTGACATAACTGAGGAGAATTATTTGGAAACACGGGAGACGAAAGCAGGGTCCAAAATCTCCATTCAGTTCTCGACGCGACTGACCACAGTGTCATGTGACCACATCACATGACCACACAGCTCTTGGCGGCTTCTTTACGCAGGTGAACCTTGGCCTCCGTCAGACCGCTAAAGCGCTTGCGGCGGATGAAGGACCGCTGGCGTCGGAAGCTGCTGGGTCCGTCACAGCCGGGGCTGGCCCCTGCCCCCGCTGCGGTATTGGTGGTGCCCGCCGACGACAGTGCCGCCACCTCCATGACGTCGTTGACGCTGCGCTGAGAGGTCTTGGCCGACGTCTCCGAGTACACCAGGGCACCGATGTGCTTGGCCGTCTTGAGGCCCTGCGACACCAGAGACAAAGATTTTAGTCAGATTGCTTTCTCTTCACTTTTTTCCCCCTTCTGTTTCACCCGTCATTTTGTCCCCATTCCCTAAAGAGTCTTCCTTCCCACCTCTCTCTCTCTCTCAAGCAAAAGATAAATAAACGTACATATTTAAAGAACGGTGGAGCCCAAACCTCTCTTTTTGTCCTGATAAAACAAATACTCATTCACAGATCTGAGCGGGACACCAGGCTACATACAGAGAGAGAGAGAGGGGGGGGCGAATGGTCATTTATAAGGTGTGGATGAACGTCAACTATCAGGTCACGCAAGTACACCCGTCACTAAGCAATAACTGCTGCCACAACAACAAAAATGTCTTCGCCGGACGACCAGGAGGCGGCAATAAATGCAGCGACGTCAGCGCGACAGAAGGAGGCGACAAATGTTTTCACCGAGATGGGAGGGGAGAGACACAAAACAAAACTCGGTGGACGGGCCTCACCACAGACCAGCCCAGGTCAGACAACAGTACAGTCGTTCACGTCACTGCAGGCGGTGATCACTCATCACCCAGTCCTGTCAGCAAAGGACGGCGGACTTAAAAATAATGACTATGGGGTGACATAACTTCATCCCTTACATGCCCCCTCCACACACACACACACACAACTTGACGTCAACATTAGGAGCTGATGGAAACGGTTAAAAAATCATCACTCTAGCCAACTCTTTTTTTGCGAGGGCGGTCCCCATCTCTTCTTCTACCTCTGTGCCTTACCTTTCCTAACCACGGGGATAAAACTGGCGCGCCACTAGGTTCGTTTGGAACTGGTCTAACTACATGGCTATTCGCTTTCCCCCCGAGGACAGAAGACACCTAACGGATCTCTTGACATCTACGTAATGAAATTTGCATTTGAAGGCTGCGGAGTGGTGACAGAATGGTACAACCTGTCGGAACACTTGCCTTGTTGTATTGTTTGGTACACAATATTCCTCCTACCCAATGGCGGGAGTGATTAATCTATGCAACCCAAAGTTCTCATTAAAAACAGAAACGTGCCAAACTATATATAGACACTCAAGCACCTCTGCACATTGTTTCTCTCTCAGCTGCTATCAAGTGTACACCTACCTAATTGTCTCCACCAAGTATCTTCACCTAATGATGGGTTCAGGAAGAGTGGAAGGAGCCAGGAACGATGAGGGACGGGGGACGTGTTTTTGTTGGGTGGGGGGGGGGATAGGAGGGGAAGTGAACCTCAACTGATCTCAACATCCCTCGACTGAAATGGAACCCCCCCCCCCCACACACACACACATACATATATTATACACTACACGTCACGGCTGGGAAAACAGCAATCACACGTCACCCGCGCATTCTCCCGCACGCATCATTGGTGGACGCCTGCCGACGCCAGAGGGCGCTTCGGGAGGCCACGTGAGGTCAGACTGTCAACTTTCCCCCTCCACGCTTAGCTCTGCGGGCCACAGGCAACGCTCGCTAACGAAGCGGGGCAAACCTCGGTGCACGGCAAGGGGGGTGAGGGTGTGACGATGTGTGGGAGGGAGGTCAGAAACGGATGTGACCTGAGGTTCTTCCGCCTCCACAGCCGCGTAGCTGAGAGCCCAAAGGAGGAAGGGTGCGGATGCGGGGTGAGGAGGTGACTGCTGCGACTAGCGCGACCAAGAAGGTCTTCGAGGTCTGCAATAAGGACACAGTGTTGGCTGGTCCTAGCTTCGCATCGCTTACAGAGCTCAGTGCCGGTCAGTCTTCTTCGTCACAACATCGGCTATCGTACTTCACATCTTGTGGCAAGTGTTCTTCACCACGGCTCCACTCGGATGGCAGGATTTGTGGCTTCGTATCTCAAGAACAATTCTCCGGTAACTTATTTGAAGAAAAAAAGGTCAGCACGAGTTTTCTTCCCCTCCCGCTATTGTAGTCACTCTTCCTTTTACTAGAAAAAAGGATTTTTCCTTCGCAAGAATTTACGAAATGCGGATTTCCGCTCAAATCACTTAAACACAATCAGCAGTCCTGAACAATGATCACGGAAAAGGACATGAACTTTCAGCCTCACGTTCAGAATCTCCTTCCCTCACCCTTTCAGTTCTTTTCACACCATTCAGGGGGGAGAGAAGCAGCCTCAGATGGGCGACCTCAAGAGGTTCCTCTTAGGTCTGCTGCTTTTTACGTGTGTGTGTGTGTGTGTGGAGCTCTATCCCGCCCAGCATCTCCACGCTATTCGCCATGGGCTGACGGATGTTCATCCAGTGTCAGAGAGATGAGGAGCTGACCTAACGATGAAAGCTGGCCCTGCTAGTGTCACCAGGAAACTGTTTCTCGTATACTTTCGTGCTGATGTCAAGGATTTTCCCACAAAACTCCGTGGAAAAAAAAGAAACCTATGTAAATGCCAAGTCATTTCCTCGCACTAACATTATTGCCAGCTCATATTCCGTAATCGGAGCGCATTTTCCCCCAAGTGAACAATGCACCGTGTCTGACCTTCTACCTGAGCACAACTAAAGTACACTAAAGGGTCTACCCACTAACCCAGATGACTAAATTTCTTAAGAGTGATAAGACGGTCAAGGGTTTTTTTTCGTATCAAAATTTTTCAATAAACATTACCAAACGTGAACTTTAGAGCCATCGAATTCAAGCTGTTAGCATCAAAACAACAAATAACAGGGTGGGGTGGGGTGGGGGTTGTGAGGGAGCTGACGGAGGTGTGGGGAGTGAAAGGGGCGCAGGTGTCTGGGGAGTTCTACTCACCTGATCGTAAGAGACGAAGGTGGGTCGGGGCTGACCGGCTGGCAGGTTCTTGGCCTCTGACCGTCGGTCGGTCTTGCAGCCAACTAACATGATGGGCTGTGTGGGGCAGTTCTCTCGAACTTCAGGGTACCACTGCAACCAATCATGCAACTATCTTCAAGTAAACAGTATGAATTCTTCACTCTTTCTTCAGGCTAGTCAATCACATGCCAAACAAAAAATACGATAACCACTCATAAACCAGTACATCACAAAATAAGCCTTGATACTATTTATACCTGGGTTGGGAGTTTCTACGACCATCCCAGCCCGTTTAGTACCTTTTTTATCCCCATCTTACACACCCCGACTTCTCGTTATCTGATAAAAACACGCAGAGCATGCAACAGTTAGCTTGCACCACCCGCCAACCCCTTTACCCCCTCGGCGATTTTTTGCGACGATTGAAAATTTTATCGCGTCCAAAGAAGCATTTATCCGACAGCTGTCTCCTCCTCCTCCTCCTCCTCCTTTCACTGATGGTTTTATCTGATAGCGTCTGCCAACAGCTTCTACGGCTTTCTACCCAAATACCTGCTGTAATATTCTTCATGTTCCTTGGCCGTAGTCATTCAGGTGAGCCGTTAAAGTGTGGGCACCGCGTCAATGTGACTTGACTGGAAACAACTTGCCTCACGGACGAGACAGGTGGAATGGACATTAATATGGGGTTAGATCTTCCTACTCCCACTCCTCTTGTCAAGCTTTTCTCTTCCTTGATCTAATTCCTCATCACTCCTCTGAGCTGAATCTATCTTCTGTCCCACCCCTACTCCCACTCCCTTATCTGTATCTATAATTTGTCTTCTCTGTCCTCATCATCGCTGGCGAGCTGTACTTCCTTTTCCATTCACTAGAGAAGTATTGCTGTGTACTAAAAATGTTCCCCGCTAGTACTGCAGACTTGTTCTTGCATCCAACGTCTTTGGTTTCCCCATCCACCTAGTCCAAGGCTTATAGTATCTATTTATCATTAATCACAACTCCTGCTTTATTTTTCCACCATCCTCCGTCGACTCGTACAGCTTCTGAAACCTTCTCGGTCTCTGTCGTTACCTGACGCTTTATGTTTATTTGCACTTCTTCACTCTTCACCAAGGACCTGCTATTCCATCTTCTTCGTCTGGCCCGCTCGCCTCTTGTCTGTTTACTTTGTGGTCCCTATCAGCAGCCGTTTGTTTTCTTTCTTCAGTTGTTCGGCCCTAAACCCCTGGCTTATTGCTGTTAGTTTCTTTCTGGTCTTGCGGCGTTCTGGTCACTTTCTTCTCTCACATCTGAGTTCTCAGTTCCTCTCCTCTTTCTTCTCTAGTCACTAACATTCTCAGTTCCTCTACTCGCTAATGTTCTCGTTTCCTCTAATCTTGCTTCTTTAGTCGCTAACGTTCTGGGTTCCTCTGCTCTTCACATCCTTCACTTCCTTTTCCTATTCTCGATGCATCAATGTTTTGTTGTTTTCACTTTATACATTTCTCTAGCAATGACCAGAATCTTTTCATGAAAGTTATTTTTCCTCTTTTCAACTTTCAATTTTTATCTCCCCGATCCTATCCCTCCTGCTTTGTTCACCTTTGCTGTGCAAGCATCAGCACATTAACACCAGAAAACAGCTTACAGCTTGAGGCACATGATGTCTTTTTTTCTTGTCATACAGGTAGGATAGCCTCCTCCCTTCTTTTTTCCCCTCTTTTTAGATGTTGGGATTTGTTTGTGGCCAAAACCATTGACAGAATAGAGTTTGCTTGCCAAACCATCTATCATTATCGGACAAGCAGTGTTTGGCGCAGGATGAATGGCACGCGACTGAATGTCGTCTGCGCGCTCGGGGGGAAAACAAATTCAGCCAGCAAAACGTGCTGCGCTTGCAGTTCTGACTGCGGCTGTGGAGGAAGACAGAGGGGTTAGGTCATCCTAAAAATACCCCCCCCCCGCCCTAAAACCCCATACTGATTGCTCTACCGCATACACAGGTGAGACGTCACAACACACCTGTGCATAGACCCATCCAAACGTGCACGCACCCCCACCCTCCACACACACACACACACACATGCAGGTGAGATGGAGGAGACCCAGTGCTGATGAAGCCAGTGATGTGAGCGTACAACATATCCAAGTATTTCGCCTGTAAAATTCAACAGGCAGTGCTCAGGTAAGCATTGAAACACGTCATCTCCCCTCAAGCAGCCAGTGCAGACATGTGACAACCTCGTCAGAGTGACCCGCCGGTTTCTGATTATCATCACCACCATCCCCAACCCCCCTACCGCCACTACTTGCTTTCCAGGAGCACTATTCTCCCCTGCCACCCTCCCCTCCAGTGCACGCTTTTACATCTTCATCATTCATCTGCTGATGCTGCACGTCACAGGGTCGTTGAACTCCGTCCTAGCATAATGTGTCGGCGTGCTGACGTGTAGCAAACGCATAGTTTCATACTCCAGCTGCACCTGTGACTTGAGTCATAAAGGAGTTCATGCATGGGCGCCCTTAGCGGACTAATGAAACGCAACGAACAGGTATACACTGCTGTACAGTATGTCGTGTATTAACATGGTTGTCTCACGTGTAACAGCAAAAGATGCCACCTCCTCGATCATAAACTGTAACGATCCTACACTCAGATATGACTGGTACCGATAAAATGTACACGCTTATAATCACAAGACAGTATGAAGCAATAAATAACACCATACCTCTATACCTTAATCACCTGTCATACAATCAAAAGCCTACGTGTTAAAAGCCAGCTGTGGCAAGAAACTCCACCGATTAATGTTAAACTATGACAAGCATCTTAAAGACCAACCTGAATGGTTTGCGTTTTTTGCAGATATCGTAGATATAGGCGATATAAACCTAACCTGTAAATTGCAGCCTCCAAAACCCATCCGTTAATTAATTATCTGCTAGCAAAGTACGCGATTCGCACCTGCGATCAACGGGCGTCGTTAACAGTGTACTACGTCACAGTAGTGCACCATTCACAACATTGACAGCAGTCAACACCAAACAGAGAGAGTGAGCGACAGTTGGGATTATTCGGACGTTAAAGTCTGTTTTTCTCGTGCTCAAGTAGCAGTTTTTCAGAACCACGAGAAATAAGACTTTCAGCATCCGGATAACCTGAGCTGTCGCTCATTCTCTCTCTCTCCGATTGGTGTTGACTGCTGCCAGTGTTGTGAATGGTGCACTAGTGTGACGTAGTACACTGTTAATGGCGCTTGTTGATCGTAAGTACGAATCGTAGCGGATAATGAATGGATGGGTTTTGGAGGCTAAAATTTACAGGTTAGGTTTATATCGCCTGTATCTACCGATATATGAAAACTTCGAAAACCATTCAGGTTGGTCTTTAACGAACTCTGACAAATACATTCTCACACAAGCTGTGCGTTTAGATTATTTTAGATACGTCTGAGCTTATTTTAGAAGCACGCCCTTCCCTCTCCCCTCAATTCCTGATATTCTCGAGACGAGTCTCACCTTTGACACGACATTCTCCATGGAGTCTGGACTGTCTATCGCGAAACAGAGGATGACCAGGTCGGCGTCTGTGTAGGACAAGGGTCGTACTCGGTCATAGCCGGTGTCCCCTGGAGGTAAAAAAAAAAAAAAAAAAACAGACGATAAGATAACAGTAAGGAGTATATCCAACAAACAGGTGTAAACAAGCTTCTTGCTTTATCATCCCAGCTAATTTACAACTTTTTTTTTTCTCAGACACGGTTTTGTGGAAGGTTGTCTCAGTACGGACTCTGAGCGAAGCATAAAATGCAAAACATCTGATCAGCTGAGCACCCGGTGACTCAACTCTGTTTTATTACACTGTAAATAAAGCGAGGTTCTCTGTACATCACACGAACATACTTCTAAACACAGCACGTGTACCAAAGACTTGCATTATCAATGCACATGCATTATATTAACATTATATCTGCATTATAATACACGTACACAACTTTACATTGATGTATCGATGTAACTTAATAATACATTGTACTGACACACAACATACATTCATGCATATGCTTACATTATACATACATGCATGCATGCATACACACCCACACCTATAAATGTATACGATCCCTTTTAAGTATAACTACACGGCTCATTGCTTGGCACGGCTAGCATTTCAGTTGTGAGTCACGTGGTACAGTTAACGTTTCAGGTGTAAGTCACGTGGTACAACTAGCATCAGTTGTGAGTCACGTGTCACCACTAACAGACGCCACCTAGAGAGGGTGAACCGCTGCTGGTGGTTGTGAAGAACGACTTGAAAACCCTGCGATAACGGATATTAATATATGTTGCCAGACAGAAACAAACGGAGCCCTCTCCTCTTTATGGGGGATTAACACCGAGTCAGGCCGTGCATTCCAGCACAGGTATCATGAGCTGCTGATAATATTCACTCGCTGCACATGATAACTACGGGCAAAAAGTGTGAAGGACGGTTCCTAAAGGAGCAGACTCACCTGCCCGCACGTGCCACGCCCATAATAATACTGCAATGACTGATAACGCAGTTCACAGCACCTCCCATCTCGTAGTTAGGGGAAGTATTAACCAGCGCACTGAGTGCACAAAACAGTTTTTTTTTCATTTGTTTGTGAACAAACATCAAGACTACTTTGACATTACCTACTTCACAGATTTTGATTCTCCCTTCTCCTTTTTCTGAACTAACAAAAATTTTCATCCATATCCATATTTTGGATTTAGGACAGGTTACAGATGGACAGAACAGAATATAAAGGAAGCTAGCAAGCTTGAGTGAATGAAAGACTATCAGACATCATACATTTTTATTCATTCACCCCTCGATGGGGGTATGGAGAAATTGAATTATACACAATTACCAGTTCACGCATACAATTTCCTCATACAAAACTTGAATAAAGGTACAGAGAGCCTGATTAAAAGTAAATATAAGACAGTGTCAAATAAAGTAGGACAACTTAATAATGAATAAAAGACATTGATAATTTTTGTACTACATTAACATAAATTAAACCAGTAGCATTTCTTATCTGCACAAATTAAATGTTTTTCTTGTACATGCTTTTCGTGGAGCAGAAGAGACTATAAAATTTAACTGCATTCGGGTGCTTAAAATAATATTTAGAAGAAGTAATCACATACTAGAATGTAGTCATAATATTACAGGCTTTATATTTAGTGGTGTCTTTTGTCATCTTAGTAAATTGCAAAATCGTTCAGGAAGGACAGAAGTTTCTAAACTTAAAATATTTTACACAGTTCTTGTACGCTAGTAATGTATTTTTCACGTGAGAAAAAGCTCTACACATTCTGTAATTCAAAATATATATTCTTCTCATACAATTCAAATAACCATTTTTGTACTTTCACGTCAAATCAACATCTTCTAGTCTGATATTTAAATCAGTTAGGAGAGATTTTTACACCGATGATGTAAGGTTTGGGGGAAGCGAAGTTTGTGAGGACAAGAAATGCATGTTATAATTGTGTCCTGGCTGCTAACTGACTGGGTCAGTTATTTCTAGCGTCTGACATCTCTGTCTCATCCTTCTCATCCTACATCTGACAACTGTACCGCCACGTGTCTCTTCACCTTCACCCACACACCACCACCACCACCACTACCACCACTTCATTCTCTCCTTGACACACACTGTGTCAAATTCTGACATTCGCTTTTTTGTGGAAGGTGGGAGGGTCCAGTTTCTTCTTCGGAGGGTTTCACTATCGCCAAATGAAGATTTACAATATGATCGGCCCCAGTGTCTACCCACAGACAATAAAGTATTACATTTCACGAGCTCAAGCAGGATTAACAACGTGCATAAAATGAAAAGAGAGTCAACGAGGTTTTTTGTTGTTTTTTTTTTTGGTTTTTTGTTTTTGTTCAGACACTTCGCTGTGGGATCAGTAATGTCGTATTATGCACAATCAAGGCAGATCCCTTGGTGGTCATGATTTTTAATTTCTTACTTTTCATAGTGTTATTTTTTCTTAATTTTCGAGCTTAAAAAAAGGAGGAAGAAGTGTTTAATTGTAGTTCTCTGGTATCTGTTGTTAATTTACAGGTCGGTCACCACATACAAACCAGTCAAAATGGCAACTTTTACTCTTGTTGCCACTGTTGAAATCTTTCCTATCAGTAGGTGCGAAATAAAGGGGGAAAAAATCCTCGTGAATGTGTCAAATCGACATCAAAGTAAACAATCGGTTGTTGTTCCGGTTTAAGAAAAAGGGGGAACCTTCTGAAAAGAATGACTATGATGAAGCTGACATTTACAGGGAAGGTAGCAGATGATTGCACGCGACATCCGATAATTGTTTACGACCGTCTGAGGCCCCCGCTGGTAAAACCTTGGCTGAACGCAGTCTCACTGACGGGCATCAAATGCAGTAAAGAGATGCTAAGGTAATGCCCCTTTCCATCCATTATTTTTTTTAATGCAGCCACGTGGTGCACACTTTGAGACAATATAAGAGTGCTTGCATTTGTATATCACAAAAAACATCACAGATGAAGTTTGAGAATTTTGAACAGATGCCAGGCAAACATTTCTGCACATCTCGTGGGCCTCTGGACAAACCTGCTTCGTCATCCAGCAGGGGCACTGGGGCAGCGGGAGAAGTCTCCTCCGCACGTCTGGTTCTTGACTGGAAAACCACCTCACATCTTGAAAGTCGGGCAAGCGACAACGAGCAAAAAAAAAAAAAAAAAAGGTGGAAGTGGGGAGGGGGAATAAAATCTGCCTCGCTCTCATCGTCAGGGCCAATAATCCACAGAAGGTGGAGATGGTGAGTGGGGGGGGATGGAGGAGGAGAGAAACTAAACTTTAAAAAAAAAACTGAGGAAGCGCCAGGAACATTACGGCACTGAAGACCATTCCCAGACACAGCAAGGGCCGCCTTGACAATCAAGAGGGACAGAACCGTTGCTCGTGGTGCAATGCGGTCTCGGCGAGCGCCACTTGGCTCAAGTCTTTGTCACTGAGCTGTGAAAGGAGCTTTCAACGGTGGACTACGGCTCCTTCAATGTCACCCCGGGAGGTAATCGGAGCTTCCGTTCGTGAAATCAAACTGCTGTAATTATTCTGTTGGCCGCGGGAGTTATACAGTGAGAAGCCGACTGATGAGGCTTTTTTTTTTTTTTTTTTTTGAAGTAGAGGTTAGCTTGCTTCGAAAGCCTCGAACTACTTTGGAGCTGTCAACTAACAACATCGAGACCAGACGAAAACCAGTTGGTTTGTGGTTGATGTAAGTGGACTTGTGAAGCTACGTATGCAGTAGTCAGAAAGTTATTTTCGCAACACGGATAACATAATAATAAAAATAACAGTTCGTGGGTCAGCAATAAACAGCCGCAAATTTGTCTGTCTCATCAAAGTCAACGTGAAATTAATTCAGTGTGTTTGCCATCAACATCATCCACGTAAAGTTCACCCGCTTCATCGAGGCACTCTCTTATTTTAACAAACGAATAAGCACTACAGTAACTCAAAAGAGATCATCCTGGGTAACGGAGAGAATAGCCCCGTCGGCAAAACACACCTGCATACGGGATATCGCGCGCAAATTTTGCTGACTGCTGGTATGTCTTCTGTCCTAGGTCAGTCAGCATCCTGAAGCGGAAGATGATTCATCACAGAAAAGGTTAACGAGCCCCTTTGCGACAGCTAGCCCACAAACCGCGGGGGCTGGCGACTGGGTGCCGGCGCGAAAGGGGTGTCTTCCAAGCTCTCGGCAAAAAAGTGCACCACGTCACTGCAGGTGTAGGGTCGCCTGCTTTCCCTCATCTTGCCTGCAGTCCTGACCGGGATCAAGACTCTAAACTTCAAATATTTTACATGTGATCAGCTGCAGTCCACCAGGCTGGCTTGAATGACTTCGTGGATGACTGATTCGAAACTAAATGGAAATACCCTGACCGGCTCTGCTTGAAAGCAACTAGCCGCCATATTGGAACTTATTAAAAGATGATGCTGTCTCGGTATTTTCAAGGCCGTCACTGTATTTTCGCACACTGACATTGTCGTATGTAAACGCTGTTTTTACTTTCTTAAATTCTTGCCCTGCTTTGATTTCAAAACTGAGAAGAACGGTGTCAGCTGATTCATTTTCTGGTTTATTTGACAACGGGAGTGCTAAAATGGCTGCGCGCAATCAGGGTCTGTCCAGTAGTTTTTTTGTTTTGTTTTGTTGTTTATTTTTATCAGTGACACCAACAAATGTCGTGACGTTGGTCACACCGGATTTCTCACCTTTGTATTTTCGATCTTTAATACAGAGGAGGACTGAGAAACATACACAAGTACAGAGAGATGGGTCGAAAGTTTATCATTGTTTTTATTGACTAGGCACTCGCCGTTAATCTGTCACCACTCTTCCTTCCCCTTCCCCTCACCCGTGTCTCTCATTTATTTCGTATTTTTACTTCTTTTTTTTCTTTCTTTCTCATCAACCCATTTTCCTCGCGCTACTGGTGGGTGGTCCGCGTTTCATTAGCTCCAGACTAGATAAGATTAGGCAAACGACGTAATCCACACAAGGTGTAACATCCTAGGCTCTCTCTCGTCACCTGCAAATCACGTGTCAGAAGTACCAGGTGCAAACCATCGGCAAGCTAGCTCTCTCTATAAACATATATTTCCGTTTCCGTTTCCACAAACGCAAAACAACCATTACTTCGACATTCACATTCAACCTAGAATTGACTGTCGACTGTTGCTCTACAGTCCTCAACAATCCACACAGAAGACGAAGATGATTCAGGATGTACCCCTGGTTTCTGTTAGGTACTTAAAAAAAAAAACCCCGTGTGCTCAAGACGTACAACTCATTCCAGCCACAGGTGAAGATCTGCTTGGGATCAGCGGCTGAGGTACCGCTCTCTCTCTCTCGTGCCCAAGCTCGTCCCTGCCGACGTGGGAGGGTGAGAAAGGGATGACGTCTTAATAAAAATGTTGTTGATTACCAAACGATTACAGGATAGCACCGGCAGCTACCACTGCCATGGCGAAGATGAGGACTCAGACAAAGACGATAAGAAAACCCTAAACGTTCTTGACGAGGAAGGTCGTTGGCGAGCGACGATATCTGAGACAGGCTACAGCGCCATCTTTCCGCGTCGACTAAATTTGCCCTGCGGGTGTCAAGAGGCTTGTGGGAGAGAGAGGGAGGGAGAGAGAGAGGGATGAAATGCACTAAACTTCTTTCTCTTCCTTGTCACCTTAACGCTTCCAGCCAAGAGGGTAGAAATGTGGCGGGGGGGGGAGGGAGGGAGAAATAACCTTGGGCTGCCTGAGATGGTTCTGTGCGGTTTTCCCTCCCTCAGACGTCTGTCTTCCGGAGTCATCTACCTGCTACTTGCCAGCTGGCTACAGCTTCCGCTTCAAGTGCCTCAGGCTTGCTGTACTGGAGAGTTCCAGCAATGAGAACCACCGAAACACGTCAGTGTGCGCACGCGCGCGAGTAAAAAAAGAGGGGGATAAAGAAATTGTATATACATAAATACCACTAATGTTACAGTGGGAAAAGAGAGAATTGACAATTTAGAAACCTCGCCTTGCTGCAGCCATATATGCGACAGTCGCTCCACACAAACCTTATTCGCAGGCATTTTTCCTGTCGCTCAGCTGTCGTTGTCGGCGGTGCGAGACCAATCGTGTCGGGTTATCGCCACAGAGGTGACCGCTAATCGTGCACTGGCATTCTGAGCATGCGATATGGCACGAACGCGCGATAAACACTGTGGCCACATTGTCGAACGAAATTGGGCCATTCGCGCGGCGATTTAACACGACTGGAGTGGTTCAAACGTGACTCAAGTTGTCCCACACCGCAAAAATGGCGGTCCTTATCTTCTGGGTTAAGTCGAAACGTTATCGTCGGGGAAAATTCTCGTGGGATACATATGTGCAGCCCTCCCTCTTCTGGTGCTTTGCGAACCGAGTAAATATCCAGACTGCTTAGAATCTGAAAAAGTGAGCGGATCCAGGAGCAGAAAATGGTTGTCTTTTATCTCCAGGTCAAATTCCAGCAACCTCCAGGAAATTCTGGGGGTTCGGTGTGTGCATTCTTGGTGGTAACGGTTTTTTTTCCTCAGTCTGAGTGCATGCGCTCAAGAATATTTAGTCTGACAAGTCTGGCAGACAACAGACGCTAAATGTTGTTCTCAGTCTGTTGGCTGACAGGAGAAAGAGGCGAGAGCTGATGCAGTCTGAGTAGTAATAAATGGCCGCAGATTCTGCACCTAACTTTGCTGACTTCAGGGCGGTCCGCTGGCGCGACAGTTAGCGACTGTCACCAATACAGTAAGAACTGGCTATCCTGTGTTCAGAACTCGTCTCGGGCACGTTGTTCTTTCTCTGAAGGTGGCACCTGTTTAGCTGATTGGCCGTGACATAGCATTAACTGCTGGCTCGGCGTAAAACATCGATTGCAAACCCCTCCCCTACGTCCGCTGTTGACAGTGACTGGGGTTTGTACTCTCCTTAAAAGACCCTCCCGGTCATTGTTCTATGTCATCTAAAAACTTCGCCAAACCTAGTTAAACCGCTCGTTGGTTGACTAATTTGGGTTCTTTTTTTCATCAACCATAAACAACTGGGAGAGGAGGAAATCACGAGTACCCGAAGAACAGCTAGCCCAGCGAGCAGATGGCACATTCAGAGAGAAATGCATCTACCCCCGAGACAACATCCAAGCCCCCTACTCCCTAACTGCAATAGTGACAAGCGCTTTCAAAGTCATTAAGAGCCGACTTGACCGTCAATGACCAAAAGGAGGCGCGAACTCTCACACGCATGCGCATGAGCCCAGGCATCATCGGTCGAAGGAGGTAGTGGCCTTGCGGGGCAGAAGTGTGTGTGTGTGGGGGGGGGTGGCGTTCTCTTCCTGCTGCTCGCCTGACGCCTCCCGCCGGAGCCGCCTGCAGTGCTCTGCCAACGCTGAAAATGATACCGGACGAGTTAATTAAAGTCATTAGGGATCTCCGCACGTGGCAGGAAGCATACCTAATGTTCTCGGTAAGCCTCAACGTAGTAGAAAGCAGGGACATGACTGACGTTCTTGGTAAACCGCAACAAACTAGAAAGTAGGCCCACTGACGTTCTCCGTAAGCCCCAACGTAGTAGGACGTAGGCCCATTTACGTTCTCGACAAACCACTACGCGCATTTTTTTACGCTTGTCTCTCGCCGAGCGTAGTCGATTCAGATAGTTCACTGAGTCACACAGATTTCGTTTTGCGCATGATGACGGTGATGGTAACTGGCCTGGTGCTGGTGTTTTATGCAAACTCACATGCCAGTCACATTCGCCATTAGCACGACGTTGCACCGACTGGAACCAGTATAGACTGTTCTTCGTGAGACGTTAACCCGATCATCCCCGGAATAGACTAAATCGTCGGAAATCGTTGAATGCCTTACGTATTGTTAATGGCGGAAAACATACTTCAATGCACGTCCAAACCTTTCTTATCACTTTTAGTGTAATAATTTTTTTTTTTGGGGGGGGGAGGGGGAATGGGGAAGGAATATGATTACAAGGAAGAAAATACTTTCAGCCGATCACAAGACTGTTCGTTGCCTTTGAATGCGTTACATCCCTGGTCTTGCGCAGATTTTGGTGCCATATAAACATCTCACATTGCAACCACGTTTCTTAGATAAACACCCATCCCATACCATCCATCATCATCATCTTTAGGTCACTCAGCACACCTCGCTGGACGGTTAGCTGTCCGCAACGGCATCTTATCGTCGCGGCCAAACTAGAGGCTCAACTTACTTGGTCACGCTAGTGTGACCACTTCCCAACGGAATTTGCACCACCAGACCAGAGACTCTAAGCATCCCTCTACACCCACGTGCAAAGTCCCTGGGAAAGTCGCGCTTTCCGCTGCAGGCATGACGATCGGGCCGAAAGTCAACTAACCGGAAGCCGTCAGCATCAGGACATTAGGAACCGCTTCGACCTCCAAGGACCCTGCCATGTAAGTTACCACCCTCCTCTTCCCATGCAGGACTGTATCGTCTGCTCGATGTCGAGAATCTTACAACTCCACCCTTGAATGTCGCCAACCCTGTGCATGGCTGCCACCTGAGGCTTGGGACTCTATAGCGTGCCGACCGACACACACACACACACACACACACAAACCCAGGGCGTGTGGTTTTGCAATATCCTATTGTCCTTTGACCTCCACACATGAGACGGCTTGAGGCCACGTGACATGCGCAGTGCACTTCGTGAACTTATGACCCGCTGCACTTCTACGCCATTGTTTTGTATAGACTAATAAGCAACCTTGACACATTATGTTCAAACCACCGCCCTATTCCCTCCTTTCTCCTCATAAAAAGTAAGAAAAGCCACGTCCAACTACTCTGGTTTGGAGACCTCTGAAGGAGCCTCCACCCAGTGCCTCCCTTACCCACTCTCCACTGCAACCAGTCACGAGCGCCATCTTGTTGACTATCACCCATTTCATGCAGTTTAACTCCAACATAAAAATAAAACATGGAGAAAAAAAGGTCGCGACCTGTTGATGACTGCCACTACTGCTGCTGCTTTTGTTGCTGAACTAGTTGTGAGTCATACGTTTCTGCGCGTGCCTCCAGTATTAATAAAATGTTATCGTTTCCTCCCATACTCACCCACCTACCCCCCCCCTACCCCACCTGGGAAACTTGTCTACAGCCTACAGCACCACACCACACCAATATATCCCACGGGAGACCCAACGTGACCGCAGCTCACTCCTGCCACACTTCATCAGGAGATGCGCGTTCTCTGATCCAGCAACACCAGAACGCACAATAAACACAAGTCGGAAGACAGGATGCCAGCAAGGGGTAGCTGTCGTACGAAACATCTGACCCTAGACTACGATGAACATCAGCTGCAGACATCTGAAACAAATGGGGTTCCCCGGCAATCTAGAGGCTAACGGGATCAAGAAGGTGGATATATTCAACCAGCTGTCCTGACAAGTCGATATTTGGGGGGGGGGGTGCCTACCGAGCTTTCAAACCACGCACTTCAGCGCTGTCCCTGCCTGCCCTCTCTTCCACACAGAGGTCAGAGGTCGCGGCGAGACCAGCTGGCGTCGACCTCTTGTTAGTAAATTTTGTCGTCTCCGGTTATCTTTCTTCCTCTCCACCGCTCTCCAAACCAACCCCTTCCCCCCCCCCCTCACACCCGTCCTCAACTCCCATGTTCGTGCCTCAAGAATATCACCATCCCGGCGCACACCCTCAGAAGCGATGGACACAGGTGCGAGGGCTGGGAACCACTTGAAGCTTATCAGATAAGAGATACAAGGTTACCCATTAACTACTTCCACGCCGATCGGTTCTCTCGTCAACGACCTCGCTCCGCAGAATCCACACCACGTGACTGTGTGTGTGTGTGTGTGTGTGTTTACCTCTGCCGACAACTCTCCGATCTTGGAGTTCAACTACTAAGGGCTGCGGATGAAAGAAAACCTTCTCTGTTTCCCGTTATCAGACTTATCTCGGACAGTGGAATAGCGATTTCCACGAGCAGAGGTCCAGGGAGAGAGCGATCGGAGTCATTTATAAAACACTGCGTCCATTTGTTGTGCTTGTATCCACCCAGAATGATTAAAGCCCTTGGCGCACACTCCCCCCCCCCCGTTTTTTTTCAAAAGTACCTGTTAACTCCTTCCACTAGAGCGAAAATCCCTTCAACATCTACGATTTTCACTTACGTAGCCAGGCCCTAAATATCTTTTCGTTCTCGTATGAACGCCTAGCCCCTCCTCAAAGCTCGCCCGAGTGTTCTGGTTGCACATCACGTGCCGCTAGATCTCCACACAAGATCTGGAAGTCAGAGACCTGAGTTCACAACAAACGACAGACAACTGTTGCACTTAAGTCAAACCGTCTTGTCAGGCACAACAGTCGCACCAACACCCAGTGCACGATCTCCTGTTGCTGTTTCACGTTCATCCAGTCTGCTACACGCGCGGCTGGTGCCAGACAAAACAGTCCACTGTGAAAATGAAATTCGGGCTTGAGTTCAGAACCACGCAACCAACCCAAGTGTGGGAAATGCAGGCGATAACCCACAAGTCTCGGCATCAAAGCCAGATGACAGCCCGCAGCTAGCAATGCCTTGTGAAGACCTCCATCTCCTCCCATGTCTCAGGGTCTTTCCCACGGCTGAGAAAAAATCTCATCTTCTATCATTTTCGTTTTAACGTCCTCCAACCTTCTGTCTCGGTGATCCTTCACATGTTCATCAAGAGGGACAACATCATTAGGTTTGAAAGGAAGTTGGACAACTTTGGGTCTCGCCTGCGGCACAGAAGAACTGCTCCACGAACGATAAGGATTCTTCAGAAAACAAAAGTGTTTGGTAGGAACGCAAAGCAAACTGATGGTTTTAAACGACTGTTAAAAAAAGATTTATATTGTTTCATTCTCACCAGATCATCACTATAAGCGTGATTAAAGAGGGGGGTAAAGAAAGTAGCTATACCCCAATAATTCAGAACTGAGCGACGGACCTTGACACCCGTTGCGTCTGTCTGACAACTGATGCTGAAGGACCAGCGTGTGGCTGACAAATGGAACTAGTCATAGGATGATGAAGAAAAAAAAAAAGAACAAAAGTTCTTGCGACTCCCACGAAGTCACTAATGTTAACCACCATCTAATCATGAAAAGCTAGACCTTTACATAAAATACCGGAGTGACTGCCCTTTTATGGCGGTATATCTTCGTGTCTAGAATGCCTTCACGACAGGCAAACTCCTATAAATACTTCCTATCCGTTTGTAAACAACTATCTTCAGGCGACAGCGGAAAGGGAAGGACGGGTAAAGAAGCCCCCACCCCCTCCCTGGTTTTTTTTTTTCAAAGAAAGAAAGGTGTGCGGAGGAGGAAACGTGATGCAGTGGTTTGCCGACACTCAAGTGCTCCTCTTAGAAGGATAGCGACGAACCGCGCGGCGATGAGAGCGAGGAGCACAGACAAGCAGATGAAAAGCGAGGCTGCGGTCCTTGACAAAAGCCAGCTGCAGCAAGTGCATCTTCAAAGGCTGGTCACGTGACGCCCAAGGGTCGTTCTGACAAGAACCACTACTCAGCGCTGGAAGACAACTCCAGATCTTAAGGAAGTGCTTTATTATCCCGGCCACGCAGACAGCGGAAGGGAGGAGGATGGGGTAATGGTGGGGGGGGGGGTAGGACGGAGGATCAAAGAGACTTTTACCTGAGATAAAGTGCGGACAGTTGGCAGGTAGCAAAGACTCTGGAACAACCCCGTGAGTGACTTTCAGTAAGATTTTCAGGCGCTGTTTCCTCAACCATACTCCAATTTCACGAAGCAAAACACGCTCTGATGCTTTGTGTGTTTTTCTTGAGTTCAGACGGAGGTACTGAGGCCTGGCCATATAAACGCTTGAAACAAGCAGGGTTGTTTTTTGTTTTGTTTTGTTGTTTTTTGATCACAACTACACAACCGTAAAAAAAATAAGAGAAAAGGTGACAATGATACTTCAAACAAATAGAAATAATGGAAAAGATATCCTAACGATTTTTAATTTAAGCTTAATAGTTATGGTAGAGTAGAACATTAATTCTGGGGAAGAGGGACAGAAATCGATGAGGTCATTGAAACAACCACACTTCCCCAAAAATCCTCCTTAGCGTGGGCTGTATGAGAAAAACATCAGCAGTCGCAACATACTGGTACAGTGAGGACATACAATCATCCCAACTTTTGGTCTCTCGTGGTCTCTCTCCTTCATGTGCAAGCTCCTGATCTGGTTTTATAAATAAACAGCAACAACAACAACAACAAATAAGTAAATACAATATTTGCACACCAGCATCGTTTGATTGCATGCCCCGCTGACGTGTCGGAGCGACTGAAACTGCGGTAAGAGCCAACATCTTCGTGCTCGATTTAACGAGGTGCAGAGCAGGCCTCGATGATTAAAGGTGCAGTGCCTGTTCTCCTCGCCTGCTAACAGATGGCTACATTAAATGCTCGTTGCGTGCACGATGCCTAATTATCGCTGACTATGCGTGACAGAAACTCGACGCAAGAGCTCCCCCCTAAAAATTTTAAAAAGTAAATAAAAATAGAAACCGTGTATCTTTTTCCTCCTCCATTTTCTAAAAAAAAAAAAAAAAAAAAGGATTGCCGGTGACTTTCACCTTGAGTGAAAAGCTAGTGGGGCGGATTGAGTGTGGCAGTGCATGTCGGTAGTTTTTTTTTTTTTTTAAACAAGGAACGGCTCAGATCCAAAAAACGGCTGTTCATTAAGTTGGAACTGAAGCTCACAGCTTCCGACTGCGGTCAACAATCTTGCCATTCGCGAAATTTTACTGCTGGGTAGAATCACTCGGCTTTATCCCCTGGTGTCCGTCACCATACCCTTAATATCTCCCCCAAACCCCCAACACACACACACACGCTGAGCCCACCTCTCCTCGTAGTGTTGAGACACCTGTAGTCCAGGTAATGACTACCGCTTACAAGTAGTTAATCCCACTTAACCCCCGGGATCTACAGCACGACTTGGCAGAGCCGCTCTGTGGATCAAGAAAAGGAAGGTGGTGGTAATGGGGGATTACTGCCTGCACTGCACAGTCTTATGGTCCACTAAGACCTTCTGGGCAAAACATTCGTTACCCTGCACTTTCCCTGCCTCCTGCTCAGTTATTTTCTCTTGTCCTCACAGTCTCATCAACTGTCACTCCCGAATTCTGTTTGTAAAATAATTACCTCATTATAACCATTAGTACTAGCATGTCTAATTATAGTTGTCAGCCCCACTCGTCTTCTGGCAACTGCCAAAGACTTGTACTCGTCTGTAAAACTCAACTTGCGATCCTTGACCAACAAACTTGCGATCTTTCGCCAGTCAAAGCTTGAAGAAACCCGTGACCCTGAAAACAAACCGCAGAAGGGCACGCCATCGGGCGGCTTTGCGGACAAAGTTGTGTTTGTGCAGACGCACGACAAACAACATCCCCCGTCAGCAGAAACAGCACGCGCCTTTTTAGGCACCGCAGGCACGAAGATGCCTGTCAGGTCGAGGTCGCACGTGAGGGAGCGGCTGGCGACCGACTGCCGTGCCTCTGCGACGGAGGCAGGCAAGGATGCCCTCGCCATGCTTGTCTGTCGAGGCGACTTCCCCAGGCCAGCGGAAAGCGGCTGGACCGAGCCAAGTGGTCTCGTGGGTCCCCCGCTAATTACCGTGTCTTCACTTGTTTGCCGACTGCTTGAAAAGCCGGTGACGGTGGGATGGATACACGTGGGAGGGGGGGGGGGGGTTGGAGCTAACGAACGATGCTCGGGAGCGGGGGGGGGGTCGAAGTAAACGAATGGAGGAGGATGCGTTTGCCACAAACTTTACCACAGCTGAGTGGGTCTCTGCATTACTTCAAGTAATATACATACATGTACGCGGTCCTTGCTTATTTTCAAGGAACATACATATCTTGGCTATACCGAATGTTCATGTGAAGGCCAAGAGCGTGCAGATGTAGTAATTCTCACTCAACAATCTCGACTATAGCGCTCACTTGATACATCTTTCTCGAACCATCTTGCACACTGCTGAATTAATCATTCATAAAAACTCACTTTCATCTGGCACCTTTCCCTTCACTGACAAAATAATATTTAAGAAGGAAAGCCAGAAGGATGGAACGAACGCACACTAAGACCTCATAAATACAAGGCAAGCGAGAGTAAAGGAACCATAATAAACAAAATTAAAACTCTTTGAAGTTCGCTCGTACGTTAAAGGACAAATGTGTGAAAACGGAAAAAGCCCGTCAGAAAGCTTGGAAATAAAATAAACTAATTACACGCCTAACAAAAATAATCTATTGTTTGAGATGCAAAAGCAAGGAAAGAAATGGGTCGACTGGTTTGCTCGTGTTCTCACCACCGTGTACCGTTTCATCCCAAATGGTGGGCGTTTCTATTTCTGGGCTCGCCATTCATCACCAGGATGTGGGGGACAAACATGTGTGTCCTTGACTTTCTTTAGAACAAATAACAATCAACGACTATGTGCAGGGGCTGGCGAGTCCCCTTATGTCACTTAACGACGTGTGCACGTGATTGATGTTTGTCCTTAACGCGCATGAGTGCGCGCGTCTCGCTGCTGTCAGACATGAAAGGGAAGGGCCGGTAATATTTTTCTCATTATCTTACCGGAAGTATCCCAGATGGACATCTGTATTCTGTAGGAGTCAGACACGCTGTAGGATCCACTGTATGTATCAAAACCGGTTGGTGTGTAGGACTGCAACAACAAAAGAAAAGGTAGATGTAGATGCTGCAAACAAACGGGCAACTTGCTTGCAACAGTGTTTAAAGAATTTATTAATTTATATTTACATATTTCATGGAACTCGAGCTTTACTGCTTCATGGGGAAAGAACATTCTATGCCCGCTTATTTTATTCTTTTTTTTCCTTTCCGAGAAATGTTGTGGGTTACTCGCTATCTCTATCAAAGACTTTATAGTTGAGAGATGAGGCAATTAAAGAAGAGGCTTAAAATTGTAATATGCTGCTGCAAAAGCAACGGTATCCATCAGTGCACAGACTTCATTTAAGTACGCACACGTGTGCTAGCAGACACTTCATTTTTATGGCATCAAGAGGAAAGGGAGATAAAGTTAGGGAAGGGGGCGGGTAGATGGATAGGGAGGGGTGAGAACATGGATGTACAATTTGTCTTTTCATTCAACTCGTCATTAAATCTTCCTTCCTTCAAAAGCAGGTCGGCGCAGTCTGACCCCATCTCCACGCCCATCCTTTCTACTTGCACGCAATTACCGTCTCACCCAACCCCATCCACCCACCCCCCCTACCTCTTACCTCCCGAAATCTCAACATTTGCGGGTTCCTTAACGAACAAAGTGCTTAATTACATTCGATGCGCTTAACTGGGTCTCATTAAATATCCTTCAGAACTGGGCTGGAGTCTGGGCGCGCAGACCCCCGCTTGAAACACGAGGCAGGATGCGAGAGGGCTGAGGCTGAGGGGTAGCGGGTGTTGATGAATACAAGCACTTCTTTTTATCCGCGGATGGTTTTTCTTAATTCCCCCTCCTCCTTTCCCCCCACCTCGAGCTTACTCGATACACGACGATAGCTGTCTTCATGACAACCTCTCGTTTCCAGCAGCAAAGTAATCACAACTCGGTGGGAGGTGGAGAAGGTGGGTGAGCTATAAATTTGTTTACAAGAATTTTTCTCCACGCTAGAGGTTTCCGGTACATACGCATACAAAATGCATATCGCTGCCGCCCCTTTCTCCCCCCCCCCAGGTCCTGCTCTTCATCACATTATCTACCCCCTCCACTGCAGCAACGACACTAATCCAGGAGTTAGGGAACGATCCAGAAGGGAGGTTAAGTCTACTAACGTCGCTTCGGTTCGCTTCATCTGTTTTATCTTTATTATTTGCTCAATGTGGGGGAAAGGAGTCGCGGGGAAGAATGTTTTTACAGGAATGAATGACCAGCTCTGCGAGTTCTCGCAAAGGTTTCAGCATACCAAAACATTTAAGCTGGGGTTTTGTATGGTTTTTTTTGTTTGTTTGTTTGTTTCTGCCACGGATGTCGTAAAGTGTACTGTGTACTGAAAACAAAACAACGAGCCGAGAATCACGTGTAGCATTCAAAATGGGCGACAGCGAGCAGATTCATTCAAAATGATGTACTTCTGTGGCCTCCTGGGTCCTGCACCACGAATTTTTTTTTTCTAAGCTACTAGGGTCCTTACAGATGCCCCCACGGTGCCAGGAGATCTTGCAAGTCTTATTTTATGTTATGTGTTGTTTCTGTGTACATTTGTTATGTTTTGGCGTGCGTGCGCTTTCTTTCTGGGTCGTATTTTACTGTATATGCCTGTACAATGCATTGTGCTGACTTTAATAGGCGGGGAAATGTACAAATCTACTTATTATTGTTAAAATATCTGTATTTTCATAGCGCACACACATTCATTCTCACACACACACACACACACACACACACACACACACTCACTCATTTTCACACACACACACACACACACAATTTTCTTTCTCCTCTCCAGGTCATTGACATGACAAGACGTTGTGTCCCTTTGAGGAGATAAGCGAACTACTTTTGTACAGCCAAATCACGAGGCAGTAAATGAGTCATGTCCCCGACTCTAATCATCCACAGACAAATACGTTGTGTAAGTGAAAAGCATATCGTTGCACCTAAACAACAGGCAGGTAAACGGCTGGTGAGAGGGAGCAGGTTAACTTGAGAGGCCGCATCAAGAGGATCGTGACCGCATCAGCAGACAGCAACCAGCCGGAACGGTCTGCGACCTGTCACACCCGCCGGCCGCCTCCGCGACGACAAAATTAATGATGCCACCGCCACTCAGCGCAGGAAGCTGGTTCCCCCTTCCTCTACCCCTAACCCTCCCCCCACCACCACCACCGCCACCCAAATCTGACCCTCCCCAACTCGCTGCTCCTCCGCCCAAGTCCCGAAGAGAAAGACTCGTCTCGTGCTCTTCACGAAGGTCGCACCCCGCCCCTTGACAAGGTCTCAACTGACAACCCCCACCGCCACCACATCAGCGATTAAACTTTCACTTGCATGCACCTCACGAAAATCACACCCTTATCAAGTGCAGGAAAGATTAAAACCGACGAAAGAAAATAAACTTAGGAAGGACAGGTTGGGTGGAGGGAAGAAAGGAGGGTTGAGGAATAAAAGTAGTTTCGGGTGTAGATATGTCAGGTAGATAGGAATGCAACCCACCTACCCTCGCGTGCCGTCTACCTTTTACCTTTCACACACCACCGCCCTTTCACCTCTTGCTCCCTTTTACCCTACCTTTCACCCACCCACCCCCTCCATCTTTAAGATCACTTGGTCTTTATCCGATGGGTGTTAAAGGTACTGTTAGGGCACTTGACAACTAGTCTATTTTTAGTGCTACGAAACTATGGGTTCAGTAGCGAATGGAGGTACATTTGCACCAACTTTAACAATCACGGTGTTTTAGAGCGTACCTGTGTCCCTCCCACTCCCTCAACCTCTCACAAGAGGTTTTGGCTGAGCAAGCAGTTGGACTTCTTTTCCATTTCGAATGTTTCTGTTTCTATAAGCCTCACAGCTACAGCAGAACAGCAAAATGCAATTAAACCTGGAGGTAAACCAACCACTGTTATATTCAACATGCTCGATTACTGTATGGAAATAAACGGGAGAAAAAAAAACGACATTCAAAAGGGCCCTTAAGGGACTGCACGCGATAAGACTGGCAAATTACCCAGACGTGCTTAGCTGCTACACATCGCCCTGCACAGCGCCGCCGCCGTCGACTGTTTTGACACCAGCCTCCAGCAACCCGCTCGACACCCACTTCCTTAGCCTTTGCGTCAGCGACTGAAATACCCGGACCGAAAATAAATAAACAGGCCCACCCGGGGACAGGCGCCCGCATGCGCGAAAGGCCGAAAGATGGAGGGAGAGAATGAGGGTAGTACTCGCTGCGGCTTGCAGTGCGATGATTAAAAAACAAAGTGTGAATGTCTTTGCAAAGGTTTTCAAGATCCCCAGACATAAGCAATCTGTTCACGAGATGGGGGGGGGGGAGCATTTGAGGGTTTTTTTAACCCTCACAAGAATTTCTTCACGAGAATTTTTTATTTTAAATTTTAACCGGACACACAGTGTCAGCTATGTTAGTGTGGCAAATTCATGTAACTATATTGCTGTCTGACTTTCACATAAAATCTTTTCAATTATAGTCAAATACTCGACCATACTTGTCCAGCCATTTTGCAAAAAAAGGGGGTGGAGGTAGAACTGAAGTTCGTGATGTACAGGTAAGTGGAATCCATGGTCCCCTAGAGGAAAACTAAGATAGTTGCACGTGCAGACAGATTAAAAAAAACAAACGCACAGCTTTGCGTGTTTCTGAAATGTTAATAAGCAATTACCTCTTTTGACCATATTTTGAATTCCCCGCCCACCCACTCACCCATACAAGATTAAGTGAAATTTCTCAAATAACAACACTTGCGCGCTTCCGAAAGAGAGAGAGAGAAGGATTAAAGATTATTATTCTTTTTACACATCACGATTAAGATGCAGAATGTTTAATTTAAAAAAAAAAAACTTTCTCTTTCGTGCTGAAGGTGGTCTAACAACCGTCACCAATAGTAAAGGCTTCCCAAGGAATAAAAACCAAGAGAAAGATATGTGACCGCCGTTATCTTCAAAATAAACAGGGATTCCAGTCCACGGACTAGCGCCAGCCAAGCATCCGAAACCGCGGGTTCTTCCTAAAGATATTCCCGTGACTTGACGTGGGTGGGTGCCGGACAACTTTTTGTGGAGGTGGTACCCATCTTCTCTTTCTCGCTGCTTAACCTTTCTGACCCCGCTGAGGAGTCTGGTGCCCGATTCCAGAGTTCGGTCAACTGGGGGCAAGTAGGCTGCTTGTGTGATGTGAGTATGGGATCGGTTAGTTCTTTGCGTCTTCGGGTTTGGACTTCGCTGCTCTTGCCACAAAATTATCTTCTCCCCCCCCCCCAGATCTTTCTATCGAGCTGCTAACGTACCAACACCTCATTCTCGTCAGTCCGTTTTTCGTCGTATTGTGGGGGTGCTATCTATGCGCGAACAAACTTATCAACCCGCAGATTAGGACCAGAAACAGGACAACTTCGGGTACTGCAATGGAAGTCAGAGGTACTCCCTGTGCTCCTTCCCCTTCTTACGCACAAAGAAAAAAAGAAAAGGACAAACAGGTTGAAGACAGAAATCTGTCATAAAGTGTTGTTTCCAGGACTGCTGCATAACTCTCACCCAGGATTTGTACTGGATACAGTTTCTCACTGTGTGACTAACAACCCAAGATTGGTACTGGACACAGTTTCTCACTGTGTGACTAACGACCCAAGATTGGTACTGGACACAGTTTCTCACTGTGTGACTGACAACCCAAGATTGGTACTGGACACAGTTTCTCACTGTGTGACTAACGACCCAAGATTTGTACTGGACACAGTTTCTCACTGTGTGACTGACAACCCAAGATTGGTACTGGACACAGTTTCTCACTGTGTGACTAACGACCCAAGATTTGTACTGGACACAGTTTCTCACTGTGTGACTGACAACCCAAGATTGGTACTGGACACAGTTTCTCACTGTGTGACTAATGACCCAAGATTTGTACTGGACACAGTTTCTCACTGTGTGACTGACAACCCAAGATTGGTACTGGACACAGTTTCTCACTGTGTGACTAACGACCCAAGATTTGTACTGGACACAGTTTCTCACTGTGTGACTGACAACCCAAGATTGGTACTGGACACAGTTTCTCACTGTGTGACTAACGACCCAAGATTTGTACTGGACACAGTTTCTCACTGTGTGACTGACAACCCAAGATTGGTACTGGACACAGTTTCTCACTGTGTGACTAATGACCCAAGATTTGTACTGGACACAGTTTCTCACTGTGTGACTGACAACCCAAGATTGGTACTGGACACAGTTTCTCACTGTGTGACTAACGACCCAAGATTTGTACTGGACACAGTTTCTCACTGTGTGACTGACAACCCAAGATTGGTACTGGACACAGTTTCTCACTGTGACTAACGACCCAAGATTTGTACTGGACACAGTTTCTCACTGTGTGACTAACGGCCCAGCTCAACATCCTTATGCAGCAGCACGTCTGTCATTTTTATCCATTGCAGCTGCTGCTGTTGAAGATGAGATGGAGATTGCAGATAAGGTTTCTTTAAGGAACAATTTATGCAACACAAACTCATTATCTGATTCGTAAATCATAACCGTACAGGAATGGTCCTTCTTATCCACTGAAGACATCTACACATGACATTTTTATCATCACTAACAACATCACCAACGCTAGCGCCATGAACCTCAAAACTGCGCTGCCACAGCCATCGTTTAAGTCGTTCTGGTCAAGGTGAGAAAACCCAGGTGACTGAGAAAGAAATCAAACAAGACGGCAGACTTGAAAAAATTCCAGCCAGAGGAGTTCACCCCCCCCCTCCCCCCGTCGCCTCCAGCTACACCCTAGTCCCTCGACGGCAGCCTGCTAACCCTAGCCTCCAGCCTGTACCTTAATTGCTCCCTTGTCTGTGAACAAATTAATTGACAGGACGACGGCCGAGTGCCGTGGGGACTGGGGCGTCTGAATGTTTCTTTTCGTATTGGCCTTTGCGAAAGGAGACAGCCGAGGTTGGAAAAGTCGAACGGTCAATTCGGATTTTGGTTCTGTAGACTGTGCCTGACATTAGTAACGAGGGCGAATGTGTTCTCAACCCTGATGTTCGACTTGCTGCAAGCATGCACGCACGCACACACACACACACACACACACACACACACACACACACACACACACACACAATGAGAGCTGGAGACTCTTGCTGAACAATAAGAACTTTGTGCCCGGTCTGACTAATCCATCTTCTGGTTTACTTCCACCGAAGACATGACCAGGAAATTTTATTTATACAAAGCATCATTCATGTACAGAAAGAGATCCACAACACAAAGATCAGGATTGTGGGTGGATACGTGTTTGTCATCAAAGTTTCAGCCACCCCGAGAACTGGGATCGTAACAAGTCTAACCTTTTTCTGTTCATGATGAAGCTTGTACGCGGGTATCTCCCTAGGAGAAGGAGCTATTCACTCAGTTTTGGGGAAAATAGCAGCTTGAGGTACTGAGTCAATAGAAAAAAAAGTTTGCACCCAACTCGACCTTTAAAGACCCAGCCAGGTTAAACATCACTGTGACTGCCTACACATGCTAACAGTAGCAAAGTCTCAACTGTATCACAAGTTTACCTTCTTATTTAAATGTATGGTAATGGCTCACCTATCGAGTACAAGTGAAACTAATCGCCAAATGCAAACTTCGATAACTGCTCCGATAAACTAATTTGTACTCTGTCACGACCGTAAAGGTTTTCCATAATGCTCCCCTATCTTATTTCCAAATCAAAACGTGTTCACCCCCAGAAGGCACAACTGCCTGGTGGCATTTAGCCCACATTTGCCAGACCCCCAGACTGGATGAGGAGGGACGTGTGAGGAGAAGGCCTGTCGTCTGCTCAACTCCAAACTTCGTTTGTAATGGCAGGTTGTCGGAGCCCGGTGGTGCGCCCAGCCCCTCTTAACAGCGAATCTTTCCATCACCAAAAAAAGTGCCGACTCATCAGTTGTTATAAATTATTCTCGGGGGTGTGCGTGGCCTCTATTTTAAAACATGGCCCTAAGGCTGCCCCGTAAAGATGCTGGCTTGATTGAGAGATCTGCTACGAAGCATACTACTTCAAAAACATTTTTTTAATACTACTGTGATTGTTATGTTGCCTTTTTAGTTCATCATCTAATCAGATCATATGGGACTTAAATATAGACGCTATTAAATGTAAGCAACTGTATACATTACCCTTGCAAGAACCAAAGTGGCTCGTGAACACTGAAGGTTGGGCAATGGGCATGCGACTTCATGACATTCACCAAAACCTCACTTTCTTCTCTCTCTCTTTCTCTCTCTCTCTCTCTCTCACATACACACACACACACACACACACACACACACACATATCAGAAAAAGAGAACAGTGGGGAAGTAAGGGTGCAGTTATTTTTTTTCTTCTGACCCCCCAAGCGTGGCCCAGAACAACTTCCTTTACAGCCTTTATTGCAGACCTCGCGAACTTGGGAAATGCCTTGAGTTGCGAAACGTGTCAGAAAATCACCAGAGTGATGGCTATAGGGCTAGGCGCTGTTAGAAGCACTGCTCATAGAGAGACCCGTTAGCCTTGAAGCTGGAGCTAGCGAGCACTGTGGACCGACTCTTCAGCACCAGCAGCATCAGCAGCCTCGCTTACGTGACTGCGAGGCGAGGGACACGTGACCTGCGATGTAAGTATACGGCTAGGATGGCGGAGTTCCTGCAGTACTTCTGGGGCACACTATCAACTTGTGGACCACTCTAGCTCTGATTAAAAGGTTGCTGGGAATTCCCACAGTCTCGCGCAGTATTCGAGTGAGGGAGCGAGAGAGAAAATAAAATTATGCTAACATTTTTCTTCTTGACGCACAAGAGTCCATTCCACCACAAGCACAATAAACAATGACTGCTGAATGCAACAGAAAAAAAATTTGTATGGGTTAAAAAAAAAGCGAAAAAGCATGCAAAAGAAAGAAAGAAACAAATCTGCATGGACGGTATTGCAAACCGAGCCTGCATCGTGGTGCACGTTAGGACGGTGGTGTGTAAGAGTATGGTGTTGTTGTGGAGACCAAGGTTGGGAAGAGGTGGCTAAAAATGAGCGCAGCAGCACAGCATCTGTGGGTGATTGACAGCATCAACCTAGAGTCGGGGAAGAATGAGAAATCCAAGCATTCTTGCATATACTTTAGCTCGGCGTGGCGGTGGTGGTGGTGGTGGTGGTGGGTCATTATTTCGTTGTATTCTTGTCAGACGTTCCTGCTTAAGTGATCGATGGCTTTGTCCTCGAGGAACCCCTTTGTTGCCGACCAGCTGGTGCAAACGGGGGCCTCATCGTACGATAATAAACTTGTGGCACATGCTCAAAGCCCCTCGTGCACCGGTGAAAAGATCGCGCACCATCTGCAGACGGTGTTCGAAGAAGATGGCAGTGCTCGTGTGTTAGAAGACGCAACGAGGTCAGTAGGTTTACCCCCCACCTTCCCCCCCAACCCCAGTTCCTCCGAACTGCCTACCTGACTACGTGCGATTTCCACAATACTTTGGAATGTAGATATGTAAGTACTTTACACAGGACAGCTGTAAGTGTCGTCATCAGTAACTCAGAATAAGAGAGGATAGAAGTGCATGCATTGAAATAGTCACGTGTAAAACGCACTTTTCGAGTTTTTTATTCCTTCGCAATACCTCCTACCATCCCTACACCTACCCCCCTACTCCTCCACCCAGCTACAGCCAGGCTCTTGGCGTCAATATGCTTCCTGTGGGTTCGAGAAGCCCGAGAAAAGAGCCCACAACCTGAAACTGGGTGGGTTGCTGGCTATTTTCACGAAATTATTCGCACTTCAAGCGTCCCGTGTCACCTGTGTTCCCATAACACGGGATTTTTTTTTTAAAAACCCTCTGTAATCAATCTTGAACCACCTTTATACGGCTTCTCTGAGCATACTGTGAACATGGTTACTATGCTTTTCGATATAATCATCATGCAAAGATTTAGCAAAACTCTATCACATACTGGACATGTGTGCTGCAAAAGAAAACCCTTTAGTAAATGATTCGGCAGCGAAAATCGGTGGATGTCGCGTTTTTTTCCAGCATCAGTAACCTGCCAACAGAATTCACAATGTGCCGTCTCCCCCACCAACTATTTTCCTGCTTCATATCCTTTCCTCGAGCTATTTATTCACGGCCAGCCCCACCGATGCTCTTTGAGCAGAGTACCGCGAGCTGACATCCACTCCAAAGATGAGGAGGCAGCCTCGTGATACAACCTGACCGCATGCTGCGCCCTGTGATGGTCGGGTGTTTGTTACAGAGGTGGAGAAATCCAGAAGAAATCACATGAATTGCGATGTTAACGCCACCCAATGCAGCGGGAAACTCCATCAAGAGTAGCAGACACCAACACACCAGCAGCTGCGCGTTCCTGCACATTTTTGTTGTTCTTCTTTTTTTTGAGGGGGGTAGTGGGAAGGTAGGGGAAAGGAGCTGTTCTTATCTTTTGCTTTTTTATGTCTGTGGGGGGAAAAGATGCGGTGATGGTTAGATAGCTCGATTTTCCACAGTTGCCTTTATTTTCCTGATTAAAATAATTGTTATTATTACTATTATTTCTTGAATTGTCAGCATAGTATAAATAAATGCATCAAAGTTTTCGTGAGGGTCCCCCCCCCCAGAACGCTCCAGAGAGAAAGAAAGGAGAGAAAATATGAGTAAAGCTGCCATCCTCTGCGGATCCTCATCTCCCATCACAGGAGAGGAAGAATACATCTTGAAATGTGGAGCTGGCGAGCTGGCTGCTTCTGGCTTCATCTACCGCATGTTCATCTCTCGGGGCTACGAAAAGTGCACGCGCACCCAGGTTTTAATCACACAGCCAGACATCATCATCTACATGGAAGGGTACAAACTCGAGATTTTTTTTTTTAAGTTATAAAAATATTTGCTGTTGTTGTTTATTGTCAGAGGCTGCGCTGGCGATCAAACCGAATATACTGCTATCCACAACATCTCTCTCGTGTACTTTCATGCTTCTAGTTTAATACTTCTACATAATATTAGATTACATGAGGTGCTAATTAGATTCCCACGATAACTTTTGCTTAGGAACATCGCGTCTTTATTACAAAAATTCAAAAATTCAAAACACTTCTGAAGTTGCTGTCGGAAATGAAGTAGCTGGAACAAAACCAAATATTGAAAACCTGTTCATTTATCCCTCGTGGGAATGACGACTACCTGAAAAGTGTAGATGGACGATAAGTCAATAAGCCGGGGTGTTTCTTGCAAAAAAAAAAAAAAAATGTTCGTGATGGCTGATGGGAACCATTACACTCTTAAACTTTTTTTTTTATTTGGTGTTGCTGACTACGACAGCTGATCAGAGAGCCCAACCTACGTGCAAGAAGCGATACTCTACGTTAAAAATAGACCGCTACCTGCCTCCGTGCCGATCGCTTTTTTTTTTTTTTTTTTTTTTTTTGAGAGAGAGAGAGAGATCAACCCTGCAAGCTGACTTTTGCAATCTTATCCGTGCAATCATCGTCACTTCACCACCAACAAAAGCTTTTGTCTTCTGTTTGATCTGCGGCTCAGCTACGGCGAAGTTCTTTGGTCGTTGTTTTGTGTCCGCATCTTGTGTGACGATCACGATGTCCGAACTGAGGAAGGTCGTCATGTGATGTCGAATTACCACCAGCGGAAAATCCCACGGCTTCCTTTCCCCTCCCCTCCCCCCGACCCCGCACCTCTCCTCTAGTCCACCCCTACTACAGGCACCCTCCACTCGTCCTGTCTGCTCTCGACATCAACTCCAACATCAACCTGGCTACCCTCGTCGCGCCACACAACAACTGACAAGGAAGTTATGGTGAGGGTGGGGGGGGGGGTCATAACAACGACTGTTGCCCATCTGCTGCAGGATGAGTCAACGGTAGCCGTTAGGAGGAGGACCAGTGACAGACACCCGAGTGCAGAGCCACTGGAGGCCGAGCTGTCGCTGGTTCCAATGTCATCATCTGCAAATCGCAGAGTCCGGACCGACATTCCACCATCAGGCAGCATTTAGTCTCGTCTTTTTATGGCGAATTGTGTCCATTACCGTTCGCAACTATATAAATCGTGAACATTGCACATTACAGCCAAACCAACTCTCTACATGACGCGGCCACATTCAATGAATCACATGCGCGAAAAAGGTTTACCAATTTTTTTCTGCAGAGGACGGAAGAGAACCTTTTTTTAAAAATAAGAATGAATAAGCTGAAGACAATTATATCACAGGGCTGTCTGGAAAGTAAGCACTGGACATAAGTTAACGGGATCAGTACAGATTGCTGGACAGTTAGTATCAAACGTATTGACTATATCGACTGAAACTGGTAATAAAAATCTGTCGGTCACAAAGCCTTTATCAAGTTTTTGTCGTTGAAATGGAGTAAAATACTTGTTGTCTTGAAGAAAAGATCTCCTCCAAACTCGATCGAAGCGAAATAAATTATTATGGTCAGACCACCTGTCTCATTCAACTTAACTCTGGACTAGAATGGATTTCCCCTTAACTTTGTCCATCTGTCACACACACACACACACACAGGGTGGTTATTTCGTATGTCGTAATCACATGACAGCGAAATATTATGGCGACAAACGTAAAACCAGTCTTGTGTGCGATGACTCAGCGGGAATCTAGCACAATGGACGGAAACAAGTGTAAAGAGAGAAGAGGTATTTCTCTACCCCTACCATAAAACAATTACCCTCCCACCTCACGAGTTCTGAGAAAATAGACCCTTGGCTACGGTTTTGCTGTCCTTTCCCCGACCCCCTCCATCTTCACTCTGCCTCCCCTCACCCCCACACCCGTACGTCGTGGCGACGTAGGCCAGGAAACGTCGGTTTTCCGCTCTAATCGCAGGGGCCGGGCTTTGTTCCTGTCAAGCATGAATGGCATTCCAACGGCGCGAGATCCCACTGTACCCCTGAGACGAGGCCAGTCGTGATCCGATCTTGTCTACTGTAGCCTTATCGGGCTCGACACCAAGTCGACCCTTGGTGGGACACTCCTCAGCCCCTCCCCCTCTCTCCCTGCACAACCCCCCCCCCTCGTCCCCAAATCCTCGTCTAGCCGGTAGTCCGGTTTATCAAGGCTCGTCAGGTAAGTGTTCGTGTCCTTGTGGGCCACGTGTTCTGAAAGTAGAATAGCGACTTGGTGGTGAGCCAACCACGGGGGCGGTTGGACGTTCTCAGTCAGCACACGCAATCCAGTGTCATTGAGAAAGAAGCCAATTCGTCACTACAACACTCAGCAGGTGGTAATTAACCGCATGAAAAAGAGAAACACGAGCTATTATATTGCAAACAATACGGCGAAGAGGATGTTATCTGGGTTTCCCAACCTTGTTTGTGAGAAAGAGCTGCTTGTCAATGCTCTTTTCTCGGCAGGGGTTCATCTGATATGACGTGCGCCTGTTGGGTGGTGATGGTGGGGTGGGGAATAGACTGAGGGGGATGTGGTCGAAAGAAAGTCTGAAAATTTTGCCAGCAAGGAAGGTTAACTGGGTGACAACTAGCGATGGTCTCGGTTCATTCTCATGTCCTCGTCAGAATCATTAGACTGAAAAATAGGAAGCAGTCAGTATTTTATTCTGTGAGAGGTACTCAGGTACATAGAAAGCACAAAACACCAGAAAGACACGGAAAAGGTTTTTTTTAAGCAAGCTGATTGATAGAAGCAGATGACTGGTGGTGGGTAGGGGTGGTGAATAATAGTTTGAGACAAGCAGCTGAATGGGCGGAGGGGGGGCGAGGAGGAGGAAACATACGCCAAACTTGGGTGAGTTAGTTGGCAGACAAGAGACAAACTTTTTTGCTTATCTTTGCCTCACGCAATCTGTGGAGACCGCCAAGAGAAAGTAAAGGTTTATCTAGCTGACCATCCTGATGATCTCAACCTGGTGCTGGTTCATACAACAAGAGAAGAAACTATTTCCCGCAGAGCTTTTATTTAAACTGAGTTTTTATTCACGAGTAAGCATGGTGCAGTGCGTAAGAATGTGCAAAAATATTTATAATGGTAAATTGTATCTAGGCTTACACTACCTTGACATATATGTATATATACAATTAGATCAGACATAGGAGAAGGTGCATCCAAAGAGATAGTATGTAAAATTCTAACCGTCAGGGGTGGAAGAGGATTTACCAAGTAAAGCATATTAAACGATGTATGCAGGACATATAAAAGGAGCAAATTACAGGTGGGATAATTACCAATGCAGTGATAAACGTTTACCTAATAATGACCGCACAAGGTTGTGAACAATAAACAGTCAACGTTCGCCCCATTTCTACTAAAAAAAAAAAAAAAGAAAAAAGTTATGACTGAATTGTAAAGTATTGTCACTTCCTGCAGTATCCATTCACTACTAACATTGCGCCATCTTCTCACTTGAAAAAATTCAAGATGAGCTGTTAAACCAACCCACTATTTACCGACATTCAAATAAGATCCATCTCGCCCTGGCCGAACAAGAAAAGTTGGTTGGGTTGGATGGCAAGACATCAGGAAGGTTGCGACATCAGCGGGCGACTCCCCAGCCCTGTGCGGGTATACGGGTATGTAATAGCAAACATTCAAACATTCAATCGTAAAAAGCCCCGACGCTAGCGCACCCTGCCCTGGAGTGCCTCATTCCTTTCCCGTCGTATTCCAATAGGCGAGAGAGTGAGTCAACCTCACTACGTGAAACTACGTGAAGTACACGTAAAAAACACTCCGAAGGATTATGAACGCGGGTATGAAACCCTGACATTATTAGTAGGGCCCCAACTGCCATTTTATGGATACCCCATTATAACTCAAGACCAAACACAAAAAAACGTTATCTTTTGCGAACACAGATATAATTTTTCACAATACAGGGACGATAACCTTTTGACTCTCGAATTGCTTCGAGTCTCTCTCTCTCTCACACACACACACACGTTGTTGAGAGAAGTAACACACTCGGGTGGGTAGCTCTGCTATCTGAAACCTGCGGGAGCTCGCAGTATTACACAGTGAAAGGGATGGGCCGTCACGACCAACCCACCTTCTACCCAAACGACAGGGGTCTCCCGTCAAGCGCATTCCTTCCCTTCATCTCCTTTTGACTCGTGCTTTACGAACGGTTACAAGAGCTCCTGGTTACGAGCAGGTCATAGGTGACACTACCTGGCTACCGACTTGGGCGATAAGCAGCGGGGATTTTTCACTGTAGTCCCGAGTTTTCCAGTTCTGTTTATTGTTCAATTTTTGTTTTTGGCATCGAAGAAGAGATTATCTATCATGTCTACCAGAGCGATGCGGCGATGCAGGTGACTACAGAAATGTGGCGATGTATTTATGGAGGCTGGTGTAATCAAACTGATGCAGTTTAGTCTAACAGTTGTTGAAGGTAGCTTTTTATAATGGCTTGATTTCTTGGTTTTAAAATACGTTGTCTTATCATACCAGCAGTCATTTTTCTTTTTTTTTCCTCTCTCTTTCTCTCTGTAAAGTGCTTAAACAACTGAGTGATAAAATATATTAGTTGAACAACAATTGCTGTATAATATGAACCTCTTTTAGCCATCCAAATCTTTCTAAAAATTACATATTAAAAAGGCATAAATGGGTCCCACAGTCTTAAAAGAATTTGAAAGTGTTTATTTTTTTATTTGTTGACGGAAACACATGTACTACACTACAGTTAGTATATATTGTACTTACAAGTATGTGTTACTATGTTTATGTGTTATAATGACCCACCGGGGGTGTACCGCGGATTCAAACTAGTTTAGCTTCCTTAAACTCTATCTACATTATCTAATCTTTCTCTACCTCTGGATCAAGGATAACACTGAGACGATGATTATGCAGGTGCAGGTTTTCCCCACATGTAGCTTTAAACTCTAACTCAACCGCTACACTCATCTGTGCATTCACTTGTATTTAATTAAAGATTTCTTTATGGGTCTTTATAATACTAATCATAATTACCTACCCTCAATATCCAACCTCGCTACGCATGGTGACAGTCACCAAATGAAATCAATGCTTCAAACTCCGGATGAACTAGCAAGTGTCCCATCTCTTAAACGACTGGAAAAATTTTGTATTTTTACTCTTAAAAAAGGGGTTAACCCCACAACATTTTCCATAACCTGTACACTTATATTATTACAATCTCACTGAGCAGTAGCTATGTACACTCAGCTACTCAGCTCATCAATGAGTCAAATATGAAATGACAAATCTCGACTCACCTCTAGAAACTTGGAGTGTACGTATCTGTGGATTAGCGCGGTTTTACCGCATTCACAGTCCCCAACGACGACAATCTTTGACTTAACCACTGTTACATCACCACCAGTGGCACCTGCAACTGCACTGCTGGTAGCAGAGGCGGCTGCCACGCTGCCCACGGACCTGTCCTTGGCCCCCACCACTTTGTCTTTGGTCACCCCCTTGTCTCCAGCGGCCATGGTGGTTGGCACTCGCTGGTCGCCTTTCAACGGCATGAAGACAAAATCGGAACAAACTTTATCCTTCATCGGGACGACACTGCAGTGGCGATGCTTCTGTCGAGGGCACTCTTCTTCGTCTGGCAATAATACCGTGCCAGCAACGACTCAACTCTCACTGACAATCCTGCGACGTCACAACACACGTGGTACAGTCGGCACAGTGGCTTTTATCGAAAACGGTCAATGGAGGGATTTAGACTAAAAACAATCTGTCTCCGAAGAACACACAAACATAACAGCATGTCGTTGAAGGAGTGAAGTGGAATTTTGTTCCTCCCCCACACACCTCGAATTATTTTGTCGAGAACTGGTCCTCCAGTACATTCACACACATACACACACAGGTCGCGTATAAGTCCTCCCAGTCGACGACAAGGGGCGAAGTAGTTTGGACAACGACGTAAACGCCTCGGCAGTACCACGTGACTACACGATTAAACACTCCTTAATAATTCACAACCATAATCCGAAAGACGGTGCTGTAGGGGGGAGAGAGAGAGAGTTCGTGTGACTTTGCTGTAAGTTCCTAACTGCTCCCCACCTGTGTGACTGGTGCTCGCAGAATGAGAGAGTGGTGCACGCACGCGCGTGTGTGTGTGGCGCGAGCGCGCGCTCTCACACACGCACTCACATTCACGCACGCCGCCTGCTCACCAACGATAGGTCCGCACGGTACAAGCGGCAAGCCCCGATCTGACGGCGCGTAGCGGGCGACAAAATTTTGTTCATTCATAGGCCCTGAAGGAAGGTGAGGGGTGCGTCGAGGCGAGAGAGAGAGAGAGAGGGGGGGAGGGGTGAACACTGCGTGCGTGCGTGCGTGCGTGGTTTGTTGGGGTGACTGGCTGCTACTCTCTCACACGCAGCCCCAAGTGGCAAAGGAGTGAGGGAGCTTTAGGGGAAGGAGGGATGGCGGCGCTGTGGAGGAAGAAAAGGTCTGTTGCCCCCAACAAGCCTGATAGTCAACGCCGAGCGAAATGAGAGCGTGAGAAACCGCTCGAGCCACGCCGAGCGAAGAAAGACTTGTCTCGACTTGCGCGCAACTTCCACCGACTGTAAACCGCTGCACCAAATATGCAAGCATTGCGGCATTCACACACACACACACACGCACACACCGCCTTGACTCGAGTGCCGCCTACTCTGAGAGGCGAGCTAGAAAGTGAGAGACAGAGCAAGTGCCTGCATGTGTGTGTATGTGCGCGCGCGCGAGTGTGTGTGTGTGTGTGTTAATTACCATGGAATAACGTTGCCAGCACACACACACACACACACACAGAGCTGCCGAATTCAAAAGGTGCTGCATTACACAAAATGTTGTAGAGACTGTTTTAATTGCGCGCATAAGTTGAAACGGGTGAGCGGCGAAGACTGTTAAAACCTTGAAGTTTATAATCGTTTTCACACAACTTACAGAGAGAGAGAGAAGGCACTGAGAGCGAGAGCTGCCTACACAATGTGTTGCATTAGTTACAGTGACAGGGTTGACAACCCTTTCATTGCGCGGGTGAGATATGATGTATCCAGTGTTAAAACCTTGAATTTTATATTAACTAACTTCCGCCCACTTCAAACACACACACACACACACACCAGAAACGCGCGCACACACACGCACACACACACGCGCGCGCGCAGAGTACACGTACACACACAAAGCAGAGTAACATGTAATGTAAAGGAAGTGTTATACTATCACATAGTCTCTCCTAGAGGAATGTCGCATGGGAAAGAAAAATCTCAACAGCATTCTGTCTTCCCGCACCCATGCCAGACTTCAGCAGAAGGGTGGGGTGGAGAAGGGATGGAGGACGGGTGGGGTTGGACACAAGGGAGCTTGTCTTCACCGACATCCCGGAAAACACGGTGTCTGGAAGGCCAGGCCCCTCGACGAGAAAGAAAAAAAAAAAGAGGAATTGCTCGCGATGACATTCACACCCGTATTCCTTCTCCAGGCGGTGTTCAAAAGCAGGCTGGGACAGTAAGTCACCTTGTCGTCATGGCAGACCCCACTTCCTACCTACTCAGCCACCCGAAAGATCACAAACTACCTCCACTCCTATCTCCCACTCGTAAAAAGTCGCAGCTATTCTCTGTTAGAGATAATGAAGCCAGCGGAGACAGCCTCTAATCAAGGTGATTGAACAGACGGCTGTGCGAATCATCAAACAAGTAAGCAATTACATAAGTAGGCAAGCAAAGGTGGACTTCGCTGATTAAAGTCTGGGGAAGGCTTCCTACATCATGGAATTTGTGAGAGAGAGAGAGAGAGAAAGAAAAAAAGAAAGAGTTGTATGGATTGTCCGCGGATGTTTGATCTACTGTTTGCGATGGAAAGGGTTTGCGAGACTGACCGCTAAACCATTTCCCTTGAATGTCACGATGGACCTAATATTCACGAGATTACTTATATACAAATAATTCAGACACAAGTGTGGGATGGTACAGCACTCGTCTAGTGACGATATGACGCGAAACAAAAGTGCGATCATCTAACTTTCCCCGTCTCCCGCCTTCCTCACGACTAGGGATCCTCGACAGCTCACATGAACATGCTACCAAAGAATGAGATGAGGCGCCATCTGGGGACAAGGGCCACCACCGTAAGATAGAGGGCACCACTCGCTGTTGACGTAGTCATCGTTGGAGGCTCAACATATCGCATACCTGAGATGAAGAAGGTTGTGGAGATTCAGCCAGAGACTTCAGAACCCCGTAGATAAAACGGAGAATCCTTCTGTCCTTCCTCATACGAAAGGTGTTTACTGTGAAAGGATTTTCGTACGCATCCCTTTCTTTGAGCAGGTGTTTGTGGGAGATGTGATGAATGAAATATCTCTCTAATCTGTAGGTTAAACGTGATCCTAAATCAAGCCAAGGCCGTCAAATGTACTACAGTTTGTTGGAATATGTAGCCACACTACAAACCAAGGGGTCACCCACCCAACTCCGCAAACAGACAGGCAACCCGGGTTTTTTTTCTTTAATCTGAGTGACGAATGATAGGCGTGGTGGTGTGGGGGGGGGGGAGACAGCAGGAAGTTAGACGGCGCGTCTTGTCTTCCAAAAATGCCAACTATTTCAGGTACATCTGTACACCAAGACATTAATTTGAAGTCTGCATATTTTCTCTCTTCTTTTAACATTCTTCGTAGCAGAAATTCTCAACTTCTTTTCATGTAACATTTAACGTCCCTCGCGCATCAGATTTCAACCAGTCAAGATGAGTTTATACTTCATCGTCTGTTTTTCTTCTCTCGTCTTAACTTAAAATACAGCACAACGTTAATTCTACCAGGGCGCAAACATACTTGTGAAAAATATTCAAACCCTATGGTCAACAGGAATAAATGTTGAAAAAAAAATACAAACAAACAAACAAACACCGGTTTTTAGTCAGAATCCCTTAATGGCAATGTCAATTTTATCGTTTGCAAAATTTCACAAATGGATTCGCGATTATTTGTTTTCTCTGGAAGGTCGACTTTTGTTGATTTATTAGCAAGCGTCTTAGGAAACAGATTCCGGAAAGATGTGATTTCAAAGCAAAGTTTCCTTTGCTAAAAATTCTTACCCGGAACAAGCAGGGAGATGAAGACTGCAAACGGCTTTTTGTAAATATTTACGGGTACGCCATCTCGACGGCTGGTTTCCACGCACACACTACGCACAGACTACTACATGGATAACATACCACGTGCAGAGTACTCTTAAACACGTTAATATGGAATGCAGAAAAACAACACCACCACCAAACAAACAACGACGACGACCAAGTAAAATTAAAAAAAATATAATAAAATGGATAAATAAACGAAAATTCGAGGCAATAGTGGTAATGAGAATGAACCACAATAAGACATAAATGCATACACACAAACATACAAAAGCGTATATACAGGCATACATTCTTGCATACATACATTCACTCGCGTGAAGACCTTTATCTCATGTAGCATCCCATAGAACAGCCAACCCCATCACCCCACCCCACCCCCACTGAATTGATGACAGTTTTTTTATTTTTTTTTTATTGGTGTTTTACGCCGAGCCAGCAACTAAGGCTATATCACGGCAAGGCAGCCAGCCCTGTTAACAGATGCCCCATGCAGAGAAAATACAGCGTGCCTGAGACGAGAACTGAACCCAGGACAGCCAACCTTCACTGTATTGGTGACAGGCGCTAACCGTTGCGCCACCGGACTTCCCTCCCCATAGGCGAACTTCCACAAATGCATGTACAATCGCTCACACACACACACACACACACACACACACACACACGCACGCACGCACGCACGCTCGCACACACACACACACGCACGCCTAGGAGTTGAAAATCATGCCCCACGCTCGTAAATGCCGTTATTTTGTCAGGGGTTTTGGTGGCTGTATTGCTCCTGACGAGCATGTTGGCCATAAATACAAGACTATTGAACTGGTCTGTTTTTCTCTTTTTTTTCTTTTTTTTTTTTTTTGCTTTTTTTCATACAAACGGATTTTTTGCATTTTGTAAAGTTTGGAGATGAAGGGATTTTTTAACCTCCCTGAGGCAAGTTGCATGATGATTCGTATGTTCTGTTATTAAAGTAAATTATCCATAAATTTCGGGGATGCAATTGGTATTGTAGTTTTGCTAATGGAAACGTGTAGGGATGCATCTCTGGGTAAAGTGACAGTGCTGAGCAAGGAACTCAGGGAGCGGAGACAGGAGTGGTTGAGAGAGTGAACACAGTCACCAGCTGAAGTAGCGCTGGGACAAGTGCGCACACCTGGTTTAATTGCGCACACCTAGTTACATTCTTGCTTATAACCTCAGTTAAGATTTGTTTAAAGCAAGCATCTATCCACACACACATGCATGTATCAATAAGTTTATACCGGCATACACTTATATATACATATAAGACCATTGCATACATCCAAACATCAATACATCATAGCATCTCTGAATTGCGGATCATCTATATTTACTACAGCTATGCAAACATACTCTCACCACAGCAGTTTAATTGCCCATACTCTTCGAAAAGCAGTAAGTTGATATGTTATAAAGTATGTATGATCACATATCTTGTCGAACGAGTTATTGGTGATGCAAAGGGGATTCGATAAAATGGATTATGTCTCGATGAGAAGGTTTTCAGATATGGCCACCGACAGGTGTGACTAGTCACCTGGAAACAAACACGGGAACAAAACAACGAAAGAAAAAAAATGTTGACCTGGAGAGATTAAGCAACCGAGAGAGGTCGCGCCAGCAGACCTCGTCTCAAGCAAGCACGAGTTACCTGACCTTTAGTCCCGGCATGGTGGCGCTACGGAGGGCAACGGCGGTCACCTAGTTTGGTGAGTTGCTCCTGCGCTACTTGACAGGGTAAGGGGCTGCTCGAGAGAGAGAGAGAGAGAAAAAAAAAACCAGAAATGGTCAGAGATGTTCAGCCTTGTACGTTATTGGAAACCTCACTGTCCTTATATGTGTAAATGACGGTAATGGATAAAAAAAAAACCAAACAAACTAGAGAATAAAAAATAGAAGTGGTTGAAGGTGTAAAAGGTTGTTAAGCTTGTTATGTCATCAACAGAAAGGTTACTCGCAATACTCATAATAATAAGTCTAGGCACGCACACAAAAGAAAGAAAGAAAGAAAGAAAGAAAGAAAGAAAGAAAGAAAGAAAGAAAGAAAGAAAGAAAGAAAGAAAGAAAGAAAGAAAGAAAGATTAAAAGCAACTGCATTACACTTGTGCCAAAGACTAAATGAAGTACCCTAAAGGGGTAATAATCAGTGGGCTCCACTTCAGGCTGTGACTGAACTCCCCATTGACCATTCACCAAATGGTGCTGATTTAATGAGGAGATGTAAAAAGGCTTGACCCTCCACGTGCCGTGCCCTAGACACGGAGAACCAGTTAGTTCATTGCCCCTTCGGCCTTAAGTAACCATCAAAAAAAAGCCTATTACACTCAAATCAGCTTGAGCAACGGTGAGGTGGGGGGGGGGAGTAGAAGTTCTGCCAGGGGCAGATCAAAGTAGCCAGTGAGATCTCCACGTAAATTTAAAGGTCCAGTAGAGTACAATTTTCCCCCTAATGGCTGGGAAATCTCGGTGCAAGCTACTATTTCCCAAAATATGAGTGACTATATCCCTTCCGTTCTCGAGATACACGTCTACAAGCACAGAAAGAGATCAAATTCGTGACGTCATGTTTGTACACCAATACCTCTAATTAGCATATGATCCCAGTTTTCTCATTTGCTGAAGTCTAGACAACGCTAAAAGAGCCATGGCAATTCTGAGGTTGTTTTGCTTTTCTGTGCAAGGGAAGGGGAGAAGGGGAACAGAAGGGATGTATTCATCCATCTTTGGTGAAGCAGTGTCTTGCACTACACTTTACACAGTCATTAGAGGAAAACAAATGCGCACCACTAGACCTATACCTCCCCATTTCCAATATTTTCAGAGGTGGTATGGTTATTCCTCACACGCTTAAAGGATCTTAATAATAATAATAATAATAATAATGAAGATTTTTATAGCGCATATTCACACTCATAGAGAGCATGCTCTTAGCGCTTAAAACGGGGAAGAGACATGGACTAAATGGATAGAACACGGGGGACGGAAGAATAAACGACAATACTGACGACAAACAGAAAACAAAGATAGAAAACACAAAAAGGCACCAAGCAACAGGAACAGGGAATATATTGATTCTGCAGAGAAAGATGGGTAGAAAAGTAGCAAGAGCGGAAGGGGGGAGGGTAAGAAGGACGAGCATTGTGTGGACTGTGTTAGGAGTAATGATGAGAGACACTTACGATACTTCTCACACTTCACACTTCTGTAAATGTGAAGAGAAGACTGTAACGTGGACTTAGCACTGCGCCATTTCTGACGTTTATCACAAAAAACTCGACAACCTGCTACGATGGCCAGAATCTACAGCGGACCTTTGACCTTCTCGAGTGCAGACGGTAACGGTTGCGACAGCTGCTGGTGGTGATGGCCAGCCTGGAACATATTGTAGGGAAAAGTCTATTTTCCCTCAACAGCTTTATTCGTTAACCCTCCCCCCCCCAACTACCTTTGTTGAGTGAGGGAGTTAAGTTGAGAATATGAAATATTTTATGCTGATCGACAAAAGCTGACACAATGAGGACGAAGTAAAAGTGACACAGCTGGTAGAGGGTTCACAATGTAGAGGTGGTGGGAGTGGGGTTGGGGGAACTGGTCGTATACAGGTAAGCAGGACTTGATACGGATGGGAGAATGACGCATATTCCTCGCTCGAGGAAGCGATAAGAAAAAAAATTTCTCGCAGAAATATACCCTCGTGTTCCTCTACAGCAAGGGTATAGGGTATTCTCTGACTCCTGGTTTAAGATCAGTCGCAGACACATTAAAGATTCATGCAGCAAAAGACTATCAATAATCAGTCTTCTCATACTGACTTTATTTCTTGCAACACTAAGGACTACATTTGCCGGTCTTCAGACACAAGAAGGGATCCATTTGCAAGCAGACACAAGTTAAGACGTTCTTTACATTCGTCATTCGGTACTTTTTTTTTTCTTCGATCCCCACCAAAACTCCCTTTTCTCCAAGACAGCAGATGCAGATCATCAATGGACATCACGTGATGTTCGTCATGGAAACTAGTTACGGGAACTCTCTCCTGGTTGATGATCCTGGACGGCAGAGAAGCAGACGAGGAAACCGATAGCCATCCGAGTGCATAGTCAGCTAGTTTAGAGACCCTCTATTAAAGGTCTACCAGACAGGAAAATGCTTTTCAAATGACTGGTTTGAGCACTGGACAAGATAGTATTCCTGAAATCTGAGCAAATAACCTCCTTCCGCCCTCCCGAAAAAAAATCAGTAACTAAAAATCAGGCCAATACCCAGACATCACAAACTTACTTCGTCGAGACCGGAGACCAGGGACCCGGCGTTAATTAGGCGTAAGCGCAGACATTTGAGACCAAACAATTTTAATTCTGTGTGCGTTTTTGTAGTCTTGGGTAGTATTTTACTTACGTTTTGGGAAACACTATCTCATACTCCAACTCACCCCAGTCAGGGGAGATAAATCTACATACTGGTAGAGGTTTAACTCCTTTTTTAAACGTCTTTTTAAAGTTTCTCTCTGTATTGCTTGCGTGTGTGCGTGCGTGTGCGTGCGTGCGTGTGTATGTGTTTGTGTCTTTGTAAAGGGGTACGACTGGCGACAGCAGGATGGCGCTCCCTGCTAACAATGTCGAGACAACTCACTTTGGGTGCGGGCGTTACGTTCGGCGATAAAACCCATCCTCTCGTTCAGATCGCGTTACCTCGAGAAAGACGGTTTTAGTCGGTGTGTGCAGCGCCTTTTCCTCATGACTGGATGGAAACTGGGGAAGGAGTAGAGGAAAGGGGTGGGTGGGGCTACTAATGTGATGTCATCACAAATATGTCTCCCGCGTCCTCGAGACAACATCTACACCTCCCTGGCTCCCTCCCGATCAGACTGAACAGCTTCACATCAACGATAAGTGACAAGTACGCTTACTGTACCGCTATTGTCCAGCTTTGCAGTGTGCTGTTTGTGATTGTGATGCAGCTAGATAATTAACTCTACTGCCTCCAAAGTGATCTTGGAAGTATCACGGGCTGCCAATTCCACGAGAGAGCCAGAATGATCAGACAGTCCACTGGACAATTTTTAGACATTTTCTGCAGGACCACTTTTATATATCAGGCTTTAAAGACAAATATATTACATTCAGGTCTTGATGGCCTCTGATTGAAAGATCGTGGGCACTGCGGGAAATTGTCAATGATTAAACCAGTCTGTGCACGGTATTGACTGAAGACAGTTCTTGACGACTGCTCACCAGACCAGACCAGCCCTTCCGACTCGCTAGTTACAAACCTCGTCAGCGAGACCGCTCGGGTTGTAGGATGATAGAGGCCGACTCTGTCCCAAACTAGGTAGCCTGGGGACGAACAAAACATGTCTCCCTCTCATCGCAACGGAGGCATTTTTTCTCAGGCTGTCTGGTGCTGTGTGATGAGCATGGGTTAAACTTTGGACGAAACATGATTTTTTAAAATGTCAGCCTTTAAGGTCAATGGCCAAGGTGAATTGTCGTTGAGGTGTTCTGTAACCTTGCGCATAGAAACATAATTTTCTTTGTCTATTGGCTTTCCCCCACAGGCAAAGAAAATCCTTGTCTAGGAAAGTGGTAAAGTGACGTGCACATCACGCTGGCCCGTGTGCGCTGGAGGTTCTCGGGTAGCTATTACGACCGACAACCCTGGCTGGTGTGAAATAAAGGGCGGCAACTGGAGCTGCCAAACGGCTTAAGGGTTTCGAGTGAAGTGCGATACACGTTTGAGAAATTGCGAGTGTCGTCTTTCCGCGTGACGTCTCGTTTCGACTCCCACCTGCTAATTTATACCTGGCGCTGTTCTGTCGTAAAGCCAACAGGTGCGACATAAATAACTACTGAACGGACTGTTAGCATTGAAAACGAGAGGCAAAGCAATCCGACTCCGTTGCCCGCGGGATGCAGACGATTGAGCAAGAAAGATCAAGCGCCCCGACTTGGGACGCACAGACTCACATCATGTCACTTGAAAAATGTAAACAAGAAAATTACTCTGAACAGTTTGGTTGAATCGTCCGAGATGACACGGTCAGACTCTCCCAAGATCTTACTTTCCCACGGGGCATCCTCGATTCACACATTCTTATATCATACCGAGTACAAAGAATTCTTCAGTGACATTATCAAATAAAATTTGGAACATCTGTATGACAGTCACTACAAGTGAGTCCTTTAGTTTAGGACACTCAGTACAAAGTATTACCGTATGACACCCCGGACAAAACATTCCCTAGGACAGAGGAGTCTTTTAGTTCTACATTCCCCTAGAACACACACGACAGAGCGATTGGAGAGAACGAGCATCACCAAACTTCTGCTGACCTCGCTAATGATTCTGGTAGATAAAGATACTGAGATGAAATTATTTGCCAATGTTAACCGAGAAAATGTCGAACGTTTACTCAAAACTGTATGAAGTTCACAGGAAAGCAATGGTGTTGAGGCGAACGTTGTGAATGTTGAAACTTTGGTTAGTATGCTCGTTTGCCAATTCAATGGGACTTTGTAGTGGCACTTTGCATAACTTTGATCGTTTGGCACTTTATCCAGTTAAGAAATAACCCACAACGTGGGCTGATGAGAGGAAAGCTGGAGGCCCCCGCGAGTAGACGAGAGAAGCAATGACGACCTACTGTGGCAATACGGGGAGGAAATGTTGGTCGAGCTTGGCTGGATACGTCTTGACGGCTAGAAAAAACAGAAAATTGCGACCCGTGACTAGCATATATATGACAAGAAAATAATGTCTCAGGGTGGGTATAGTTAGAACCACGAGAATGCTTTTGCTAAGTGTCGACTAGACGCGAGGGGTAAAGAATTTTACGGACCCATCATCCTTATAAATGTCACGCAGTTATGTTCGAAGACGATTTAATTTCTTTCTCTCTCTCTCTCTCTTCTATCTCACCCAAACTTGCAAAGGATTTCGACCGCGTTGGTTTATTCAGCAGCAAACCTCGACTAGCTTGTTTGCCATGTAAACAAAGTAAATGGGTGTTGCTCATGCAAGTTGCTCCTTTCAGCACCACTGGCTTTCCACAGTTGCACTCAGTAACAGCTCCAGTGCACACGGCAGCAGTCAGATCACCCCCATTTCCAACCTATTACCTCGCATGCAGTTCTGCTCAAAACCCATCAACTGACACGAGGTTGAGGAAAAGGGAAAAACATTATTTTCTTTCGCCATCTCCTCACGGATGAAGTGAAGTTGTCTCTCTTCACATACCAGCGGAGTCTTTTCTCTGCAGCCGATGGTGTGCAAGAGAAGATAACCTTCGTGAACCCCCTCGTCTTGTTTGAAAGGAGAGGCAACCACGCGTGTCGTCGTCGTGGCTTTTGCACATCTCCCTCCACAAACATGTCAGGTTTTCGGTGTCAGACTGGGCATCGTCCACTGGCACGCCTCTGTGGTCACTTGAATCTCGTTTCTTTTTGTGTAGAAATGTTTATTGTATACCAATGTGTTTGTGTGTGAGAGAGAGAAATGTTCCTGCTGGTGAAGAAAACCGAAAGATAAATCGACAGGAAGACATGTCGGGGCAGGGGGGTGGGGGGAAGAGATAGAAGGACAAAGATAGAAGGTTGGGAGGGGGGGGAGACACAAAAAAAGAGAAGCAGCGAAGGTGAGACATGAAAGAAGAAAGAAAATTATAAGAGTGTTAGGGCAGGGTGGGGTGACGATAACAGAGAGAGCAAAGGTGCCTGCTGACAAGCTGTTAAGTGAGAGCTGGACCAACAGAACGTCTGAAAAATACAGTTAGCCAAAACGACGTCATAACGACCGAAATTCGAACAACAAACAAACAACAAACACTTTATCTTCAAAGACAGAAGACCACGAGGTGTTATAGCTTAATATTCATTTTAAAAATTGAGAATATTGCAGTGTTAAACACTTTGCACTATAACGAGGGCATCACTCCTGCTCTCACCTGTGCCCGGGTTGTTGAACGAGTGGTTTCACTGACTTGTTTGGAAGCAAATCAGTGGTAAAAGATCGGTGAAATTAAAGAACTGTCCCTTTTTTTTTTCTTTAATACGAATGTAGCGCCCGGAGTTGAACCCGGGCCAAAATGTACTCACGCCGCTCACGGTTCCGGAAAGTCGCCCATCAATGGCGGGTACCTTCACCTCCCCCACCCCCACCCCCAAACTCCAGCCTCCAACCCACATGTCTAGACTGTCTAACGAAGCAACACGCACACCGTCGCGAAGAACATGAGAACGTCTGCTGGGTCGACCTGTCTGTCTGCCATTGACTTGAAAAGCAGAGAAAGGTCGCACATTTTATTTAACATATTCTTCACGCGGCTAGAAAAGAAAAACAAAAACACAAAAATGGTGGTGGTGGGGGGGGGAGTGAGGGAGTGTGAGAATGTGTCACTGGATGACTGAAAAGCTGAGGTAAAGTTTTGTGCGACGTCAGGAGAAGTCAATAAAGTTGTGGAAAGGTCAGTGTGGCAAGGTAGAAAAATACACTGCGGTGCCTGTTATGAAAGTCTACGAATTGTTCACGCACGCACACACACACACACACACACAAGCATACACACGCGTGCCTTCATGAGAACGGGAGAGAGAGAAAAAAAAGTCAAAAGTCGGAATTAGTAGAAAAAGGGACATATACCTTGTTAACAACGCGTCAGTTCGCCATTTGTAGCCACCCGTTCATTAAAAATCTCTCTGCTGTGTATCTTTAAAGAAATCTTTGCCATCATGAAACCTGGCAGGAGTCTATCTGCTCTATCCTTTCTGAATCTGACAAATATGGGCGAACCCTTAACGAAGTTCCTTAAAGCTTCTATGTAACAGCCATGTACAAACTTTGCCAAACTTGCTCATAGGTTCCACCATATTTGTTGCCTTTAGCTGCAAGGACAGAGTATTTTGTTGATATCAGTATAGTTTCAGGCCAGGACACAGTGGGTTAACCCTGTTGGCATCATGGATAGACGCTTAAGATACACCGGAATAGCTGTTGTTCTGTTTTTCGTAACTCTCCTAAACAAAAACAAATAACAAGATGCTAAATTCAAAAAAAAAATGATTGCGACTCACCATCCAATAGGGAGACATTTGTGTACCTGATTGAACTTAAGTCGACAGCTCTCATGTGTGCTTGTGTGTCATGACAGCTTTTCTCAGAGATTCTCATTAATGCCTGACAAAGATCCGATTTATGCTCATTCAGCATGCCATCCTTTGGTTCATGACGGGCGGGCAAACGACCTCATCAAATGTTTGTTTCCCCTTGAAAATAAATAATCAAGGTTTCTGAAAACGTGAAAAAAGATAATAGTTAAAAGAAAAAATAAGAGAAAAGGCAAGTTGGGCTTAAATGATGGGTACTGAGGTTCTAAAATTTCTTTTTTCACTCAAATTTTCGGGTTGCAAAACGAGCCTTTACTTTTGTAATCGCATTTTGAGACTAAACGTCGGTAGCTATCATTTAAGGCCAACTCGTCATTTCACTTGCCTTTTCCTTTAAAACAGTTAAAAACAACTGCTGATGGCACGGATTTTATTATTACTTCTATCAAAACTACATTCAATTTTTCCTGGACATATTCTTTGCATGCTGGTAATGGACGAAACATCGACATGCGATGATTTATGTCTGAAATTGCTTTTACCTCACCAATTTTTTTTCCATCTCTGTCTCCTTAATGTGAGCTTAGCGAGTATTTATAATTCCTCTTGTGTACTTTAAATGTAGTTTGTCGGTGTTTTTCTTCCCCCAGAGATGTTAAAGTGTTGCATGCAGGATGTCTTCATCACGCTGTCTCACAAGGACAAAAACATAGGACACTGGAAAAATTGATATTTTCAGTGTCTTTTGAAACTTGTCTTTTCATAAATGAAATGTGCAGATTATAGACGTGTGCAGGGGGAGGGGGTGCGTGCAAACTTGATGATAGTTATGACTTCTGAAACTTTGTAAATTACTTATGCAAGGCAGAAGTTGGACATTACTTTTAGTATTTCTCTCTGTATACAAACACATAAATACATATTGCTCTCTCGCTCTCTTCACATGATAAAATATAAGCAATTTGGAAGTTTTTTCTTTTTGAAAGATATCTTTTAGTAATTTTGCTGATTTCTGTAAGACGAATAGAGAAAGTTCCTTTGGGAACCCATAATATAATTTTTTTAAAACTCTAATCATATACTAAGGGCTCCTTCAAGTCAGCTAGTAGTAATATTTTAGTATTTTGAAGTAATATTTTAAAAATAACATCCAGATATCTTCTTTGCTTTGTGTTGGATGTGGTGATACCAATAGTAGTAGTTTTGATGATAACGATGACGAGGATGATGATGACGAGGATGAGGCATCATCTCTTCTCTCTCCATATCTTGCATTCATACACACATGAGCATATTGTACATCAAGTATAACACAACACCGCACACCAGAAGAATGCAAAGGAGAAAAGTGAATTATCGTTGTCCTATGGGAAGAAAGAGTAATGAACGGGTCCCAGCCAACGTCTCTCAGCTGCAACTCAGCCCCTCAATTGCTGCAGTGACAGACTGGCGTGAAGACGTTACAAAGGGCAGACGAGCGTCCAAGATGACGAGAGAGGCGCGAGGACGAACCCGACCAAATCTGATTACGTCCCCATTCATAGTCTTGGCGCGAGGTCTCGCGTGCATCTCGGCCCATTAGCAGGGAGACGTTGCAGCGCGTGACGCGAATGCCAGGCTGTGATTGGATAATTGCGTGCACATGCATCCCAGACGACAGCTCGTGGGTCCCTGTGCGATGTCTGCTTCGTGTAAGACCCAAGAGAAATGTTTCACTACTGGCACTTCTTTTCCTTCAAGTGGCATTTCTTTTGCTTTGTTTTTTTTTTTTGTTTTGTTGTTTTTTTTAATAAGACGTCTTGCGTCTTCAAAGGGTCGACTAGCTTTTTACATGTTACCACTTGTGTCAATTAAATCTGTTCCACAATATTAGTGTTTTTATCACTGTAAAGCTTCGGTGCCAGAACAGGTTTGCAGACTGCAGCATTCCTAATGGAAATCAAGTATGGGCTTAACAAACCGCGTCTTCACAGGAAAAATTGTTTTTCTTTTAATTTATTCTTTTGTCTAAACAGGTCACACTATTTCCCTTCAGTCCATCCTTTGTGCTCCTTTTATTTCAATTACTTTGATTCTTTTGCCGCATTCTCCTTCTAGCTCCCTTTTTCCTAACAGTCGCCATCCCACCCACCCACTCCACTCCCTCCTCCTCCTCTCTCTCTCTCTCTCTCTCTGATAACACTCAGTAGCAGCCCCACGAAATGATCTTCTGATAGTTTATGGACACAGCGGCCTGGGCGGAAAATGTAAGATTTCCATATGATCCCCAGCGTGTAAATGCTCTCTAAGATCTGCCTGATTTCAACCTGCTGGTGTATACACAAGGTTTTGGGATGACATGCTTTCAAGACATTCCTGGTATTCGTTTTGTTGGCACTCATGCTAGTTGTTATCATAGCTGACCCTCTTCTTACCAGGGAATCTCGGATTCACGGTAGGATGGTCAGCAGGCGGCTGATAGTAAACGGTCAGTCATCTTTTCCGATATCGCCAAGGATTCCTTCAAGATCAGCAAAACCTACTGATAATGGCCGGGTCTGTCTTCTGCCTGTCTTTCTTTTTTTTTTCTTCTTCTTCTTTCCTCTCCGCGTTAACATGAATCTCCTTATAACAGACTGTTTCATTACTTGAATTTGTCCTGGAGTAACCAACTTTTCGTTTGCTCATATAAACATTTTAATAAAATAAGATACATGTAATTTATTCTTGCTAATTCAAACCTTTATGCCATTTAAGAGATGTCACTCACAGCATTAAGGTGATTCTACCAAAGTCTTGTCGAGTTTCCTCATCACTGCAAACACGTTCTTTGACGAGTCTGTGCTGTGACATCAGTCGCAAACTGCTCTGTTATCTACTAGACAGTGCATCCAGTTTCACCCATGTTGATCTCTGCCGCTCACTCTTCATACAGTCATTTTATTGTCAGCTTTTGATCCATCAGTTCATCTCAGTCAACTTATTTATTCATGCGCGCCGTCAGTGTAGCGAGCGAGCGAAACACTTGTGCTCTTGGTGTCCCCTCCCTAACTTGACAGGGTTAGGTCCACAGCTCGTGTTCGGCACTAGGGATCGCGATGTTTCGAGTGTAGTGGGAAATAAAAAATTGCCAGCCGCCAAGAGATTCTTCCCTGCCTCAATCTTTCAGTCTCTAATAAGCTATCTTAAATTAAGATTTTGTCCAAATTTGCTGTAGATGAATGTCGATATTTATTTTGCGTAGTACATCTTTTTATCTTTCTTGTGGAGCCAGGTACCGGGACTAGTCTCCAAAAATACCCACCGCTTAAAATATCTATGGACAGCTCGACCTGTCGTACCGAGAGTCGCACCTCCATTACAGAACAAAAGGAAAGAGAGAGAAAGAAAGAATAAGAAATGAGTGTCTCTGGGCACCTCGCTAGCCGGCATATTCGGTTGCTCCCCTTACCCGATATACTGGAAACCACGTGCCTTTGTTATATAAGACAGAGAGCGGATAGTTAAGAACGAGAAGATATCAGTGGATAAATAACACAAGACAATAATTCATAACCTACAACACTACATTATTAATTCTACTACAAACAATTACACACAAACGTTCGCTCCCTAACCTTAACCTAAAACACTGCTTCTACAATCTCAGTATCTGGCTGACTCCTCCCTCCAGCTCACCCCTCAGCCCCCAGCAGTGCTCGTGACTGTCGTCGCTACATCTCTGTCTCTTTCGAAGTGAAAGGGTGAAATAAAAACTTTAAAAGTTTCCCCTATTTTTGATATGCACGTTCCAGATGTCGCTTTGGGAATGTGGGCCCAACTTTCCGCCAACCAACCAATTAAGCAGAGGGCGTAGTCACCAGGTCAGCCCAAAATGACTTAAGCCCACCCAGTGATAAAACCGTAGACGAAAGTAACAATCCTCCTAAATTTGAGGAAGATTTGCACAATCGACACACACTCACACAAGCAGGCAAACAAGCGAAGCCCCACTCTACTTCATTTAAAAGATTGCATAGAGAGATAGGATTATTCCAAAGTATCTTTAAGCACCGAGTCAACTTCCATGTGGCCTGTGCTATTACAATAAGTATCCCTCTTAATTGTTATTTCCTGCACCGTCTGTCCTCCTGTTACTGTTCATTGTATTTTTCTTGCGTTTGAGGAACACTGACATGCTCGCGTTCACCCCACGTGACTCTCCTGACTTTGCGGTCACATTTTTGACAGCTTCCTCTCATCGCAAGCTTCCGCTGAGCCAGCGCGGCACCGTCGTGCAGGGTAGGGGGGGGGGTGATCTCGCGCATCGCGATGCGAGATGATGGCTGGGTTAACAGCAGAGGCTGCAGGGTCACAGACAAAGATTTATAGGCGAGTGAAAGACATTTTGAAGCCGCTCACGACGCACGTGATGTGCAGACATGCCAACTGGTAGGTTTGCCGTGTATGGTGGCCGAAAGAGATCCTCTCCCAGAGGTCCGCGAGATCGGCGAGAACTCCATGCTGTTGTGGACCACGTGATGGCGATTGCGTGTGATTGGGTGAACTATAAACTAGAAGCGTGAGTTTTTCCTACTGTGTGTGTCAGTAGAAGGGGGGTATAAGACATTGTTGCGTGTAACGTTTCCCCAGTTTCTTCTGGAAGAGTGGGGGGGGGGGCGTGACGTCATAGGCCGGTCTATGTTATTTTGTCAGAGGTTTGGGGTTAGGGTTTGAGGTAGGGTTAGGGTTAGGTTTAGGTTTAGGTTTAGTTTATTAGGTACATTTGGGCAATTGAGTGGAGCGAGCAGACGACAAATGCCGCGAGCCATTTTTGTTATGGCCGTCGTGTCTTACTAACCCCATATCAAAGTTGTACCTTTCTTTTTGTTGTTTTTTTTTTAAGTCTCGTGGAAGGATATCTTTTACAGTCTCGTCCTAGAACGTTTGTTGCTTGAGCTGAAATCTTTTTTTCTCCCTCTGCATCTCCTGTTAATTTCTCTTTCATCTGGGCATTTTGCTTTCACTGTGTGTGTCTGTTTTATTCCAATATAATTCCTGCTTATTTTTATATTTAATAAAAGTTTGCTTATACAGAGTTATATCCCATCCCTATGGGCAAGCTCAATCCGCTTCACAAATGACAGTAGGTCAAAATAAGGTAACAACAAAACAAAATGACCTGGGTGTGTAGTAGGCACTGTAGTGTACTCTACGCCATAAAGTAGCGTCCACATACAGCAGGAACCACACACTCCGCAGCCCAAATATCATAATATCATACAAGCAGGAATACATGTCCATATCCAATGCAGTTCAAAGCAACACATCCAAAAGACGGTTCCAGTCACACTGGAATGACGAATGAGCCACAACACACGTAAACGTTCACTGATCAACAAAAGGTCAAACGGTACTGGAACCCGTGGAACAGCGTCGATTGTGAAGTCTTCATGTCGAAAAGGAACCGAGACCACTAACAAGGAAGGGGCACCACACTGATGGAAATTTCGCACCCTAGAAGGCGAAGTTGCAGACGGTCAGTCGCATGTAGAGATGAGATGCGAACCCAGGACCTTCCAGTCCTGACTGCAGTAGTGAAAAGCAAGCGTTTGACCACTTCACCCCTCTCCATCCCCATTCCCTCCCCGACCTCATCCACTGAGCACCCTTGGAAGAAGGTCGTCTGTGTAATTCACGAACCGAATTTCTGAGCGGGGCATCATTTGGTGGCTTTGTAACATTTCATACAAAGAACCCAGCGTACGCCACGAGCCTGTGATTGCAGCCATCTGACGCATGCGCAGACGATCAGGAGTGGTCTAGAGGGGAAAGTCATCGCCTGACTTCCGCATTGCTCCGCGGTAAATGCAAAAAGGTCGATAATTTGTCTGAGTTGGGGCATTTCATGGGCACCAAAGTGCGACGCCCAGCGTGTGGTAATGTCAGCTCCAGCAATAACTACTCAGGGTAGTTCTCGTTCTCTTTTTTTTAAGCTTTAATCATCCAGAAACAAGCCTACCACAATTTTTTTGTGGGAAGCGCCCACACTAGCACTCTTTTTCGTTGTTATTTTGTTCACTTGTGAGCAACTTGAATTCAATGTTTCTTATTTGGTGGAGGGTTAGTAAAGTAGAGAAGTAGTAAACTATTGCAAGCGGAAGGTGGGGCGCTGTCTTCTGTCTTTCCACCGTCTGATACGCAGAGAGGACAAGCGGAGTTTTGAGATCACATATTTAGGCAAACCTGGAAGAAGCGATCTTCGACGTCGAATGCACTGCCCAATAGGCTCACCCACCCATCGCTTGACCCATGTACCCATCTCACCCCACAAGTTCTCGCCTCACTGTACAAAGTACCCACGTGGTGCACAACCACTCCGCCACGTGGTACAGCAACCTATCTCTCTGCTAGATCGCCAGTCATCCCAGTGAAACAGCCACCCACAAACGATCGACAAAGCGGGTAATAAGCCGACCTGACAGATTCCTGATCACCTTTCATGATGAGGGAGTGGTTGTTTCGCTGCAGAGCTACCGGGGACCGGAAGAGGGTAAGGTGTGCCCTCTCTTCAACACCTCTTGTTGCTACGTGCCTATCAACCTGCCACTTCTCGTCCCCAAACATATCAGTCATCTGCCAACAGCGACCACCCGATGAAAGTCCTAGAAAAGAGCATCGAAAATATTCAGTTAGATTAAGGAGCTACGGGCAGAAGATAGGGAGTGGGGCAACTGAGACTCAAACAAGACGAATAAATAGTAGGTGTAGTCATCAAGGAGTAGACAGACACCCGAACTGACCGACAGGCCGTGACGAACAAAGGGTAGCGCTGTATGAGCAGCAGCAGCTGAAAGATGCATCATGGGAGGAGGCAGTGTGCAGCAGGCGGGGTGGGGCGTGAGTCTAACAAAGAGCACCCTGTTTCCGGCACAGATTGACAGCCTGAAACTTGTCAAGCATTCTGCAGGGGAACAGTGTCATCGGCAGTTCCAGAGGTACGCCTGCAAGCACCCGGAAACGCTGGTTTCACCACACTGTTTACGGAGTGTGTGCGTGAGAGAGAGAGAAAAAAGAGAAAGAGAACTGAGTGCGCCATTCATTCATAGTTGTATGTGCTCATTCATGTCCTTCTCAAAGAATGTTAGCGTAATATGTAAAGTACAATTATAAAAGGAAGATGTAGTGCAGAGCTAGGCTACTGATAGAAACTGTTTATTATATATTTTTTCTGTTGCCTTTTTCTAATCTGTCTTTCTTGTCTGCCGTCTTTTCTATTCGTTGCCTTTTGTTGGTCTATGTCCTCTTACAGTACTCTTCCAACTGTTTTTTTTTAATCGTTCTGTATGTAAGTCTTGTCTTCAGAATAAACTCATCGAAATCTCTCTCTCTTGAATGTTCTTTTTGTGTTTTTAATACTTAAATTCAAATGGAAATATAAAAGTTAAAGTGACAAAAAACTAAGTAAATATCAGAGACCGCAAAAGGGAAAAGGAGACAGAAGACACTGGAATACAATATTTACAAAGAACCATTTTTAATACAAGTGTGGGGAGGACAAAACACACGCGCACACACATCTGGACTAGAGATAAAGAGTGGTTTCCATGATTCACAGTCTCAGATGGTCCACACAATCTGATGATTGATGACTTTCATTTATTATAACACTGCTGAGGCAACCACCAGTGCTTGAAACTGTGGCCTCGACAAAGAGGAAAAAAAAATACTCGGGACGTATTATAAATAATCTTTCATGGAAAAAAAGGGCATTTACCACAAAGTTGAGTGCCAGCCTGAAAGGATAAAGTACTTTCCTGTGACTTTAAAAAAAAAAAGACCGCCTGGCGCTTAAGTGGCCAGCACTGTGCACAATCAGACCCATTAGGCGCGTGTTTGCACGACCGCTTAGCCAGCTTGTTCCTGACATTTCAAATGCCCTTGCTTGGCTTCTTGAATAAGTAGCCCTGTCTAACCAGCAGATTTGGAGTGCAATGGCTGCAGTGTAGATAACGATGCTAGAAAGACATGCATTTTCTTCTACAAGTCTGCGGTGTCTCACTTGCAGTTCTCATCGTCTAGTAGACTAGGGTGTGTTGTCGCATGCAGTTCTCATCTCCTAGTAGGCTAGGAAGTGCCGCATGCTGTTCTTATTGACCACCTCGGCTGATACTTTAATGAAAGGGATCGTCGACATTGCTGTGTACCTCAGTGTATCTTGGTCTCCTACATAATCTTTCCATAGATTGCCAAAGAAGGACCAAATGAAAAAGTTTTGGCTGGTAACAGTTCGTTTGGGTTTATAAGTTTATTTGTCTATGTGTGTAGCACGTGTGTAGACACTTTGTAAATGCCATGAACTTCTCCATATGGAAGAGGTAGGTGCGTGCTAAATAGTCATTATTAATATTATTGTTGTTGTACTTTCGCTGCACAGCCACACAGAAAGTTGTGCATTAGGGAAAAAAGGTTTTGTTACTATATACTCTGTCTTCTCTAGGAACTTTTCAATTATTAATATACATTTTACACTCCTTAGGAACTTTTCAATTATTAATATACATTTTACACTCCCTAGGAACTTTTCAATTATTAATATACATTTTACACTCCTTAGGAACTTTTCAATTATTAATATACATTTTACACTCCTTAGGAACTTTTCAATTATTAAAATACATTTTGCACTCCCTAGGAACTTTTCAAGTATTAATATACATTTTACACTCCAAACAGTTGTTTCGGTAATCTTTTTATAGGAGCAGAGCATATTTTCGCTCACCTAATTACGCAAAGGTAGAATGTGGTGACTCAGAGGGCAGTAGTCGCAGGCAGGGTGGGATTGTACACGTGTACACGTTGCAAAAGTGTTAACACACTGTAAAGAAACTACAGCTTGACCAAGCATAAAATTCTAATTATAAGGTATGAACCGCGAATGGTGTTATCAATATCAAAATGACCCTTGGAGGAAAAAAGATTCACCATCCCAGATGTAGAGGGGCTTGCTTAAAAAGAAAAAAAAGGACAGCGGGGTGGGAGGGAATAAAGGGTGAGGCATAGCTGGAGTACATGCACATTTTAATTTAAGAGTTTTGAGAGATGTGAATTAATGTACATTTATAGCTCGGTTCCACGCCTTTAAAATGCACTGTGAGAGCTGTCTTCCCCACAATGACTTTAACGAGTCTCGGGGTAGTAGAAAATTATAGGTGAACAGGAAACATCCCTCATCCGAAATAAGAACAATGATCAACATTCACATCCCAAAACCAGTATTCTCTCACCGCCGTCGTCAGTCCAACCACCCGTTTCATTGTGTTTGTCTATGCCCCCTTTGTTATCGTCACAATGAAATTAATTACAAGGAGAAGATTACAGGCCGACATTACTTAAAGTTTAACGGTTTAAATTCTTGGAGTTTTCTGTCTGCGTTCTCTTCAGACAATGACAATGACAATGACCAACTTTATTTGTCCCAGTGGGCAATTTGATTATGGAAATGTGCTCTAGTTCAACAATGAAGAAAAAAAAGAAGTGGGCAAGTAGCATATATCATATATATATATATATAGAGAGAGAGAGAGAGAGAGAGATAAAAAAAATTACAAGGAAATCAAGTATGCACTTACAACATCACACAAACACACCCACCCCCACCCCCACCCACACACACACAATTCGTACCATTAATCACAGCAGACGTAACAGGGATTGTTTGAGAAGCACAAAGAGGAACAAGAAAGCTTTGTACTTAAATTCTTACAGACTGACCGGATGTTTGCAAAACTGGTATAAATGCTGTTTGCTCGTGAATGAATACCTGTGATGATGATGATGATGATGATGATGGGATCTATTTTTAGTCATCGGACTGCGCGGCCTTGGAGCATGCAGTAGTCTCTCTCACAGTCTACGTAACCAGACGTCAGAGGACAGCTAGCGCCCCTGTCATGCCAGTGCACGTGCTCTGCGCAAGTCTCCTGACGTCCCACGTGACAGCCAGTGGCCTGACTCCCCCCAATCCCCTATTTCCCCAACCCCGGCCAACGTTCCCCATGTGACCACGCCCAGCCTCGGACTCCGCCGCCAGGGGTCGCACTTGAGGGCGCTAAGTGCGACCGGAAGCCATACATCGTAAGAACACTTCACCGACGCCCTAGCCCCATCAGAGAACTAGTCTATATGTCTCTCGGTCAGATAGGGATGCGAGCTGACAAAATAATAGTAATCATGACGACGATGATGTTGATGATGAGGAGGAGGATGCAAGGTTTGCTTGTAAATGTGTGCATGACAGTGATGCAGAATAAAGTTATTGAACCGTCGATCGAGAATGACACGCACCCTTCCTTCTTGGAGGTTGCCGGACATAACTGAATGTCTGGGAAAATTATGGGAACTTTTGAGTAATTGTGTCTATGTGTGTACAATGTAGCTGTGCGTGACGATCGCCTTTACTTCCAATCAGCGACAGGTAGCGAACGTCAGGTGACTAGGACACGTAAAAATGACAGAAAAATCTCGATTTCGAGACGCATGCTTGTGGAGGTGAAACGGTTTACGTCAAAGCCACGTACCACAGACGTGACGAGTATGCACAAATCACATGTCAGCTTTCACGCTTTCACAAGTCACCATCACGCGTGGAGCAGAAGCCCCGCATCTGCCTTATTTCCGACGAACTCTGTGGGTCACCAGCAGCGGCGACTGCTACGTGCTTCTACGTTAACTCTGTTTACTCCCTCGCCACTCAGCCAGTCGCATGCATCTTCATCGTCGTGGTCGTTAAGTGGTCGTCACCGACTGTCACCTAATCTTGGTTATCACCATTAATATTATCACGGCTGTCGTAACACACAAGAGACTGAAGTGAAGCAGTTATGAGGCCACTCGATTCAAATGGGTCGTCAGCCGAAGGTCTCTCCTTGATCTTTGGCCTCGAGCCACTCGAGCAGGCAGCGCTGCAGATCTCGCCGGAGCTCACAGAAAACTTGAGGTGCCGCCTGAACTATAAGAGATGTATATTTGTCTGTGATGTCCCCGTCAAAATGGACATCATCACAGAGTGTATCACACACACACACACACACACAATGACATATGTAGTCGGCGACAGCGAGTGAAAATGTTCGGGAAAAGATCGAAAAACCATAAGACCTGTGGCTCAAAACAATTCAAACCATGTTTTCAAACTGACCTTTCTCTACCTTGCAGTCAATAGTACAGTAACAATCTGGCTGTCTTGGGTTCAGTTCTCGTCTCAGGCACACTGTTCTTTCTATGCTTGTAGCATCTGTTTACAGGCCTTGCTGTGATACAGCCAATTCTTCCCCTACCCTCCACATTGCCATGACGTATTTCTATATTTCGATGCTGTGTTTTTATATTTCTGGATATTTGTTGATATTTTTGGTTTACATCCGTATGTCCGTTATACTTATTTGAGTTTATATTTATAGATCCCTTTGTTTTTTTGTAAAGAAGACTACGCCTTCTGTCAAATTAGAGAAGTGCACTATAGCTATCTCCTTTTTTTTTTTACTATCATTAATAAATTCAGAGAGAAGAGTGACATGATCTGCAAAGAAGACAAGATGGGTGGGGGGGGGAGGTTGAAGCGGAGGGAAAGAGAAGACACTCCAGACATAAAGATTCGTAGTAAGTAGACCTCACTAGGTATAAACAGTCAGTGTCATGGCTTCGGACTAGCAGTTATCTTACTTTTACTGCGTTTTAGCTGCAATGTTGTGGCCAGCGAGTGACGTGTATTCCCGTCATGCAGTTGTAAACGGTGTAGATTCGCTGGATGTTGCAGCTGTTGTTGCAGGCGAGCAGGGCAGTGGAGTCAAAATGGCCCCCGTCGACTGTCATGTCTTTGTGTCACGCAGACCGTTATCCTCATACTGGGAGGTAGGGGGGGGGAGGGCTTTAGCTGGATTTTAGTTTTTTCTGCTTTAAACTATTAAAAAAAGAACTTTTAAAAGTGCGTCTCGTGAAGGGTGTGGCTGAATCACGAAACATCGGGGTTTACGTGGCATGAAAACACGTGTCGCCTGCTGGTCGTCCTGGCTCACAAAAACGCTGTTTACTAGTCTGCTCGGCAAACAAAACTGCCATGAACAATACTCAGTGAGTCTGGAAGTGTGGAAAGACGGACATCTCATGACAAATAAAATAACACATCCATTTCCTCCCTCGTTCCATCATACTCGTTCTCTCGTTAACTCATACTCACTCGATCACCTGTTCACTTACTCATCTCCGCGCACACTTCTTTTATTCTTTCTGTTGTTCGTACACACACACACACACACACACACACACACACACACACACACACACACACACACACAACACAACACACACAGTCAGGTGCACAGACAACATGTGCCACCCATTTCAACTACTCTGCCCACTATTTTATAAAAGCTGTGCTTTCAGTCATAAAAAATATTTAATGCCGAAGGCAACGTTGAGAACACACAGATGTTGTAAAGCAGCCAAGAGAAGGTTGATTCTGAGTAACTGTGGATAAGGTCAGAGCCTCGAGTAGAACTTGACCTGTGAGCCCATCATGTTCACTCAAAGGTAACACGGAAGATTGCAGAAAAGTCTGCAGACCATGGGCTTTCTTTCGAGACGTAACATTCTACTGAAGAAGAAATCTTGCATACTATATTCATTGTCTTTATTCATTAATTATCGTAAATTGCGCAGGAATGAGAGGAAGAGAGACTTACCTGTTTCAGGTACTTATCTGCATGCCTCGAAAGATATTGTCAAAAATATGTGGATGTGTGAAATGTATGAAGTAAATGGAATTTGTAAAAAAAAAGAGTCAAAGGGGCGTGTCAACAGATCGATGGGATGTGTCAAAAAGTCAAAGGATGTCACAACGCAAGTTTCTCTTCTTGTCTCTCCCAGAAGTTCGTGATTAGTGGCAGGTAGACAGTAATCTCAGAAGTTATCTCTAGCGATGCCGCCTTTAACGACAACAATGTCACATGGTTCTTTCATCAGTCAGATCGTTGTGGGTGTGGAAGGAATAATGAGTGGCGGTGGGGGGGGGAGAGATTGGGAGGATATGGACTGGTAGAAAGTCTGGCAAAACAAGACTGCCGTACTGTTGTACCGCTAGTACTGTAAACTTGTACAGTCAGTACTACACACTGTAGACCTGTACTGCACACTGCAGTGGGGTAGGAAGATGCTCGGATTTAGGTGTGGGGGGGGGGCGATATGCAAACTCCATGTTGACGGTGAACGACGTTCACATTCTTTTCCTCTCAGTATCTTTTTTGAAAGATCGGCTGCCTCCCTTGCCCCCTGGTTCCTATGCCACTGTAGGCCTGTACTGCAGTCTTGTGGACACTGCTCTACTGTAAACATGTACTGCAGGTACTTAGATATTACTGTTCGTCGTGCTGTATACCTGTACTGCAAGTACCACAGTACATGTACTGTAATATAATAATAATAATAATAATAATAATAATGCGAACTTATAATGCGCAGAATCACGAATATGATATTTCGCACTCTCTGCGCAGTACAATTTGATAGAACGAAACATAACAACCAATAGACAGTGAGGTACACATAGGGACACTGAACGACATAAAGATGAGGTACAAGTCAGGAATAGTATTTTGTAAAAAGATATGTTTTAAGAGAGCGTTTGAATGCGGCCTTAGAGGCTGAGAGGCGAATGTGGTGTGGTAGAGAGTTCCACTGCTGAGCAGCACAAAGGGAGAACATCCGTTGTCCATATGTGACTGTCTTTGTGAGAGGGAGGGAGAAAATGCGGGAGTCTGATGAGGAGCGAAGGTTTCGGGCAGGAGTTTTTACAGACAAGATTTCATTAAAGTAGCTGGGGGAGTGACCTTCGAAGAAACCATAGCAGAGAGTTGAGAGCTTGTAGTCTATTCTAGCTTTAACTGGTAGCCAATGAAGAGAGCGAAGAAGTGGTGAGACATGATCATGTTTGCGAGTCCGAAGAATGAGACGAGCAGCTGAGTTCTGGACCTTCTGAAGCTTATCAGTGAGGTATTGAGGACAGCCAGCAAGAAGAGAGTTGCAGTAGTCTAATTTAGACAGAATAAACGAGCAGATCAGAATTTTGGTGATTGAGACGGACAGAGTATGAAGAATGGAGCTGATCTTCCGGAGCTCATAGTATGCAGATCGAGAAATGTGAGAGACGTGTTTATCAAGAGACATGTCAGCAGACATTCTGTAACCTAAATTACGAGCCGAAGTTACAAAAGGAACATCGGCATTGCCTACCCGAACAGAAACAGGCAGTGAAGGGTGAACTCTGGCTCTCCTCTTTGTAAAAAGTAAAGCTTCTGTTTTTCCATCATTTAGCTTTAACTTGTTGTGGGTCATCCATAGCCTAATATCCGAAATACAATCTTGGATGCTCTGGATAGTAGTGTGAGCCTGAGAAGGAGAACAACTGGTATATAGCTGGGTGTCGTCAGCAAAGGATTGATGGGATATAGAGTGAGATTGAATTAGAGTGGTAAGTGGCTTCAAGTACAAGATGAAGAGGATGGGACCAAGTACAGAGCCCTGTAAGTACACCAGTTATTGTAAACCTATACTCTAAGTACTGCAGTTACTGTGGACCAGTTCTGTAAAAACTGCAGTACTGTAAAATTGTATTATAAGTATTGCAATACTTATATTTAATTATATTTACAGTATAGGTCTGTAGGAACTGCTTTATAGTACAGGTCTTGTGGGCCTTACTGTAAGTACTGCAGACCTGTACTGTAAGTACTGCAGTAATGTACATCCTTCGTGAGTAAGGACGCTGCATGTACGATTTATGATTCCGAGCCATTCTGGTAACCTGACCAGTACAGCCGCACACTGACCGCTGCTGTTCCCCTAAACGGCCTAAAGAAAGGTGGCGGCCACAGAGATGAGAAAAGGACGCCCACGTGGGGTCCTAACAGGATTTTCAAGCGAGGCTGCTGAGGATGCTAGCCTTCCATTTAAAAATTTAAAAAGCTTTTGCTTGTTCACTTGGGAAAGTGCGCAGTGTAGCAGGAACGTTAGAGCTGCAAAGTGTCCGAGAAAAAACAACCCTTCATTTTTCTCTTTTTCTTCTACGTTTCATGCAAACATTTATTTATTTATTTTGTTTTTGATGCACAATGAGCATTCTTCTGAATGGATACCTGCGCATTACAAATGGACATCATCATCATCATCATCATCATCATCATCATCATCATCATCATCAAACCAGCAGCGGAGTCGGTAACGGAACCGCAGGTTTCACAGCTGAGCGCCACGCAAAGTAGCGCCTAACACGTAACACGCATGATGTTACAGCAGGAATAAAGTAAACAAAAAACAACAGAAACCTACATATCGTAATGACGCATAATACTTACAACTCAGGTAATAAACATACACACGGCAGGATGTATGCACTCATACCCTCTATAAATAACCGTAAATATTCTGATGCAAATACGGGGTGTTTTTTTTTGGGGGGGGGCAGGGGGAGAGGGAGGTGCACTGTGAGAAAGGAAGTGTTTATGAACGGCTTTCAAGTTTTGTTTGTTCTGAACTTTTTTATATAGATTTTTTTGTATTTGTTACGCTTCAGAAGGTTACAGAGACTATACTGGCCGAGGGCCCAAAGCCCGCCTGTTCTTATGGTTTTCCCAGATCACAACGCATCATCAACGCCAGCCAACTGCGTGTCAGAGGTGAGTGACTGTCGAAACAAAAAAATATAGCAGAGAGTACGGCAGCCTCAAAGCTGGAGAGCACCTGTTGTTTGCATGTCCTGATATGAGATGCAAAATCTCGCTACTCACTGCTTCTTTTTTTGTGTGTGTGATGTGAAAGGAAACACACTTTCAAAGTAGTGGAAAGATTACCATTATCGAAATGCCAGAAAACGCAGGCACAAATCTGCCTGAAAAGACTGATGTCTTCTTGATGGTTCAAATGCTGTAAACGTGAAGAACGCAGCAACGTGCCTGGAACATGCGCAGAACACCCAGGTGGTCTTTGTGTTGGGGAAATGCAAGTCTGTTTACACATCAGTGCTCGTGCATTTCATCTGTTGTTTATATACATTATGAATCTCTCTCTTCTTCTATCTCACTTGTTTATGCGTAGGTGTATGCGCGCGCTTGTGTGTGTGTGTGTGTGTGTGTGTGTGTGTGTGTGTTTCGTTCTCCTGTCTGTTTTGGGGACCAAGCTACATAAAGCACGAAGCTACCTGCATGCATTCACACGCAAACTCGCATGCGCGCGCACACACACTCCAACAGGAGATCAAAGAAGGGATGTGTGTGTGTGTGTGTATATAGAGAGAGGTGAGCACCTGCATCTCCATAAGGATGCTGCCGTCGAACTGATTAAGAGTTATTAACGTTCCTCAAGGAGATACCCGAGATACCCGACACCCAACGCAGATCATGAGCAGACGAGTTTTTATGAGCTTAATGTCTGAGAATGATGACTGTACTTTAATGTTAGTGCCATTACCCAAACGTATTACACATTACTGTCAACCCCAACTTTCGATGTAGCAGTATTATATTGACAAGAAAGAGACGGGAACGGAACAAGAAGAGATTAGAGGAAGAGAGAAATGGAAAAGGACTCTCTTCCTCTCTCTCTCTCCCCCCCCTCTTTTCTCTATCTCTCTCACACACAAACACGCACGCATTAACAAACAGAGACCCACAATGAAGGATTCATGAAAGGACATGGAGATAAAAGATATGGAGTATGTCGGGGGAGGGGGGAGATAGGAAATATAGAAAACCAGCCTAGACACAATGACAAACTGAACAGAAATTCTCTTTCAAGATCAGACAAGTCTCTTGTCCAGCGAAACGAAAGTCGTCCTGCTAGAGTCCTGCGAGTCCTGCTAGAGTTTTGCTAGAGTCCTGCTAGTCCTGCTAGAGACCTGCTAAAGTCCTGCTATAGCCGGCAATCCTTAGCACAGATTTTCAACCAGCGTTCAGTGGGCCATCCAACACTTAAACTGCCGCCATCTTGTCTGTCAGCGGCTTCTCCAGACGTCAGCTTAATCACGTGACCTGGCGAGACTTGATGAAGTTTGGCGTAAATCTTGTTCTCGTGACATCTCGCGGAGCTCCATTAGAATCGCGTGTAACTTCAATTGCCTATCTAAAACAGCATTATTTTTCATGCTCTTTTTTTTTCTTTTATTTATTATATTTTTGTCGACAGGTTGCACTTGAACACAAGGTATTTCTTTTTCTTTTCTTCACAGTGTATCTTTCTTTCCCTGATTGAAACTCACGTTCCGTTGTTTCGGATTGAGATTTAAGAATGTGTAATCTTCATTTATCTTCGTATAAAAGCTGTTTTATGGATGCCGGAAGACAGTGAGTATTCTTGTCCGTGGTACCCAGTTTATTTTTAAATCATGCCTTAATAAAGAGCGTCATAAATAAATAAAATCTAAAAATAAATGTTAGTTATTTGCAGATTTTTTATTTGAAAGATTGGCCCCAAAAGATAAACAAGAAGCCTGAGTCTCTCTCTTTTTTATCTACGCTCAACAATATGGAAACAGAACTGTGGAATCCAATCTTATCCAAGCGAGATAATGCTGTTTTCTTGTTGTCTACAATTAAATTTTTCTTTTTGTTTTTGTTTTTTCCCCCTTTTGTTAATTTTTTTTAACTTCGAAGTGCAGCAGTGCAGGTGGGCAACAGTTTCATCTGTGGGGCAAACAAAAAACACCTCTGTTTACTCTTGCTCCATAAAACTTTTCCTCAGGTCATACACTTCTTTTTTCAACAAGATTGTCTCCATATTTTTGAAGCTAAGATCTTGACATGGCGACGAGCAGACTGCATTTCATAAACCCTGCCATGATTTAACAGACAGGAAAACTGTCTTTCACAGCATCTTTGGGGTTTCGTCGATGAAATCTGTGGTCTGACAGATTTGTGGATCGGGAATTTGAGCGGCTCAAGACAAGGGGAATGGATAGAGAGAGAGAGAGAGAGAAAGAAGGAGAGAGAGAAAATGCTTGTTTGCGCATATGTGAGTATATGCGTGCACATTTGTTATGTGCGTGCGTGGACTTTTTATGTCGTTTTAGCCTCACGCGACACGTGGAAACAGCGTATCAAGCAGCTATTTCCCCACTTTCCTGACTATGCAGCCATCAGCTTCATTATCGTCTGGGGGAAAAAGAATACATTTGTTTCTGTGTCAGTGGGGTCACCAGGCCAGTAGACCTCGAGGCCAACCGAGCGTTTATTGTCAAGTAACAGGCAGGTAAAAACCAAGCTAACGACCGCGACGACGACGAACCCTGGAAGGTGGAAGGGAGGGAGGAGAGAAAGTAGATGCGCGGTGACATCTTCTCGGATTTCACTGACACCTCCAGCATCACTGATTAGTTCACTGAAGGGACGCACACTCGTTATCATGTGACACAGGTTATTTATTACACTGCTACTCGTTCTTATAGTTATTATGCTGTGCCTCAGGCACGAACAATGAGACAAACAGGTCAAGTAAAAGCTGATGTCACTCTCTGGATATTTATTATTTATTAGGCTACCTCGGGGTTAGGGGGCGGGATGGCTTTAACAACAGTTAACCCTTTCTGTGACGACCTCTTCCCGGAACACAGTCGCGCCTCACCCCAGGACGAAACGTTATCACTATATATTTTCGAGTGGAAGGGGGAAATGTTCGTTGTACTGAATCAAAAATATGAAAAAATATCCACAGCAATAAGCACCACACACTCCTCTTATCCTGCAGGAATGAGCTCAAGTGGCAATTAGCTAAAACATGGTGGCGGCGAGAGTCAGTGCTAATCGCCGATATAATGTGTGGCGACAATTTCCTGCAGGAACTTCTCGTAAAAGCATTATTCCATTATTTATTTTTTGCCGGTCGGCCAGGGTGTAATAACGACATTAACAAATCATTGCTGATCACACGACATCTGTCGGAAGACGCAGACTAAGGGTAAAGTTTCTCGAGCACTGCAGCCCGGCATCTTTATCACACGTGAATCATTCTCAATGGCGGCCATGGCTGGAGTTATCGTCCTGACCTTGCTGGCCACCGTGTTGACCCATGTCTCGAGATGTGTGTTCGTGCATGAGTGGGGGTGATCATGGAGTATCTGAAGACCGTTCTATGAGGGTCAGTTTTCGCAGATTTAGTGGCAGATGCTCTCATCCTATTTCGTTCTTCCTCAGCGTTAGGAGCGCTGCTCGATGTAAATCTGACCGATGTATCAGTTCTCTCCTTCCTACCTCTCACACACACACACACACACACACACACACACACACACACACACACACACACACACACACACACACACACACACACGTGCAGTGCAGTGCAGTGCAACACGGGCAGTGCTTGGACTTGGAGAGACACCCTGTTGACCAGACTCTTGAGTCTTAGCTCGGTGGCGTTTGACCAGATGACTTGTCTTAACAAATGGAGTCTGAGTATGCTGCAAATATTTTGACTAATTGACTTAAAATTTGGATTGAATGTTGCAGGTGTTAAACATGTCACCTCAGGTTTTAACGTCCGTATATTCGTGATGCACATTAGTCCATCAAAGTCACACACGTAGATAGTATCGTTGACAAGAGCAAAAAGTATGTAGCAGTTTTATGTAGCAGCTTTGACAAGAGCAGAAAGGACTGCTTGGAGAATGCTTGGCGAGCGAGACAACCGTATTTTATTTGCGGTCAACGTTTTGCATTTGTTTCACCTTGGGTGTCCTCTTCTTTGCCTGTTAATCTGAGGGATACCTTCAGTAATTGTCATCGCCGTGGTACCGATTTCGCACTTGTTAACCTGACATCACGTGTACTCATTACCCCAGGGGTATCATTTCTGTACTAGTCAACCAGAAAGTTTCTAAGTGCCACTGTGGTATCCGGGTAGTAGTTAATCTTAGAAAGACCTTTGTAGTCGTTACACACGGTAAGGCGTTTCTTATACATGTTAATCTGAGCTTACTCAACACCCTCCCCCCGGGTACTGCTTTTTGTACTTGTTAACCTACGGCAAATCTTTAGTATCCGTTCCACCCGGGGTGGTTTGTATGAGGTAGGCGCGAAGCTGCATGGCTTTACTTTAAGGGTGAGCGTGACTCACTCATCGCGTGCGGGTTTCACGGGTAGATCAAGGGGAGGAAAGTAAGCCGGCCCGCCGACACCTGTGTCCAGAAGGTATTGTCGTGATCTCTTCAATGGCCTACCCAGTCCTTCCCCCCCCCCGTCATCATCACCACCACCACCACAACCACCATCACAATCACGTGACTCAAACTGTCGCCACAACACCCACAACTCCGCTGCAAAAGCTCGATCTCTACCACCGACCTTAACTAATGTCTTGTCAGTCGTCCAAGAGTCGTCTGCTTTGGACACAAGCGCTACGGCAGCCCGCCTGGCCCGAGGTGAGCTGGGATCGATGAACCAAAGCCTACCCCACTGTCTACCCACCCCCCAACCCCCAAACATCAGTTACAGAATCGTTGCTGATCTCATTCTCCAAGCCCCATTCCACCCTTCACGATCATTGCCGCCTCAAAAAAAGCTCAAAGAAGAATTTCTGGACAGAACGTTGATGTGTCTGGTCTTAAGGCTAGCTCGGCGCGGGCGAGAAGTGATCCGTCTTAGGATTTCACAAGAGGGACGGAGTCTTCGATTAGTCCTGCAGACAAGACTTCGTTAAGCAGGTGGCTCGCGGTTGGTACTCGTAGTCGCTGCGGCTTAATTCAGGATAGTACTGAGATATGGTGAGGGAGACAGGGAGGGACGCTAAGGCCGGAGGTAGGAGGTAGAGATACTGGAAGTTAAAGGTGACAGAGAAAGACCTGCGGGAATTCCTAGGTGAAGAGAAGTGGCAGCTATTGGGGACCGCCATTATTATACAGGGGAAGGCATTCAAACAAGCACGCGCACCGCGCGCACACACACACACACTTTCATCATTGCTCTGCTTTCAAAATGATGTATTTGAAGGCCAGGCAACTAGAATTCACTATCTGCTCACCAGGACCTTACAGCTTTGTTGTTGCTGCTGCTGTTGAAGAAGCTGCAGGCGCGTGCGCGTCATACTTGACGATGGTTCGATCTTGCAGTTACAGAAGGTACGTTTCTATTACGGAACGCTGCAACGATGCAAAAATAGAAAATAAATGGTAATAGAGGATCAGTAGCTGTCAACGTGGCATCTAATCTGCAAAGCTTCTGCTGGATATATCGGGCACATAGGACAAAACGTCAGGGTTGGATTAGGGGTATTGGCCACGGATACCTTTGATGAACTATTTTGATCATTTTAAATCATTTTTTAATCCGAGCGATGATGCACAGCAGCTACCTGCTACCCTAGAGGCGCAAATACTGAGATGAAGACGACCTCCAGCAGCTGCGTGCAGCGACAGCCAAGCTGCAATTGCGCGAGACCCGACTACCAGTCACAACCCTGGGCGCAATCTCGTCCGGGGGCGACAGTCGGCGGCTCTGAAGGTGAGACGGATGATGAACCGAACAGCGAAGAGGATCGCGTGAGGCGAGCAGCCGGGGCGGGATGGTGAGGGATGCAAATTACAAAGGTCAAGGGCCGTTCTAATATTGTGTCGTCGAATATTGTGGCTACATTTGACATCCTTACAAGACAGTCGCGTACAATTTTTATAAGTATAGTCACGTAGTCAGTAATGTGTCTCCATATAGAGGCTTGCAAAACAAGCTCAAAGATGTCGACACAGAAGAAAAATACAAAGAGATTTAGACTGGAGACAAACAGAAGCACAAAGAGATGTAGACTAGACGCAGAAACAGAAACACAAAGAGATGTAGACTGGAGACAGAAACATAAACACAAAGAGATGTAGACTGGAGACAGAAACATAAACACAAAGAGATGTAGACTGGAGACGGAAACACAAAGAGATGTAGACTGGAGACAGAAACACAAAGAGATGTAGACTGGAGACAGAAACATAAACACAAAGAGATGTAGATTGGAGACAGAAACACAAAGAGATGTAGACTGGAGACAGAAACACAAAGATATGTAGACTGGAGACAGAAACAGAAACACAAAGAGATGTAGACTGGAGACAGAAACACAAAGTGACGTAGACTGGAGACAGAAACAGAAACACAAAGAGATGTAGACTGGAAACAGAAACACAAAGAGACGTAGACTGGAGACAGAAACATAAACACAAAGAGATGTAGACTGGAGACAGAAACAGAAACACAAAGAGACGTAGACTGGAGACAGAAACATAAACACAAAGAGACGTAGACTGGAGACAGAAACAGAAACACAAAGAGATGTAGACTGGAGACAGAAACACAAAGAGATGTAGACTGGAGACAGAAACAGAAACACAAAGAGATGCAGACTGGACGCAGAAACATAAACACAAAGAGATGTAGACTAGAGACAGAAACAGAAACATAAAGAGACGTAGACTGGAGACAGAAAGACAAAGAGATGTAGACTGGAGACAGAAACACAAAGAGATGTAGACTGGAGACAGAAACAGAAACACAAAGAGATGTAGACTGGAGACAGAAACAGAAACACAAAGAGACGTAGACTGGAGACAGAAACATAAACACAAAGAGAGGTAGACTGGAGACAGAAACAGAAACACAAAGAGACGTAGACTGGAGACAGAAACTGAAACACAAAGAGATGTAGACTGGAGACAGAAACACAAAGAGATGTAGACTGGAGACAGAAACAGAAACACAAAGAGATGCAGACTGGACGCAGAAACATAAACACAAAGAGATGTAGACTAGAGACAGAAACAGAAAGATAAAGAGATGTAGACTGGAGACAGAAACACAAAGAGATGTAGACTGGAGACAGAAACACAAAGAGATGTAGACTGGAGACAGAAACAGAAACACAAAGAGATGTAGACTGGAGACAGAAACAGAAACACAAAGAGATGTAGACTGGAGACAGAAACAGAAACACAAAGAATGTAGACTGGAAACAGAAACACAAAGGGAGGGAATTGGTCCGTTTCAAAGCTTGTTACTGTCAATTTGAACACCTGGCCCATAACCATCTTTACAAAGCAAAGCTGATGAAGACCCGAAATCCAGCCTTAAGAGACAAAGCACTACAAACTAGTCATCTTTCCACATTTAATGCCGCGGCTTAATTGCCTCAACGCGCAAGAAGCCCGAGGCCTCAAAACCTCATTTAAACCGCAATGACCTTCCAGCATTCGTGTCCTCAGTCTGTTCTGAAGTGGGTGGGGAGGACACTTTGGGGTTCCCACCCTTCAACAGATACGTGTTATCTGGAAAAGCGTTATTCTCTTAATTGTTGAGATTACTTCCCTAGGGGGCGCCAGATGTTCTGTTTCTACGTTCTCTTACGTCACGTTATCTGGCCGCGATGGGTTGAGGAACCAGAACCAGCGATGACAGCTTATCTCCAGGTCAAAGGACAAGAAACGTTAGGACCGAGAGAAAGTCAGGCATCTGTTATTGTCAGGACTCACAGTTTTTCATGTTACATGCGTGCAGGAGACAAGCGAAATGCGACGGGTCTGGTCTCTAAGATGCCTGTCTACCCAGATGCCCATCCGTCTCTTTCTCTCACGCACGCACGCATAAGCAAACGTACGCACAATCCTGCTTCTTATTATTAACAACGATTTTTGTCTGTTTGTTTGAGGATGTTTTTTCGGGTGCTTACAAACGTCCATGAGTGAGTTAGATCGGGGAGGGAGGGGGAGGCATCTGTGTGCCTGTCAGAGGAACGTGAGCTTAAATTGTGTTGTGATGTTCCTCTTCTGTGTACCTGCTCACAAATTTGTTTTTGTCTGCATTTTCATTTGAGGCAGCCTGAGTGTTACTGATGTGCTTGTGTGCAGGAGTGCGGATTTGCATTGTCCCCAGTACTCTCAAGACCCCAAGACCTTTCATTATTATTGTACGCTACACAATCTCTCGTCAAGGCCTGTTCAGGACCCATCTTATCATCTGAATCGCTCAAAATATTTTGAGGTCAACAACAGCAACAACAACTCAAGCAAATTATCTGCTATACAGTATAGCTAAAACGACATCCTCTTGTTGCATGTGTGCACTACGAAATCCTCAGTGTGTCCTGATGACGCTAAGGGACATGACCAGTCCACCACAATGACGCAAATAACGAGCCGAGTGACGTCTGTGACATTCTCATTGGCTACCTGGCTCGTCTACTATGAAACTGGCGTGCTGCTGCTGCTGATGATGATGATGATGAGGAGGAGGAGGAGGAAAACCGACGGATGTGAAAAGACAAGACATTTCTGCGCACTGTCCACGAGGAGAACGTTGCTGAATGGAATGTGCGGGAGAGAGAAGAGTTCCTAGGGCTGGGTGTGGAGCACTGGCTGAGGAAACCTGAGCAGACCAGCATGACACGACCGGGAACTCCTGCTGTCCTCTGACCACTTACCCAGTGAAGCGTCACCGTGGTGCTTGCTTTGACACGGGCCGTGCGGCGCGACGCCTCAAGGTCTCGTGACCTGCACCGGGTGCTCGCTGCGCCTGACAGGTCCTCCTGTCTTGCTGAGAAGACTCTTCTGTAGGTGTGCGTGCGCAGCGTTTCAGCATTTCACGAGCTTTTTTTTTTTTTTTGCCTTCTTGTGTGTGTGTGTGTGCATGCGTGTGTTGAGAGAGAGAGATATCGGAGTTGAGGAGAGACAAAGAAAAATTCTCTGCAGTTGCAGATGTCAGTTTTACTTGAACCCTCATACTTGATTTCTTGTTACGTGGCTTCCTAACAATTTTTCTATACCTGCCTATTGCAAACACACACACACACACACACACACACACACACACACACACGTAGAGAGAGAGAGAGGTTGTTGTTTGGTTGTTGGTGTTGGTGCAAACAGCGTAGTCGGTGTGGTGTGGGAAGTGTTTCGGCCCCAGGGCGAGGAAAGCCAAGGATAAGCTGTTGTCGTGGCGTCATCCATTGATTTATCTTGGCACTGCACAGCAAGAAAACTAACTTTTTCTTAGCTCATAATTTTAACTTTGAAGACGCAGGGGAAGCTCTGCCGCGGACAGCTGAAATCAAATGCAGCAAGCTGGAAAACAAAGAAAGAGAGGGATGGAGGAAGAGAGTGGGATGGGAGAGAAAAGGAACAGAAGCGAGGCAGCAAGGGAGATAATCTTCAACGTATGTTGTTTCTCGCTACAAGGCGAACGCACAAATTACAGCAGAGAATAAGGAAGTACCCGTATCCTGCCATCAGATTAGGTAATCACACTAGCTACCACAGTGTTAAGAAGTTTCTAGCTGTCCTTGCAGGGATTCGGACGCCATTTTGGTTGCCAGGAGAAACCATAATGTTTCTGGGTGTTCAGTCTGAAACTGTGGCAGCAGGCGACCCCTGGAAGATTTTCTCGACCAGATATGGTCACTGACAAAGTCTGCATTCTCTGTACTCATCTTAGATCGACACCACATGTGAGTGGAGGGGATTGATGTTTCACACCGAGTCAGCAGCTAAGACTACATCAGGGCAAAGCAGCCAGCCCCGTATACCACATGCGAAGAAGGGGAACGGCAGGGTCACCCTCTCTGTAGGCATGTAACAAGGACAATCATTTGGTGATACGGTGTTGATTCGTCAAATGAATGGAATGTCAACATCTGATCATGGAGTTTTCACTTCCACGTTGACAGTTTCTGAATGTAATGCTACTTTTATGTTTAATATATTCGTGAGGTGATATCAAAATGCAAAGATACCAGCAGACTACAGACGAAGACGAAGAATGTTCAGCACTACAGATTTAACTTAATTATATCCGGTTTTTTCTGAAAACGAGATTATTTTTACACACAGTGATGGTACGATACTCTGAGTGTTTTCTGGTCAGAGACGGACTGGTTCTAGTCTGACAACCAGCACAGAAACAGGTTAAGAGCAGGTATTTCTTAAGACAAGGGAGGGGAAAGTATGGCCGGCGGACGTCTTTGGAGGGGCCCGTCTGTCAAAAATTGGAAGAGCACTTGGTTTCATTTTTTTTTATTTAACATAGTTTACTTTGATTGAAATGTAATCTAAAGAAAACGCAGCGTTAGAAATCGCCAGTCAGTAGCATTTTAACACAAAGTACAAAAATAATAAAGCGGCTGATGTTTGTGATGGAGTCGTGAGAGAGTATCGGCGCCATCTGCCTCAAGGAAAGGCATCATATCTAATCGTTTTGTTTCAACGTCGTCTGACTACCGACTGCCGGTGTTGTGATAGCCCAGGGACACGAATCTGGTGACATCGTAGAGATGGGGGCCTAGCATGTTTACATTTCTCAACAACAACCCCCTCTCCTCTCTACCATCAACATCCGTTCCTAGTCAAAAGTTTATTCGCTCCCTGCTTGTAACGTGATGGGTGACAGAGAAAATAGAAAGGTGGAAGAGGAATGTCGAAAATTCAATGAGTGGACAACACGATATTTTTTCATTGATGTGCTTAAAGCTGTGTACTTAATTTGGTGCGAAAGTATCAGTTTTCAAAGACCTCAATCTGAATAGGCAATTTATCACAGGGCTTTCTAGTGAGCTTTCGGAAAAAGCAAGGAGGAGAAAGTCATGTCAATTGGTGGAACAGTTGAAGTACAATTTTACCAAACACAGCAAGACCCACCAGGCATATGATATTGCAAAAGAGAACAGGGGTTCAAAGACAGGCTCAAGAAATGCATGCTTGATGTGGATGGAATCGTGTGTCCAGAGAACAAAAAGGAGAGTTTTAGCTCATCCAGGGTTATATAGAGCGCCGAATAGAGGACATGGAACTTGATTTGCTGGAACAGTTTTTGAAAGTCTATGAAAGCGGCATGCGATTTTGTTACAGATAATGCTGTTAGGCATCTTTTAAAAAAAACGACTAAGGGCGGATAATAAGAAGAGTGTAAAATTTAAAGGACTAGACCAACAGCAAAAGCACCTCTCTTCCCCAGTTCACAGTCAAGACACTTACCAGTGCTGTGAAACGACCCTGAAGTTGGTATCAACATACAGCTGCATACACAATCTATGTTGTTCATCTAGCCAAACATGTAAATGTAAACCTTGTATGTCTTTAAAGCAGCAAGACTGTCCAAGACAGACGATGCTCTGCTGCCCACAGCGCACAGAAAAGACACTTTATGCGCCTGCTGATGTGGCAATGAATGTTCTCTTTGTCTGCTCTGTGCAGGGTGTAGGGACAAGGTGAGAAAGCGGGGCCCAGAAGGGACAGGGAAGATAGCTCCTTGATACACAGCTTCGTCTTATGTCTCTTAAGTATTATGCTGGCCTGTTGCCCAAGTCTGCGGTCAGATAGCTGCAAGTTGGCAAACCGATTCCTTCCTGCTTTCCGCACTCATTCATGATTCTTGTGAAAATCATTCTTGAATACCTCTACACTTCTAAAAACAGGAAAACTAATCTTTTAAAACGTTCAGGGGCCAGTTGCACAACATTTTTCTAAACCTTAAAACTGTTCTAAGGAAGCAAAATCTCTTCTTAGCCATTTTGATGCATTTCAGAAAAACATACAAAACAATTGTACTGACAGGACGGAAAGTCAGACCAACTTTATCTTCCTTAAAGCAGTTTTAGTTTTAAAAATTCTAAAATTGTGGTGTACACTTTAAACTAATTATTTAAATAGAGTTAAAGCCTAAAAGTGTTTAAAATTAGAAATCTGTTGTGCAACTGGCCCCAGAGAGCTTCAGGGGGACTGAGCTTACGAGACTGGTTGCAGCACAGGGTATCAACAGGGACTGACATTTTGTATTAATAAGACAAGTGTTTTCGTTAAATTTAAACGCGTGGCTGTGGAGAGATTTCAATGAAAGCAGCTGCCAGACACACAGGCGGGAATCATTCATTGCAGCATGGCCTCTGTCATGCCGTGATGAACGTCTGAACGTCGATGTCAAATAAATGTCTGAGGACAGGAACTTGCCGGGTTCTTGTTCCCGTCACTCGTCAGCCAGGATGATTAGGAAACATGTCTGCAGCTCATGAAAGTGGCGATGAAAACGCTCCGTGGGCTTCTGAAGAGCGCTTATGCATATGTGTGTGTGTGTGTGAGCGCGTGCGCGTGGAGGCGTGTGTGTGTGTATATATATATATATACATTCAAATACATGTGTGTGTGTGTGTGTGTGTGTGTGTGTGTGTGTGTGTGTGTGTGTGTGTGTGTGTGTTGAAAAAGAGATATTTAGTGGGAGCTGAACATTGTGAATATAGCATCGCAGGAAGTTTCCAACCACAGGTGTGAGCGATACTTTGCAGCTGGTGGTGAAGGCGGAACTTTGTTGTGATGCCGTCTGTTGGACCATCTTGCTCCAGCAGAATTTCCAGCTGTTTGCCGATCGAATGGTTTTCATGTGCAAGCTGCCGGCTCGTTCTGCAGCAGACGGCAACACTAGTCAGGAAGTGAGTGTGAGAGGGAAGCAGAAGTAAGAAGGAAGGGAGAAGCAATGCGACGAAATGAGAAGAGGGCATTTCAAACATTTCATTTTTTTTTCTGCCAGCAGGTTGATGTTGTTATTGCAAAAACTAGTCAGCATTTCTATTTTACATCATCATCATCATCATCATCATCATCAACATCAACAACAACAACTTCGTGCTTTTTCGATATTCTAAGTCAGCAACCAAGCATCCAATATAAGACTGAAAATTTCAGTTACTATTGAATTCAAGACTTTCTAAGTTTAATAAACGGTTCTCATATTCAGTGAGCACCTTGCAAAAGTTCTGCGTCTGCGAAAAATATTTTCCTGTCCTATTTAAAGTTCTTCTGGAAAAAGAAAGCATACAAAGTCTGTTCAGTTTGCAGCTGCGCCTGAGATATTGCAAGGAAAGGAAATATGATGCACAGCCAAAGATGATGAAAGCTAATTTACTCTTACTGGAAAACAGTTGGCAGATAGATGAGATCTGTCAATTCCTACAGGAAATTAAAATACGCCCAAATAAAAGGCAGCGCTATCTTTAAAAAAAAAGAATCATGACACGTTAACCTTTAAAAAGAAATCTGAAAGTTCATATTATGTTGTTCACTAGGACACCATGAACATCTACTTGTGACAGTAAGCGGCGTAGGCTGGTCTGGTTTGGCCACGTGACCCAGCACAACACCTTGTCGAAGACTGTCCTTCAAAGCACCATGGAGGGTGGTCGACGTCGTGGTTGCCAGAGAAAGAACTGACGACCATCAAGGATTGGACTGGTCATCGTGTGCAGGACCTGCTCACCATCGTCATACAGGTGAAAGAGGTGGGCTTTGCTTCGTGCCGCGTTTATTCATGTATTCCTCCAAAGACCAGGAGCAAGGAAGGGACTGACTGACTGACTGACTGACTGACTGACTGACTGACTGACTGACTGACTGACTGACTGAGAACTAATCATGTCAACGTAAGGTGATTTCGTGATAAAATGTTAAAATTTTAAACGTTTGGTTAGTGGATTGATGTGTAGTGTAGACAAATAAAAAAAAACCCTTATTGTATCAGTCTCTCTATAACGCACACGCACACACACACACACACACACACACACACACACACAGATAAAGAGCAAGAGACAGGGATATAGAAAACAGAGCTTCAGTGACTCCAAAGAAAAATAAAAAGAAACATTGAGTGAAGAAGAAAACGGGGCCGCAAAGGATCAGGTAAAAGCAGCTTTCAGGGTACTGATTAAATTTCTTCACAATTTTTCTCTGATTTCTCATTAACTGTTCATATTTGCCGATAAAGAACTCTCAAGCGCGTTAGAAATTGCCAATTTTTGCCGAGACATCGAAGAATCGATTAAGTTACACTTTTTTTTAGGCACGAAGCGCTTTCATCAGGCATAAGATGACCCTATTACCCGTCAGAGGTTTAAGGGAGAAAGGGGATAGCACAAAAATTCTCGAAAGACTAAAAACTTGGGACATTTTTGTTTTGTCTTAACCTTTCTTGACACATTTTTAGTGTGTCATCGATCCAAACCTTAAAGACTATCGTTGAATGCCAGGATAGTGGACTAGTGTAGGTGCTTGCATTGGCAGTTTACGTGTGTGTGTGTGTGTGTGTGTGTGTGTGTGTGTGTGTGTGGATGCACGTGCGACCGTTTATATGTTGATGAGCATGTGCAAGTGTAGCTAATCATTACAAAATACCTCATCTGGAGAAAGAGAGAGAGAGAAGACTGAGTGATGAAAATTCTCGCAGATGCTGGGGTTTGTATACTTCTCCATGCAAAAATCTTTAATACGTAAGACTGTGGCGCTACCTGCATCAATCTTCCTGACAAAGTTTTGTGGCTAAACTGAGCGACCAAGAGAGAGAGAGAATGTGAGTCTGTGTATGAGCATGTGTGTGTGTGCGCGCGCGTTTAAAGTGTTCTCTATTCCACGCTGTCTGAAGCTTGTAGGTTGATGTCATGACAACAGGATGACAGTAGTTTCATCACGGACGTGCATCACACAAATTCGTAGTTTCACTGTGAGAAGTTATCTTTCTTTCCTCTTCCCTCTTCCCTCCCCCTTAACCTGTCAGCCCTTGCACAGCCGACCCGCCACCTTCCCCTCCCTTCCCCACAGCTAACCTAGCCCACAGTTTATGTACCCTATAGCATACCAAATCCACAGTTAAGCAGCTCCACAATTAGCTTACCCGCCCAACGTCCGGACTACATTACTGAACAACAATGCACACAACCTACTAACCCACACAGACACACAGGTTCATGCATACACGCGCTCTACCATACGCTTTTTTTGTATGTACGCGAGTACACAAACGCCAAAGGTGGAAAACAAGAAAAGAAACGAACAAAACAAAACCAAAAAATTCATCCACTGCAAGACTAATTTTGATTTGGTTTGTTTCCTGATGCTAGCCCAAGTCAACGTTGGACATGCCTGATGACTAGAACAGTGGTTTTCAAACTTTTCCAGACGAGTACCACTTTTGAAAATTCGAATTGACCGAGTACCACCTCTGAACCCTACATACAGCCCCCGTAATATATATATATATATTGTTTTATTTTGGCGCATGATGCTCGCGTACCACCCGTCATACCTTCGCGTACCACTACCACAGTTTGAAAACCTCTGGGGCCAGTTGCACAACACATTCCTAATTTTAAACACTTTTAGGCCTTAAATCTTTTTAGATAATTCGTGTAAAGTGCACATCACAATTTTAGAATTTTTAAAACTAAAACTGCTTGAAGTAAGATAAAGTTGTTTAAGTCTGACTTTCCGTCCTCTCAGTACAATTTTTTGTATGTTCTTGTGCAATAATCTAAATGGCAGAGAAGAGATTTTGCTTCTTTAGAACAGTTTTAAGGTTTAGAAACATGTTGTGCAACTGGTCCCTGGACTAGAAGACGCCAGTAACATGAAGTTAGTCACCGTTTGCTGCTGTTGACTAACCCAAAAAATAGTTCTTAAAGTAGAAAATTAAAGGCCAATCATGCCATCACACGAGTTATTACCCTCGACTTTACCATCGGCGGTGGGCACCATGAAGGAGGCGAGACCTAACACAGGCAAAACGAACAAATCAGAAGCCTGTGGCGGCCGAGTGATCCAGTGACACGTAAACTCTAACTTCCGGCGAGAACATGCATGCCGGCGGGACCAGGACAATGAGCGTCTGTTAGAAGCTTCGACGCTGAGCTCGCAGGCTCTCGACGAAACGTTGGACGGCTGCTATCTCATCAGCAACAGGCAGAAGACAAATGCCTCCTTGTGGTCCACGGAGGAGCCACGGCATTTCAAGAATGCAAATCAAGTCGATTGTCGCCGCTTGGCGTTTTTAAGCCGTTGCGAACTGGCGAAACTGATCTTTAAAATCGCACATGTTGTGCCCTCCAGGTGAACCCCTTCGCTGCAGCAGATGATTCGAACGCCGAGAAAGTTTGAGATCGGTGCGTTGGTGCGCAACTTGCATTTACTTGTTAACTGAACGATCCAAAGAAGCCAGGCGACTGTATACCAAGGGTATCGAGGTTGGCTAGAGAGGTGAGGGTGGTTGAAAAGGACTAGTTAGTCGCGAAGGACAGAAAGAAATTGAGGAAAGAAATTTAATTTCAGCACGCACGCACGCGCGCACGCACACACACACACACACACACACACACGTACAGAGAGAAAGAGAAGCCCACACAGACTCACACGCTGACACAGACAGTTAAAGACAGACACGTCTGCAGTCATTTTACCATGTTACCACGCGCTTAGAGACACCTGAACGAACTCACGTGCACATCCAAGTAACATGGCAGACAGCAAACCTCTCACTTAACTGGATGGAAAAATCGAGAAGGATGCGGAGGCTTTTCGGGTGCCGCTTTAACGACGTCGCGTCTGATGTCAAAATATAAGTTTGATATTTCCGCAACAAAGTGGGCAAAACTGCAAAACAAATGATAAAAATAGCTTCCACCTACCAGCCTCTGGCACGCAAGGGGTAGACTGTCAGGTGAACATTATTTTTTTCCCGTGAGTGATAAACATGACTACACTGTGTACGCGCTCGTGGGAATTAGTTGAGGAGGAGGGTGAGAGATAGAGATTCATAAATAGATATGATGAAAGTGAACTTGTAGTGGAAAAACACATCTGAAATTTGGATAAAAAAAAGCGCTGGGAAGGTGTTGAACCCATGTCGTGTAAGCAGGCGCTGTGCAACAACCCTAAGATTTTGATGAAGGGGCCTGATGCAGTGTGATTCTGGAACTGGTGCCAGAACTTGGCAAAAAGTGCACTCGACAAACACCCCCCCACTTTCCACATCCCCAGCCAAGTCCCACACTGCTAACCCTGTCAGTCCTTGTGATGTGTTCAGATGAAGATGCCTAATGCCAGCATCCATTGGCCTCGAGTAGTGCCGAAGATAGGCAACAATAAATAGTATCAAAGGATATGTAGCACTGCGTGTTATCATTGATGCAGGGTACGAGGTTAACTATTCGTGTTCCTTACCTCAGTCCAAGTCACGACCGCGGGATCGAACAAGAGAGCAAATGGTGGCTTCAAATTATTTTTTTTTTATCATCAACATAGTCATAAAGATACAAAACATACAGCTACTCTCTCCCTCTCCCATCCCTAAGAAAATCAAATACTCGCATATTCTTTGATAATAAAAAATGCTCTTTTACAGAATCGAAGATAACAGATAACAGATATCAGTAACTTAAATGTTGAAAAGTCAGATACACGTTGATAACAGATAAACGTTGAAAACTGCGGTATAATAGAGATAACCATGGCAACGTGGAATTTTAAATATTAATGGTGGACAGAGAATGTGATACGGGTACAAATAATACTGGAGTTTTTTGATGCTGAGACTTTGCTGTTACATTCCTTCTATGTTTACACTGAAGTAGCAAGTAATAAAATGTGAATAATCTTTTGGGACACTGTGTATTTCAGCCATTTTCTGAATACTTTCCCAATATGAGAGGGAAAAAACCTAATAAATAAAGGATTATCGATCTGCCTCCTATGTCTTGAAGGGGGATGGGGCTCGGGGCTCGGGGGAGTGTGATGGAGATACGTAGAACCTCTCTACATACTCTGTCTATAGCTGTGCGAAGAACCTCTGTTGAATTGGAAGTTTAGGGTTTTATTTAAGAAATAGGTTCAGCAGGTATACAATAATCGTGCGGCGAAGGGTCTCAACCACTCGACAAAAATCTCAAGTTGCCGCCAAACATCTTGACCCTCTTGTTCGACATGACAGGCTCTCGAGAACTGGTTTGTAGGCCTCCTGTCCCTCGGCTGTGAGCACCTGGATGCAGTAGCCAAGCGGGAGTCCGGACTTCGCGCTGTTGTTCGGCAGATTCCTGACCCTGAATAGGAAGAGGTCACAAGATCATGTCTTGTGGCGCCACCTGCTGTGGCCTCGACAGGTGTGCCCTCAAACGAGACAACCGCGAGATGCCGCTGTCGTCAAGCAGTTTCCTGCAGTACCACCCCGACCTCGTCCAGAAAGACGAGAGCGCATGCGCAGACGCTACTTCCGGTGTGACCGCTCTTGTAGGAGAAGAAGTCTGAAGCGTCGAATATTAAGTAGCTTGTATTCGAGTTATCTGTGCGGTTAGAAGCAAAGTAGTCTGCAATCAGACAGTCCAGCAGCACCATACATTCGAAGATTTAATTGCTATTATAAAACTTACTGCACGTTGCGATTGCAGTGATACCTTGTGGTTTGGATTTCATGACGATGTACGGTAAATTCTGCTTTGCTGCGACTTTAAAGCATCAGAGAGCATTAAGAATAGCTTTTGCATGCTTGCATTTATAATACAACCATGTGAGCAGCCGCGTAGTTAGTAGTCAGGGTTAAGTCCCATACAGTTAAACTGTACGTAAGCATATTCTGTCACAACACACTCATGTACGCACTGACTCACACGCGCGCGCGCGTGCACGCACACAGAGTAAATACTCAAGCGTTGGTTACCGCATACATCAACTAATAACACTTGTAACAAGAGACAGCGTCTCCTATGAATGGAGCCTTCCTCCCAGCAGGACCGCCATACTTCAGTTTGTTTGTGTTGCTAGGCAGCCGACTAGGGCTGGCAGTGGACTGAGGTGCCAAGTGGCGGCACCGAGTGCAAGATGTAGGTTGAGGGCCATACAGACGATGGAGGGTTCTTGTCCCTCCCTCTCTCCTGTGGTAGTAGCGGTAGGAAGTCCCCGTCGCCGAATACCTAAAGCCCACTAGTTATTTTCTTAATTGAGCTTGACGCTGAATACTCTTTTATGCATTTTCTTTTTCTGTCTTTTTAATTATTATGGCACACAACATAAACCTTGACACCAATTTCTTTGATATTACAAATTTGTTAGGTAGCCAACAATTTATTGTTACCAAAGTTTTGGTTTTAATTTTCTATTTCAGTTTTTGTTGTCTTTGTTGTCTGAGTCTATGCGCATGGGCTGGCCACCTTCTATAAGCTGTTCAAAATGCAGAGTTCAGCGTTTTCTCTTTTCACGCCCCACCCATAGGTACGAGCTCTCGCATAGTTAACTTATTTGGTGTTTACTGTACAACAGTACAAAGGTTATTATGTCAGTCGCATACATATTTTAAGCAAGAGCATTCGAAGAGCAAGGGCGGTCCGGTGGCGCAACGGTTAGCGCCTGTCACCAATGCAGTGAAGGTTGGCTGTCCTGGGTTCGGTTCTCCTCTCGGGCACGCTGTTCTTTCTCTGCATGTGGCATCTGTTTACAGGGCTGGCTGCCTTGCCGTGATATAGCCTTAGTTGCTGGATCGGCGTAAAACACCAATTTAAAAAAATTCAAAAAGCATCGTCAAAAAAAAAATTGACAGCTTTGATATAAACTTTTTAGAACAACAATCATCTTTGATTCTAAGAAAGTGTAATTTATTTGAGCATCGGCGTATCTTTCTTCTCTAAACTTTTAATTTTCGGGTTTCTCATTCTTTTTATCTTCTCGTTGCCGCACATCAGAAATCTAATTTCAGTCTTGTTAGTGCACCGAACATGAACCAAGGGCCGTAAGCCTGTCTTATTTCCGGTTCAGTCCTCGAATCAAGGGTTTATTTCCTTTTAATCCGATCGGGATTTTGAGGGAGGAGGGGGAGCTCTCCGTGGCTTGTCAGTCAAGATGGAGGAAATTTGCCCTCCCTCTTCCCAGCCTCTCTCCGCCCGATGATTCTTGCGATACTGTCGTCGTAGGAACGGCATTCGTGACATGGTGAAATGGGTCTTGTGGTCTTTCCCTGGTGCTCAGTCCATCAGACAGCGGTATAGGCATATTTCACTGGGTTGACTCGGGCCTCGTAACTTTGTTAGGAGTATTGTGTTGGTGGCACGCTGCGTGTTAATAATTCCACATTAATGTGCTCTCACATGAAGCTCGGCTTATTCTCTTCACATGCCACCTCATGCAACCGAACGCAGTATTTGGTGGCTAATGTTCTCGACAGTGGAATAACAGATCGTTGGTTCAGAGCCTCGCTAGGCTGGAAAACTCCATCCCCTGCTCCCATCAACCATAACAAGAAACTTTGCCAAATAAATGTATGCTTAATACACATAAGGATTAATATATCAGGCGTCGGAGGGAGAGAGTTACGCTCTACCCTTTATATACCGTAACTTAGACACGGTGGGCCATTTACTCCCCTACAGCCACTGGGGGTCTTAACTTTTTCCCCAAATCCATGTTTTTTCCTACCTCTCTTTACCTTTCACACCATCCCACGATGGTCAGAAACATAAACGATTTTGTCCCTGCTTCAGTGGCACAAAATGTTTGTTTGTTCTATCAGAGAGACTACACTATTTTATTTAAATGACGACAGTGTTTATTTACATGACTTTAGTGTAGTCTGTTTCCTTCCACTATTTCCTGCTTCAGTGCTGCAAGATGGTGTCAGCATCGTGACTTCCCGAGCTCTAACGTGGGCCCGATGGAGCCGAAGACCTGAGGCGCTTCCAGCCCAGTCTGAAGATATTAGTCTCGCGGGACATGTCGTGCTTGTAAGATGGATCAAGGGATTTTGCAGATGAGGTTACAAACCAAGGCCAGCGGCAGCTGTCTGTGTCCTCAGGTGATTGGCAGTTCGATTTCTGCCCTTGGAACGAATTGTAATTATTTGTTTTCCTTTACGGTGTATTGGTTTGTTTATGAAGATGGTAACTTCATGAAGCATTGCACTGGAGAAAGTGATGTGAGTAAGAGTAGCACGACTTACTTTCTTAAATTGAAGTAAGCAAACAGTGAAGAATTAATCAAGAGCAGTCAAATGAAATGTAGCAGATACCGAGTTTATTCACCAAATTTCGACGTAATTTCGAGTCATTGTTGCAGGTGAACTTCTTGTTCGCTAAACTCCCTCCGCGGCAACTAAAAAAAAGAAAGAAAGACAGAATCTTCTTTGAAGGATTTCAAATTAGTTCTAGACCACAGGCTTCGTTTGATTTAAATGAACCGAATGAACATTCTATTGTAATACTGTTTATTCTTTTCAAAGGAATTCAAAGCGGTCACTGGAAAAAAAGGCTTCTACAAGATTTAACAGCCAAAAAAGAAGACTGCGACTGCTGCTTACTGCCTGGAAACGGGCTTTGAAACATTAGCTACGGCAACTGCTCAACAGATGTGTTTCGTTAGCTCGCGAATTTCGCGATATAAAAACCCATGAAACTACCGGGACCCTTTTTTTTTTGGCCAGCATTCAACTAGGGCGCACAGCCGCAGAAGGAGGTCAAACATGAGCCTGCCAACGGATCACCGCTCCATTTTTCAGACAGAGATTCGCGTGATGAAGAAAAGGCATAAAGTGGGAAATGGGTAGGGTTGGGAGTTAGGGTCAGTCAAAAAAAAAAAGATCGTCGTCTGGATAATATACTCACGCCGCGCCCACGCACGCACGCACATAGATACCCGGGGTGCGCCGTTCGCACGCACTGTCACATTAGCTGTCATTGATTTTTGCATTGTCGTTATCGTTCTTTAAGCAAGTACGTTCAGTGGTTTCTGTCTTAAGGGGACACCTTCTGTCAGAAATTGGAATATGTCACATTTTATTTACGTGACGGTTAGAAAGAAAGTTAAACAAACTTCGTCAGGTATTTGAAGGCACGTGGCACATAATCATGGCAAATTATTTATTGACAGAAGCTTCGCGATCGTTGAAGCGACTCCGTGAGACTGCACCCCCTCAACTCTTTCCACCCAAACAACCCACCCTAGTCCTGAGTCAGTTGGTGCAAGATCAAGCTTCTCTGCCTCTCAAATCGTCGGGCGGGTTTGACAGCCTCTAAAGACAAGCCCTGCCACACTTTGTGACCGGCCCCGACTAACCGTGCACAGTCCCCACCTCGTCTCAAAGCGTTTTTACCGCCCTCTGCCCCTGTAAACGACTGGTTTGTCCAGTCTCAAAAACAAATTTCACTCTCGGTCATCTGTAGTACGTACGGACTGTCTCGGCCAGTTGGGAACGAAATTCGACGAGGGCGTATGTGCCAGGTTCCCTTCCCTCCCTTCTTTGGCGTTGACTCTCGTGGGAAGTTTTGTTGGGTCATTCGAGATCCTAAAGGGTTCTTTCACTGGCCTTATCAGCCCTCACTTGTAACTGCACTGCGGAATGTGCGCAGCGACTCCCCCAATTGGCGCGAGTCTGCGATCTGATTGTTGGCTAGATAGGGGAAGATAACTACCGTTTTTTTTATGAGACTCTGTTCCCAAACATGTAACGCTGACTCTTTCAGAACAGCCAACGGCTGGACAGGATCGACCATCTGGGGACCGATCTCAGATTCAGACGCCGAGAATCTCGTCATCGGACAGATGGCGCTGGCAAAGCACATCCGGTTGGAAGGTTTGCCTACGTGCTGCCCAGCTCGCCCAGAGCGCTTGGCTGCAGACATCAGCGACCGAGGACTGACGAACGCTCACTTTCGTCTCTAATAGCCGAACGTCCGTGCAGTATGGCACAGGACAACATTACAGTTACATTCTTTGTGACTCTTAGACGAGACGTGCTCAGCAGTTGATTCCGTAAGGGATAACTTTATATCAAATTACTTCCCCTCGTTGTGGGTCGTATCAATGATAGAGGACAGTTGTCCTTGCCAGATTCGCAAAGCAATTTCAGGCAATAGGGTTTGCCAAATAATTTGTCCCAAATTCACATTAAAAAGAAAAGCTGCAAGCAGTGGAATGATAATGAATTCATGTTTGCGTGTGTGTGTGTGTGTGTGTTGCAAAGTACAACTACAAAATACTTTCTGCTGTCGTCACCTGACTAGCCTAATCGTTCTCCTACTTCTCCAGCACCCCCTGACCCTGCTGCTGCTCCATCTCCACCCCTATATCCTACCTTACCTTTACGTGGGTAAGCGTTGAGCGCGTTCACGTGCCACCGGTCGCTATTTTCAGCCCCTTGATGGGCCGCTGAGAGCCTGTCAAGACTTTTACCTGATCGGTTTCCCTTTCTCTTGACATCTTGCCGCAAGCTGCTGGCACAAGGCGGTGCGGGATCAAGGGTGCCTCGGGTGGTTAGATAGCCGAAGGGATAACGATGTCGGTGTTGGTGGTGAATTCGACAGGTGCTCTTTGTCCTTTAAGATGACTTTTTTGGACGTTGTGTGTGTGTGTGTGCGTGTGTCAACGCTTGTATAGGCATTTGCAGATACATGTGTAAGGTTTGTAAAGGAAGGATAGGTGAGAGACGTGTGTCGCAAGTATTTCTTTATTAAGAGAAAGAGATAGGAACGGACGGAGGGAAGAAATGAAAGAACTCTGGAACTCGAGAGGACCTGTTGGACGTTTTTAAGCGGACATGAAACTCATATCAACAAGCAGTCTGCGGAAGCACTCGCCTCCTGTGATATTTATTCACTTACGGCTCATCTGGGAATCCTCTCCTTTCTGAGACTCTGGCAGTAAATAATGACAAAGAAAAAAAAAACAAAGTCGAGAACAAGCAGAAGGTAATCGACTTAAAACGTCTGTAACCTGATGCGCGTACACGCACACAAACACACAATAACAGAGCCTTCTCCAACCCACCCATTTTTACACACACACACACACACACACACACAGAAAGTGTGTTGGAGAGATAAAAAGACAGAGAGATAGAATGATGCATGTTTGTGAGCGAAAAGCTATGTGCACACATGAACTGCGATATGCACAAAGTTGTTTGGTCGTTTAACTCTAGCAACATTGGATAATGTCATGAAATTTCACCTTTTTTCTGCGTGAGACTGTTTTTTAAACGATAGTGAAGACAAGTGAGATGAAAAGGTAGCCGGACAAGTGTGCAAACAAGTCATTACGTCACCTCGCCCGGGGTGGGAAAATATTGCTTTATCCCTATACCGGGGCCTGCCTGGCGGTATTACCTCCCTTAGTCAGCTCTTCTTTGTGCCCCGTGTTGACAGCTTCAAGGCTGACCCGAGTCAACCGTAAAATTGGACTCGACGTTCCTGTCAGGTGAGCAGAAAGTAGTGCTTTCATTAGTCCGTCGCAAATACTGCCTTGTGTTTTTGTTAAAAACATTTTGAGGGATGGGCGATGGGAACACACCTTAATTAACTTAAATTTCAACTTGTTTGGCCTCAATTCCTAAATTATGTCACTGACTGACGGCGCTAATCACTAATAAGACGCCGTAAAAGTGATCTCCACCATTTCCCAAATTGCAGGTGAGAATTTTGATGTGCAAAGGCTTATTGGTTGAGGTTTTGAGTCTCATTTTCTTCCATTCTGGATCTTGAATTTCAATTTCAAGTATCCTGGATCTTGAATCTCGGTATCTTGTAGTTCGAGTCTCAGTATTTTGTATTTTGAGTCTCGGTATCTTATATTTTGAGTCCCATTATCTTGCCTTGAAAATAATACCCGTCCTGACTCTGGTATTGACAGGCAACTGTTGGTCAGAGGCGTCCTGGAGTTGCAGGCTAGCACGATATACTGGCAACTTGTGAATACTGCGACAAGTAGCACAATAACATGACCCCCGGGTGGCGTTTATGTTCGGAAGGATAATGCGAGCATTAGAGAACATTGATAGGAAATTTGTCATAAATCACACTTGTATTCTTCGAAGAAAAAGTGCCGTAATCTTACTTGTGTTTGCCCAAAGCTGTCATGCGCTAACATACAAAGCAAAGTCTGTGCCAAAGAAACGATAAGAGAATGGGATGAAATATTGAGGTGGATAAGGCTCGCACACGATCTCTCTTCCCACCCCATCCTCAATACCCCCTGCTCTCTGCAACGGGATGCTTGGAACATTCTCGAAATCGCTCGACTATACCGTCAGCCGGGTAGAGTTTCTTAAAAAATTTTCGTTAGGGTAAGAGGTGATCCACAGTGATCTATTTCTGTTTCTCTGAGATATAGTGACATGGCACCACCCACAGCTCATGAGGTTTTACAACAGCGGGGAGGAGGCTTGTTCTTGGTTAACCGACCTTATGGTCCGCAAGGTCTTTTTTAGCCCTGCCTCCCCCCCCCAACTTGTTCTTTTACTCCAAAGACTTTATATCATATAACATCTTTGTTTACTCTCCACTCACTTTTTGCACCTCCTGAGTTAAGTGCTGATGTCAGGAGCGGGTCAGGAAAGTCCTAACCGTTCAGGAAAAAGTTGTAACTGCTGACATCTATCCAAAGAGTTCGGGTGATGGGTGGAAACAAGGGGAAGAGGTTGGCAGTAACTGGAAAACAATGTACTGTCTGCTCAAGTTTTTCAAACCGCGAATACCTCTTTTTCATCTTGCAGGCTGGAGTACAACCTGAAACTTTTCAGTCCTTGCAGCCTCATCCTGTGTATTGTTAATATTTAATCATAAAACTTTTCCTTGTCTCCAGGCATTTTCGCACCCAGCGACTCCGCTCGCACCCACCCAACCAGTCATTAATATTCCCAACCAGCTTAAAACGACAGGTTATTAATTGTCCTGTCACCATTTCTCCCTCCGAAACCTCGTGCCAGACCGTCCTGACAGAACGAAAATGGAGCGCAGAGATCGTCTTTCTTTGATTAGGTCTCCTTGTGACGAACATTCATTATCTCCCCCCACCACCACCACCACCACCAGGCCCTCGGTCGATGAGTCCTACTCACCCCAGTGCAACGTCTAGTGAAGGGAAATAAAGGTGGCGACCTTAACCGTCATTACTCTCTACAAACTGTAAGAACAGCGCGAAGATGAATGTAAAACTACGAGCGGGTATAATTTAAAGACTTATTAAGTAATCCTCTTCCCCTAAGGAGGGGATGGGGACTGGACAGTGGATACTTCGACTAAGAAAGCTAATTCCACAAACACATGGCACCAAACCCGCAGCTACTGTTTAGTAAGTAGCAGAACTGTCAATTGATAGTCAGGGCTCTGTGTGTGTGTGTGTGTGGTTTTAAACGTGTTTTAAGCCCAGCCAGTGACTAATACTACAGTATATCACGGTCAAACAGCTGGGAATGTCAACAGGTGTCATGCAGAAAAAGAATGTGTCCGAGAAGAGATCATCCGATCATCACTGTATTGGTCACAAGCACAAACCATTATGCTACTGAACCTCTGGTTGTTGTTGTTGGTGGTGCTGTTGCTACATGAAGAAAAATCAGATGTGAGAATAATCAACACCCAGACAGGCAACATGTTCTAGAATCTAGAGAATCAGTCAAAAGCAATACATTTAGATGATAGCAAGACGCAGCATAAACCAGATTTATGGATCAGTGCATTAAGATAGCTGCGTGCGAAGAATGACATTTAGATAAGAAACAAAGAAATGCGAAGCTGCAGCATGTGATGTCTGGGAGGAAACAAGAACGATAACCAACTGTTAGCCTCCGCTCCCTCACAAACAACAAATGGATGCACTCCTACACAAAGAAGAACTTGCAGCTCAGCCTCTGTTCAAACGCGGCATTATATCCTCTCGCAAGAAAATCTTTTGGTTACTAAAGTTTTCAAACTAAACAAACCAACTAAACTACTAACCCTAAAACCGAGTCTATGCGAGTTTATTCTGCTATTATTACTGCTACTGCTAAGAACGTGGGTGGACCCGCAGTTTTTCGATCGTTATGAAGGGAGAGAGGGTGTAGGTCACACTTATCTCGAGGCCCGCTCTTTGTGAAGACGGTGTCTTTTCTTTCCCAATCATCTACAGGTACCCATTTAACAGCTGGGTCACCTGGGGTATGTATGTTACCTCTTAAGATACCGAACCAGCTAATGTGTGCACCGCGATCCGGAATGCGGGGTACAGTTACTACTTGTCTGTCCCCCGCCCCTGCTACCACGACACTACTATTTCAGTGTTACCACCATCGCCACTACTAATCATTATGATACTATTTCGGTGTCACTACCATCACCACTACTAACCATTATGATACTATTTCAGTGTCACTACCATCACCACTACTAATCATTATGATACTATTTCGATGTCACTACCATCACCACTACTAATTTATGATAACCACCATCGCTGTGGCCATCACGGCTTTTCTGTTCACCACCACTACTTTCACTGCTCCTACTAATGCGTCGTTTACAACCACCATTTGTGAATCGTTTTCTGCCTCATCTTGTGTTTATCGTTATTACTGTTTGTTGTTCTTGATCCTCCTACTATACTGTTATCACCACTTCTACTTGTCCACCTCTCTCGGCCCTCCGACCACATCTGCAAGAACTTGACCATAGTTAATTGTTGTTTCGGTTTCTCTTCTTCAATATTTTGTCGTGGTGTTGTTTGCTGCTCTCCCTTCTTCTGTTGCACCACCACCACCACCACCAACAGCAACAACAACAACAACACTTTTACTGTTACAGTGCCGTCGAGCAGCACCAACAGGCGGTAGACGGGTAGAGGGAGCGACAGGGGGCGCTGGAGTAACACGGGTGCTGACGTACAGCAAGCTGGCTCGCGAACCGCAGTGTGCTCGATGACTTCTGCAGCCTCGAAAAACGCAACAAATTTTTGGAGCTGATAAGAAAAAAAAACCCCTCTTGATTTGCGTCGCACTGGCAGTGTTCCCAGACAAAAAGATGGCTGCGGTATGTTAGTGGGGTGTGCAGGAGCTGGGAATGGGCGGGGAGGTACGATCAGGTGATGTCGGCAGGTTTGATGGCCCAAAGGTAGATGGGAACTACTTAACTGGGCGAAGTGGTGGAATAGAAAAGCAGAAGATTAATCGAGGCCGGCAGCTGTTCTCGGGGAAGGGGGTGGGGTAGAAAAAAACTCATCCGAGATGAACGTCAGTTACTATTCTAAGAAAGTGTGGGTGGGGGGTTTTGAAATGGGGTCCAGAAAGTGTTTACAAAAAACCGTGCAAGAGATCTGTGCTGGTGTGTTAGGTCATACGTTGGAGAGTGTGTGTGTGTGTGTTCGGTGTTGCCACAATCGGCTTGAGATGCTGGACACCGCAGAAGGTCCAGCGTTGTTATTGCCAGTTGTTATTATTCCTTCTACTTTTTTTTCGCTCTCTTCCTCAATAATCGAAAAATAATAAAACTGAGGACTATTTGATCAGGGAGGCAGCTGTTTAGGAACATCTGTCGATAAACTAACTGAAGCTTTGCAGCAATAAGCTGTCGAAAAAAACTAGCTATAGCTTTAAGAAGTGTCTCCCCGTCGGACACACCAACCTTAGTGGTAAAGGCACAAGAATGACTGTGTCACTGAAAAACCAAAAATAACATTAGCAGAGCAGCTGCTCTTTGATCCGTGGTGAGAGGTTTGGCATGTCGATCGTGGCATGTCGTGGCATTCTAGCTTAAATTAAAACTGCGCGTCTCAAGCATGTCGAGATTCGAATCTCGGACAGGCCTGCCAGACTTCATTGATTTCAGCGCCATGTCTAAATGTGTTTCTACAAAACGAGCATCGTCTTGGCAACGGAACAAAGACAGCTTCAGCAAGTATCAAGGGAGGATATATAGGTGACTGTGTTCGGATATCTGCATTTGGTATCGCCCAGGGGTATCAGCCACTGTTTTGGCCAGAAAACCGTGCCACCAGCTGTTCCCAGTGCACGAAACAGTCTCTTGTGATTGCAGTGTGCAAAGCATTGGAGGGGGTTGGGGGGAGAAGGTAAACGGTAGTGCCACTGTGAATATAAAAAGGGAGCTGTAGTTCTCCCATCACCGCCTTCCCTCTATCTAATACTTACCTTCCATTAGGCTCTTTAAAAGGAACGTTTTCTATTTTTGTTCGTTATTGTTTTCTCTTTCTCTCTTACACACACACATACATGCCAGCGCGCGTGCAGGCACTCAAAAATACGCATTTAAACACATGTAACGGTAGCATCTTCATAGAAAAATAGAGAATAGAAAAATCACACCATAAAGCTGCATATAGAGACTTTTTGGTTAAAGTTCTTTCAAACTCTAGGTGCAATTTTTCTGAAATTATGCTAGATGACATTTTCATGTGCCTCAAATTTACAATGGAATATTTTGTGCACCGTGCACAGGCCGAAACTCGCCAGTTACAAATGCACACTGGGAAGCTCCACATGTCATTTTGGCTCGAACGTATTCTTCAAAAACAAAAGAAAATACCAACTGGAAAAAAAATCAGAATAGAAAACAAAACGTCGATGGAAAGGTAATGTAAAAAGGTAGGTAAAGGCCATCCCATAACCTTTTTCAGGTCGTTGGGGAGTGAGGTGTTAGAGACCTCACTTTTCTCGGGCCAGCTTTTACATGAGGGTGGTGCCAATCTCCTCTCCCTCGCTGGCTTACCTTCCCCAACCCTCTATGGAGTCAGGTACCCATTCCCGTCAGCTGGGTCCACTGGGGGAAGTTTGCTGCGCTTATCGGGAATTGAACCAGCGCGCTATCGGTTCGGGCGCCAGCGCTCTAACCACTCGGCCATCAGCTTCCCCGATGGAAAGAAAGGACAGGCAATGTCCGTACTTGTAATTAGATCTCTTCCTATCACCAAGAAGTTAAAATGTGAAAAACATTCTACAGTGGGTAGCTCTGTCGCTTAATAATCCTTCTTGACCAAACACCTATACGGGAATACGTGGCAAAATCTCTGTACGAGAGTCATGTACACATTTGACGATCCATAATCACATACTCGACAATATGCCTCTGGTTCAGAATGCCCTTAAGACGACGACGATAAAGGTGCCGCAGATGTCCTGAGTATAACACGAGGTGCGTGAGTGTTTGCTGTACTCATGACGATGAGATCAATAACAGTATTTATTATTTCCTCGTTCGTCCTCAATGTATGTATGGCAGGTTGTGGGGGTGGGGGAGGAGGGACGGGTGAAGGCTTGACCCATTGCCCGGTGCTGTGTACCAGCAAATGAATCAAAATGAATAGCTTTGATACCTCCACCACCTTTGCCACCACCCGAACTTGCAATAATGCTGCCACACGTGGCGAGGTAAAAAAAATTAATAAATCTTGCACGTGGGTCTGGATAGACTTGCTCCGGCGACCTTCGCGCCCGACAAGTCCTCGGTGGTGTCAGCTCCATACTTGCTCCTCCACTCGCCCTCCACTCGAGCTGCATTGCGGAGGAGACCCGTGAAGCCTTGTTTGCTCGAGAAGTCGAATGAAGCGGAGCGGGTCATTGTCGCCAACAATTTTCCGACATTGCACTGCGACGTGGACCGCCTGCATCCGCCCACTGCGTGTACTGTAGATGATAGTGATGATTTTGCGGAAAAGTGCTTTCATCTTAATGTGCTGGTAGAATCCATACTTACTAATGAAATTAGGACAGACAATGCATAGTACTCAGTATGCTAACACGATAGCCACCCATCAGCGTCTAGGCATGTAAACACTTGAACATCCTCACCCATCCCCACTCAATACCCCAGCACCACCCAGCTCATCGTCGCTGGTATTTTTCACCTCTCTTACACTGGCTAAGATCCCCGGGAATAGCGATAAAGGAAAACAAGAACTCTTCATGAATGATTTAGGCTGTCATTATTAATATTGTTCACGTTCATCCTCTTAAAGCGTTTACCACCTACTATATCACCACTACTCCGGCCTAAACTGCGGTTTACTGAGTGCATTGTCAAAAAATGTTACTGACAGTGTCCCCCCTCAGTTTCTTTCTCGCACCCACAGAGTGGTTTTGAATTACCTGCCCAGTGGACCTGGGTTAAACAGCCTTCGAAGAAATCAAAAGGTTTCTTTCTTTGCAGGTGAATGCAGACCTCCTGCAGATAAATAGTGCGCCTCGCTTTCACCTCCTCTCTACGATTCTTGTCGAGTTTTGTTGAGCGGTCGTTAAATATTTCCTCACAGGTGAGAAACTTTTTATAAACATAAACAGCGAAGGAGAGATTAATGAAAACACTCAGGTGAGTGGGAGGGTTGACTGTGGGTGAGGCAGGGGATGGGGGGGGGTTGTGAGCAAGCAAGTTCGTGACAGTTTGTTTATGCGATGGGAGTGTAAATGAGTGTTCTGCCTGCCAGTGTCATCTTAAGCTATAGAACTAGACCTTGAACAGAAGCAGCAGGAGACTGAACTAAATCTTATCGGAGTCTCTAATTAAGAAGAAAAACCTTGCGATTCTACATCTGTTCTACCTTCTCAATCCGCGCTAGTGCAAGGCTCAGAAAAAAAACCCAACCCACACCGTCTACGATCCACATGTTTACAATGACATCATCGTGCGGACTGTCTAATGTCGTGTCCTTTTTTGTCTAAAAGGTTTAAAGTTCCCCCTTTCTCCTCCAGAGTTGGCTCCTTGTAAATGAAGGCCGCAAATCAAAACTTTATTAGCAAAAAAATTACTTTATGTACAATTTGTATAACAGAAGCAATACAATAAACGTCTTTTTATTTGCGACTCTACTCTTTCTCGGACCTTAAAATGCATAATAAATAAAAAATACACAATTTCTGCACGTAGCTTCACTATTTGTAAACAAAAGTAAGGAACGTCGGAGGATGCTTGGGTTTCTAAAATATTTACTATCAATAAATTTCATTCTCAAGCATCTTATGAATGGACAGACAAACACAAAGGTGAGTGAGTGAGTGAGTGAGTGAGTGAAGAAAGGAAGAGAGTTGGAGACACAAAGAAGGACGAAAAAAAAAATGTGACTCGACTCGGTGAGTAGATTACCCTGCCGATACTCGTGACCGTCACAGACAGTTTCACATGCTCTCAAAAAAGTAACTTGTCACCGCCGTGGAGTAGGAAGCAAATCACCACTCCCATGCACAGGAGAAGAACTAAAATTCAACAAAATCCATGAGCATCTACTGTTCGGTTCCATTGCCTAGCCATGAAAAAACCCATCTCCTTCGTTCGCAAAATTGTCTTCCCCTCCCCCTTACCTTCTTTTCCCTAAACGGATACACAATACAAACCTTTGCTGCATGTCGATATACAGATCATTACCGCCAGATAAGCTAATCGTCTTGAGTGGCTGAAGGTCTATAGATGCTTGTTGCGCTGCTGTGTCGGGTCTAGGTGTGTCTTATCTGCGGTGCGGCAAAACAAACAGACTGACGAACGCGTGGGGAGGGAGATTTACACGAATGCGCATGCGCCGGAAGCAGTCAGGAAACGGGCCACTGACAAAAAACAAAGAGGCCGGTCTCAGGTAAATATGATTCGGCGTCTTATCTATTTTTTAGCTTGGGAGGTCTTGCGATAACAGCGATGACAGATGCGTTACATCAGTCGTTCTGTTCAACTATCTCCCGATTTCGGCCGATCAGATACTGTAATAAGGGGTTTCGAGGTGGGATGCATGGAGCCGATGTATGGATTTGCCTGGCTGATAGCTGCTGGGGATGTTTGGGGGATTGGGAGAAGAGGGACAACATCTTTTGTCTCCTTGTCTGGTTAGGAAACTTACTGGTGATCTTTGTTTAAGGTTTCGAACGTTTTCTCGCTCAATATATCCCGTGTTTTGAGTCTGAGTGTGCGCTGGTGCATGATGTGTAAAGCAGGTGCGTGCGCTCGTGTGACAGAGATGTTGCATGTCTGTGTGTACAGGCGAGCAGTCAGCTAACAAAGCATGGTCTCTCATCCCGCGATCTGTGTGGCTCCTAATGCTGCCACACTTTGTTTTGCAAAAAAGCTTTTGTGTGAAAACGTTCCTAAAGCCACCCGTTACTACAACAACAGGTTTTCAGTGTTCGCAGTCGAACGTGCAGCGCGGCATGTTTCTCAAACTGCTCTTCTCCTGTGTCTTGTTTCAGCAAATGCGCTTTGTCTTCAACATAGTTCGCAGCAATAACTGTGATGACATCGATAGTAACCAAAGGATGCATTCGCTCCCATGTCTGTGAGCGTCGTCTTCGTTCTTCGCACGGCCACGTTCTTGAAGCACCGACAGGCTGTAGCGGCTCTTGTCCACAGTCTGCGACTAATCTGAACATATTACAAAATCAGCTAGTGCACGCATGCATTACGTGCGTGAGTGCACATACACACAAACATATATATATATCCATGCAGTGGTGTAGGAAGTTGCTTGGCTTCGAGGAGTAGGGAGGCTAACTCCATGCTGACAGTGAACGATAAAAAGGAGGGGGGGGGGGTTGAGTTCAGCCATGCACACACGCACGTACACGGTGGTAGCATCACAACACATGCTGCTTTAATCAAAGTGTTAAACGATAAAGCATCACTTAACAAGAAACAAAACTCATTGAAAAATTACTCACCCGGTTATCGCAATCACAAGAAATTATGTCTTCTTTAATTAATACCTTTGTTTTGTAGTAGAGCAGTGTTTCTTTTTCCTTTCTTTTGATCGAAGGCTAGATGTTAAAAAAATATATCTCATTTTTTGCTTATTCTATTACCCTCGTAAATAAAAATTTCTCCTTGGTCATTTGTCTCTCTCCCTTTCTCTTGGCTCCTCTATCTTCGTACTTTATGAAGAATCACATCTCAAGTATTGGACCGCGGAAAGGGGGCAAAACGATATTCTTGCCCCCTCAGTATATTCTTTGTGGGGGCACTTTCCCATCTTGGACCCCCCTCCCCTGGTTCCTACGCCACTGCTATAAAATCAAAAAGTGAAGGATTCTTCCTTTGGCGACAAAACGATGTGTGAATACCTATGTGTCCTGCAAAAACGAGCTGACCGAAAAAAAAAACAACCAAGTTAAAAGTGCTAAACGACTTAAAGGTACAAGTGCTACACTGTCAAATGGCAATATTCTTAAGATGCACTTGTACAAGCTAGACGCCTACATTCCTAAAGTGCATTTTTTTATCAGTTAAAATATTCGTTTGCAAACTGAAGACGCAAAAACACGCGTAGCTTTCGTGCTTTCACAGTGTTGTAGAAATAAAATGTCTCATCTCGACAGCTGTTCTGTCTTATCCATGTTCATTAAGAGCATCTCAAGTGCCACCACCCTGCGACTTACCCCACACCTCCACCCAGTCCCTGCCGACAAAACCGTCGGAGAGTCTAACTGATGACGTCGTATCTATTTTTAGCATGTTTGCACACGAACCGCTTCTCGTGCACCTGCGGGCGAAGAGAAAGATGGGGATGGAAACCGAGCATTCCTTAGAGATGAAATCTAAAAAACAAATTTCAGGTGATTTGTAATAGCAATGTTTACATGGTACATCTCGGCCGTGTGCGATGTACTTCTGGGAAACTAAAACAACGTGAAGGTGTGCTTCAGGGCTGGCAAGGAGGTTTGGCCGCCAGCCACATAGAGGACAAGCACCTCGGGCAATGCCTTGGAACGGCTGTTATGATGTAGTTGTGTGGAGTCTCTAGTCTCCTGGGATGGCGTGGGTTTCTGTTTGCCAACGTAAATGGTGTACAGGAAGCGTGGAATGAAAACTCCAGGGCTAGTCCCATGGGAAGGATCGAATGTATGATGGGAGCTGGGTGGACTCGTGCACCACGAACTGGAGCGGGAATAAGTGAATAAACTAAAGGGAACATGGTGTGTGTGTGTGTGTGTGTGTTTACACGCGTGTGCGCATGTACGTCTGTGTATGATATTAGCTGAAATTTAATTATTATCTTCTCGTGTCTTTGTGTCGTGCATAGCGATGGCAGTAAATTAAGACTTGAGGATCATATCAATCGCAAAACAAACTTCTCGTCAATCCACACGACAGACCGCGAGATATCGATCAGTGGGTACAGCAGAAACAACATACTCCACCTCTACCTCCCTCTCCACCCAATGTAAACACCAATGTATTAACAACGGGAAAATTAAAAATAAACATGTACTAAATGTGACGTATTCGTTAGTCAAAACTCCCTGTCAAATTAAACATCATCCCCTCTCGTTGTACATACTGTAATTTTACTCTCTTATTATTTTAATGCCTTTGTTATGAAATAAAGTAGTGTTTCGGCTTCCTTTCCTTAGATCGAGGGCTAGATGTTAAAAAAAGAATAACCTTTGGTTATTCTGTTTCCCTCGTAAATAAAGATTTGTCATTTGTCTTGAACCCCTTTAGACACGACGACCTTCGTCGAAAGTTGTTTCCTAAGACCAAGTTCAAGTAAATACCCTTATACGGTGGTTTTAGCATAGTTTACTTTATTGGCCTCTGGGGTAGGGGGCAGAGGTGAAGGACGCGAGAGACAGAGCAGGTGACAGAACTCTCCATCGTCGTCTGTCCTCTGCTAGAGGGCACTAGGGGTCGGATATTCGAATCTGTTCACTCCTTTTTTTTTTCTTTGAGGATGTTGGGATAGATAGACTGATAAAAGATAGATAATTAAAATTCTTTATAAAGAAGGGGATAGAATAAGCAAAACCTGATACTAACGTTTGCCGCATCCAACACTTGATGTGATGTGAAATGCAGGCAGGTCTTCCCCCCTGCCCCCATCCATTACCCCCAGCACACAGGGAAAGCCGCATCTTTTTAACCCTACTTTACCCCAACGCTGGGTCCATCACCCTGTAAAGCAGAGGTTTTCATTTTGTAAAACCAGATCATAAAATAATTTACAGCAGTGAAGTCGCGGCCAGGACGGAGAGGGTTACTCTAATGGCTGGGAGGCTGGGAGGCTGGGATCCGTCGCAGTCGCAGCGTTGTGGCATTGTCTGCATACTACGTGTCAACCCCGTGATCGTAAAAATCCCGTGAAACAAAGCACACGTCCTGAAGCATGGTACTAGCGAGGCCGGTCATAAACATCAGCAAGCTATGTGTGGCGTTCGTCCTGATGTAATAAATTTGTCTCCTTTGTGGCGCGGAAGCTGCCTATGACAGGCTACGTGCAACACCTCAGGTGATTTTATATAGTGTCAAAAATTATGAAAGGTTGATCAAAAGGGCGAAGGGGAAGTTGATGTTAGTTGCTGTAAAATTTGATATTGCATTTCCCATTCCACAAAGCTAATGCTTATAACTGCAAAGATGATGCCGACACTTTTGGAGAGTCTAACAGCATACAGTTGTAAAAGCTTTTTAAAAACAAAATCCCATATAATTTCAGTCACAAAAGATCCCTTATATTTAAATTTGGCTTATTGTCTTCTCTGTCTTATACTTTCACCATGCCAGATTTCAAGCATTTCTGTTGAATATTGGCCGTGGTACTTTAAAAAAAAAAACTCCAATTCTCTAACCACCCTTCCCTGCCCTAAATGAGCGTCCTAGCAAGAAGGACGAGCAGATGAGATGGAGGAATCTTTAAAGGCAAACATGAGTACAATATTTTGACAGGGTTACATTTGTTAGAAGATGTTCCTCAAATCTGAGCAAGTGAATGTTTTGTTCACGAAGTACGAGCCTCACAGTCGCAGTTCTCACTTGGGTTTTGAAGAGAGGTCAAAACATCAGCTATGGCGACGTCACAGAAGTGTGACAGCAACGCCTAACCGATATCCTTCCATTGGTCACGGTCTTCAGTGACGTCAGCAGTAAGAATTAATCAATCTACCTGTGCTTCTTCTTTCACCCCAGCACCCCCCTCTCTCCCAAAAAAATTAATTTAAAACTCATCAAGCTAATGTTAGCTAACACTCTAGCTGTTTACTGGCCTTTATTGCGTTCACGAGGAGCGACCAAAGTCGCAAGAAGAGACCAACATTTTATCCTGCCAATAACTTTTAGTTTAATTTCATGTTTGATTCAGGTTAGCCTTTAAGCTTAGAAACTCATTTTGGACCGCAATGCAATTTACAAGAGTAATATGTCTTGTCAAGACCCCCTCCCCATTTTTTTTTTTTTTACACTGATAACTAGCGTCGAAATCACTCCTCTTAATTGCCATCTTCTTTATATCCTCAGCTCATTATTGCCTCTGGATCACTTGGGGCCGCGAGCAAATTTTCGCAGATTATTAAGCCCCTCGCTCAAGGCCGTCACTCGTTCGGTGACCTTAAGGTCACCCACGCTCGCTTGGGCTTCATTGGGTTCATGGAGTCTTGTCCATTGTGACGTAAGAATGCGTCCATCATTTCCAGCTTATACAATTTTTAGAACCCCGGAGACTGAAGGAATAATTTCGAAATAAAGTTAGTTTACGTGGAAAAAAAAGCTTTCGGCAAAATCTACATCGCTCGCTAACCTCTCTCCTACCGTGACCCCAATCACTCATGGTTAAAAAAAAAAACAATTTGCTATTGCTATTCTCAAGACGGTGCGAGCTAAGACAAAAAGAATAGATTCCCTGGGTCAGATGTACGTGTTGGCACGCGTCACCAAGTGCGGGAAGCTCGTCCAGCGCTGTAAACAGAGAGAACTTCCGGTGTGCCCGAGACGAGATTTGAACCCACAAGCTAAGCGATCATCGCTTTCATAGCGACAGGCATGCTTTAACGTCGTGCCGCCGAGGACCTTTTGTGGTCAATGATGATCATAGTAGAGGTAAGCAAGCCTAATAAGTACCCACAGCAATAATTCTCATTTATTCTTGAATCACATATCTCAACCTAAAAACAGCATTAAACTATGAACCTTATGTGTTTACTCTGTAGTATGTTAATTTACTTGCTTATTATTTGTTATCTGACGTGCAGCTGGTTATTATCATTTGTTGTTTTTGTGTGAACGAGTTGCGATATTTAGGTGGGGTTTTTTTTATTATTGACTTGCTCTGGAGGCGTGCAGTAGCCACATGGATGATTATTGTCATTGTTATTACAAACCATCATTTTTATGGAGTTTTTCCACTTTATTTTCCTTCTCCCCTCTCCATCCAACTTGCTTTTCTTTCAACAGCAGGTTTGTTCTTGAAGGTCCCCTTCTTTCTCAGCTTGTTGATGATACCCAACGTCGCCGGTCCGTACGCGGCTATAGGTCGTAGATACAGGAGTGTGGGCTGACGATGTGAAAACAAGGGATGGGGAGGGAGGCTGGAAACAAGGCGTGCATGCAACCCGTAAACAGGGCCCGTGACACCAGGAATGCTAACAGACAACACGTGCAAAACACGCCGCCTGCCAGCCGAGGTCGTCGCTTCAAAAGACAAAGAAACGGGAACGCGAAAATCAGGTCAAAAGGCACGCGGGGCGATGCAAGACGAGATGGGGGTGGGATGGCGTGATCATAGCAGGGTGTCGTGACACGAGACGAGAGAGAGAGAGAGAGAGTGAATTGGGGGGGGGGGCGGGGAGAGACCGAAAAAGAAAGAGTGAAAGAATTTAAAAAAAAATACTCATGTGTACAAATAATTCGTTGAAAGACGTGAAGGTAACGAAAAGGTCTGTGACGAGACCCAAACCTTCTGAAGTGTTTCGTGAAAGAACAAAGGTCAATACTTATTTTTCTCTCTGTGCGTGCGCGCCCGCCCCTTCTCTTAACCGAAAATTATTATGATAACGGACATCACAATGTGTTGTGTGATATTGGAAAAAGGAAATAAATTACATTAGGATTTAAACCCAATGACAAAAGCCATGATAATATAATTCTCTATTTTCTAGACACTCGACTGAAAAAACCAAGGTAAGATTTTTTTTAATGATCAAAAAATATGCAGAATTCTTTGCTTATAAAATAAAACCCGTTAGGAATCCCAGGAAATTCTTACCACGGTGGTGCTACGCAGTTGGTCGACTGGGGAAATGAATTTTGCGAGGCACAAATAGTGCTTTTCGTGATTAAACTGGCCTCAGAAACACCTTGTCCGTGAGCTATTCTAACGACTTGTAACGGATGGGCTGATCAGTACGAAGTGTCAGTAGAGAATCCAGACTCTATTACGAAACAACCGTAAATTTTGACTTGGTCTACGTGACTGTTCTTACAGGTAGCAACCGAAAATACCGACATAAATTTCTGCACAATGTCTGAGCGACAGGCGGAAGATTACAGCGACCTTTTAACCTGACTTTCTCTGCACCCCAACATCAAGGTTCTCTTGGAGACAGGTTGGTGCGCCCTTTCGTCCTTTTTTTCGCACACACACACACACACGTGGACAGGTTAAGATGGCTGCCTGAGCTAACGTTTCTGTGTGCGTGTGTGTTTGCCCGTTACAGACACGAGCCCATAATAGACGACAACTTAAATTTTTGTCAGCTTTCAGTTCGAAAATTCGTTGGTGGAGAATAAGGCAGAGAAGTCCACCTATACGTTAATAAACAATAGCGACACGTACTCGCAAGGGTAAAATGACAAAAAAAAAGGTGTATCGGAACATCCCAAGTGGCGCACTGGGAGTATAGCAGACCGGGAAAGAAAGAGTTTAAAAATAAAGAAAAACGATCACGTCATCCACGCCGAGAATTCGGTGGCCCCCTCCTCCTCTCCCCTGCGCCGACACAAAATACCACACGCTCCGGTCTAGTCCCGTTTCTTTCTGTAGACAAGAGGCTTTGTGTGGTTTTTTTAATAGACGCCACAACTATTGAAGACCGATTTCATCTCTTTCTCTCGCCTACTCGCTAACCGATTTAGATATACAATGAAAATTGCATGAACAGCTAGTATTATTTTTATCTTGGAGAATCCTCATGAAGACGACTTTTACCATGCATTGTTCATTTTTAGCTGAATCATGAAAGCAGTTTATTGCTCTTAAACACTGACATGCAAATTAAGACGCAGAATTTATGAGTTTAAATAAAAAAACGCTCTCCCCCCCCCCGTTTTTTTCACGTCTTTTACTTTGAGGGCGCGTGGAGCTAATAAACATTTGTACATCGCTTGGTGTTACACATCTTGTAAGTGCTGAGAGGGCTTCAATGTGCTAATCCTTTGAGCTCTGAAGATCACCGTGACTGTGTGTGGTGGGCAGGAGGGAGAGAAGAGATTTACTAGCTGAGTGATAGAACGGCATTCTAGGGTGACAAGGACGATCAGCTGGCACCAAGCGTCGAGGATGATGATAACGACGTAGATACGTTGATAAGACATCTGAAAGCGATGACAACAGCGCCGGAATGGTGATGTCGGGGTGGGAGACTCTGCCACACTAGTGACCAGGAGATGTGGCGACTCCACTTTTCGCAACCTTATCTTTTGTTTCGTTGCCCAGCTCCGTACGTTCGTGCATGCGTGAGAGAGAGAGAGAGAGTAAAAGATATTTAACACTTGCCGTAAAGAAAACTTAATTTCTTTCACAAAAAAATCCAAAGCCAAGAAGTATGGTATAACGTGTTGGCAATACTTGTATCTCACTTTGCGCGATGTCGATGCCTTTCACAATGTTAGAAGAGCGAGGGAAGAAGTGTGGACGCAAATTTTTCAAAACCTTTTTGCGTCTCGGACGCATATTTATCGTTCACACAATCCCTCTTCTTTTAACCGTTAGCTAGTTTTACATTCTTTCTCTCGTCCTCCTCGCACCACACGGGTGACTGCTGTGCAGTTACTGTATACACGTGAAGACAGAAACATCAGGAACTTGCATTTCCTGCATGGAATCGCGCCGGGTTGTCTTTCCAACTCTGGCAAAGTTTTTTTTCTCCCCTGTGCTACTATCTCCCCCAAGAGGAAGGACTGCAAAAACAGTTTCGGTAGCTCCCTGGTTGTTTCTGCCTGTGTCAGCTCACGCCAAATGGCCACAAACGAACGATGCCGGAGGCAGACAAGGTGGTCAACTCAGCCGCTTACATCGTCAGCCTATTACACTCACGATGGCGAGAAAACAAGACCACAACAGACAATGGGGGGTTGGGGCTGGATTTTGTGCGTGGATTGTTCTTCGCTCTCAACACAATTATTTTCACAGCTTTTGTACGACTTATTGCAAATGGCATTTACTGTCCTCTCGCCTGTGGCTGGCAATCTGATAACAAGAACTGGGTCGTTGCTACTGTTGGATGTCCCAAATCATTTGGGTTCTTTGGTTTGCAGTGATCCACGGAAGTCAGGTGGTAAAAGGACTACGTCGTTTAGGCTGAACAAATATCTGCCCTTTCTTCTTCCTTTGTAAAGAGTTTCTGGAAATTTTTAAAATCTCATTTTTATAAACTGTTTAAATAAGGCTGCCGCGAGCAGCTTATCAAAGCTTCTTGCAGACTAAATAAAAATAAAAGATTGGAATCATGAAATCTTGATTTATTATCTTCTACTAGGACATAACTGGACAGATACTGCATACTGATCAATTTTGAAGGTTGTTTTGTTGCAATCGAAGAACCTTTTCTTTAATTTTACAGAACATCACTTAAATATCCGCGAATCCTTTGAAAGGTTTTTTAAATGGATATTAATGGTCAAATGTGTGACTCATACAACTATCAAGCAAAAACCTGCTAAACATAGTCAACAATATGTTCAGATAAAAAAATGCCCTTAAAACGAGCCGCCGGAATATCGTGGTTCACCATTTGACCAAGGGAAGTAACCATTGGTACAAACTTATTTCATCGTCTCTGTTAATCCCCGTGTAAATTTTTTCTTCTGTTCTTTTACAGAGGAATTAATATATCCACATGAAGACTTACTTCCTATGAGCTGTGAAACCAATATGACCTGCGTTAATCAAATGTCTGATAATAAATGGAAACTAAAATTACTGTGCATTTTGATTCAATGCAAGATGAAATGTTTATTCAAAATGTAAGAAATAACATTCAAGCTTCCACTACCACAATCAATGCATAGTTTTACACATATACATAATTCACATAAAACCAAAATATTATACACTCCCCATTTCATCATATTACTCATCCCTGTCTTCCCCTCCTAAAAAAATAAAACAAAACAAAACTTTGTTCACAGAACAGTTGCAAAAAAAAAAAAAAAAAAAAGGTTGTAAATAAGTATTGAAATAATTCATGCAATCCATTTTTTTGGATCCAACATTCTTCTGGCTAGCACAGTGTCATCATTAGATTTTAGGCACACATAACAAAATGAATTAATGGCAGTTACACGTATGACACAATTACCATAATAGTTTGCCTTTCTTGAGAATGAGTTCACAGCCCATGTAAATGTTTCCAGATTACATAAAATCTACTGTTACTGAAGTACTCTTTGAAGAGTAATAAGCAATATTATCTACACTATGTATCATCTACTGTTACTGGTAGTGAAAATGGTAATTATGATGACTTAAAAATGATCTCAAACACCCTCTCAGCTCAAAAGGGAAGCTTCAGATTTTTGCCAGTGATGCAGATGTAAAACCTCAGAGGCTGCAATTGCTGTGTTCCAATGGAGTCAAGAAGCCACTCTCGCTTGACTGTCACAACTTTATTATGCTTGTATTGACCTGTTTAGGCAAGGAAGCCATTTTTAGTACATTGTATTAACTAAAATGTTATTTAATTTCTTACACTCAAACACATAGCTGAAAAACCCACATATACTTAGTGGCTGTGCAAACAGTCTAATTTTCTTAGTAATTATCTCTAGTTTTGTTAGCTTTTTTTCACAGCGATGTTGTAACAATGCTTTTAATAACTAATTTGGGTTTGCTAATAGAATGTTAACTCCTGTTTTTTTTTTTTGCTCTCTTGGTGTTTGGCACTATGAATATAGCTTTTTGACTGTCCATGTTCAACTAAAGTGTAAATAGTTAAATAGAAATAGCTTACATCTACAGTTTGTGACTTTGTTTTATACTTTCATGGCTAATTTGTGAATACCACCTCACCATTGAAAAGTTCAGTTTCAGCAGGTGTCACTGGCTGGGCCTCAGAGTCAATGCACCGCAGCACCAGCTTGTCTTTAGCTGGGTGTTTTGCCAGATACCATGGGTCTTCAACAACCTCTGCCCCACTCATCTGCAACAGCTGTCTCATCTCCTCTTGACAGCCAATAAAGTGGTCATGTTATCAATGGTCACTGATCAGATATACATTGTACTTTCACATGTACATGCAAGAGTGACTATGCATGAGTGAGTGTGAGCATACAGGCAGAAGTGTTAATGGTGTTACCACTATTATTAGTATTATTATAAAGTAGTCATTCCAAGTGAAAAGAAACACAGTTATGAATGTATTTTAAATGCAGTGAAATCTAAAAATAAAAGGTAGCAAAAAACAACAAAATCTACAAAAACCCCCAACTCTTTCAGCCAGATATGAACACATGTACTTAGCTCTCAGCTAGAAATCACTGCTTTTCACATAAGAAACTTAAAAAAAATGACTTACTTTTCGTCATATCAGGACTGGCACCAACACATGCAAAGGCAAATCCCTTCAAAAGAGGTTTAGTTGCAAGGCGGGATATTTTGGAACCAAAGTGGTCTTCTCCTTTAACAGTGTCTCCTTCTATCTCATAATCTGTCTGAAATGACAATGAAATCTGCTTAATTATACAGAACGGATATAATTAAGAGTATAAGTGCAAGGGCATAGCAACCAGAGCAAGGTCATCAATTTTTGGTTAGTCTTATTTTTATTTGATAGTGCAATTTTATTTGATCTTATTAACATGCTTTTTTCAATACAATGATTATAACTGAAATTAATCACATGGAAAGTGAATCATGTTCTTCATACCTCAGGCAAAAGATAGCCTTTGTTCAAACAATCCTGCACCCAGGCAAAGCTTAGCACCCAACATCTTCCTGCAACACCCTGAAAATATTTCAGGGTTCGCTCACATACTCGAATAGCAGGGTCTGAAAAAAAAGGTAATTTTAATCTTGTTAGCACACATTTGCTACTGTTTGGGCTGATGCCTGATGCTTTTATTTATGTTTTGAAGACTGAGAGAAACTTAGAAGCTGATGCAACCAAAGCAAAGTTCTGAATGGGTGAATCAGACAGTAGATTCATTCCTGCAAGAGACCAAGAAAGAGATAGGAATGACTGTCAAAAGTGAAAGTGGGTAGGGTATTGGAGTTTTAAGTCAAAACAGCAACTAAGGCAGCCAGCCCTGTAAACAGATGCCACATGCAGAGAATGTCAAAAGTGAAAAACCAAACAACTCCAAAAGAGTTTATCTACCCTCTTTCCTATCCTTTTCAACAACAACACCCACAAAAATACATACTCACCATCTTGTGCTTTCATGATGACATGCGTGACACAGTCATTGAACTTAGCATAGACCTTGCATTCATAATTTTCTGCCAGCTTTTGCAACAAATCCTGCAAACAAGAGAACGTATCAGAGACTACCCCTAGTCCCTCTATACAGATTGACCCATTGCTTCTAAATCTTACACAGCCAAAGACCAAAAAGACATGAATATTGTGATAGTCAGCTTTCACAGAAAAGAACAACAATGATTTGTAATGTAATTTATGTCGTCAGAGCAGTCTTTTAGATTTTGCTGAATGAATTATCAATGTAACATGCAGAAGTTTCACTTTTCCTCACTCACCAACTTTTCAGGGGTCAGACCAGAAGCAACAAATCCCATCTTCTTCCGTTTCCACCTTGGTTCATTCTCAAAACTACGACAATGATGGACAACATCTTCCCCTTCATTTTCCTCCTTGCTGTCAGACAAACCATCATCGCTACTGCTGCTGCTGTTTTCATCCCTTTCCAGCTCATCACATTCACTCCCCTCCTGAGATTGTACAGAGCAATGTGAATCAGCCATTTTCACAGTGGTTGGGTCCTTTTTCTTGTCCTGGCTATGGATATCAGAAGGAAGTGGCAACATCTCCACAGGGCTTGGAGACCTTGGGAGGAACTGAACTGTCTGCCCAGTCTGTAGACTTGGAAGCGCTTTTTGAGAACTTGGTGAAGAATGCTGACATTTCAGTGTTTCAGCTCTAGGAGGTGTAGATGCTTGTGATTCTGGAGTTATTCTGGAAGCTTTGGTGACTAGGACCTCAGAATCTTGAGAGTCTTGAATATCAGCATACATATCTTCACCACTCTTCCTTAGTGAAATGTCTACAGCTCTGTCTGATGTAAACTCCAAAACCTGCCTGAACTTTGTCATTTTTGTCAGAGATCTCACTTCCGAGACATCCATGTCAAAGATAGACCGAGAGAGGATGGCAGTGTCCTTTCGTGCCAGTGAAGGTCTGACAATCGGAGGTGGACTGGGTGACAGTGGGCTTGGGAATAATTCATTGCTTTCATCATTGTTGATGTCAACAATCTCGTTACTTTGCTCACAAAGTGATGCATGAGGCTGAGGGGAAAGTACAGCTGAAACAAAGATTCTTTTTATTAAACTGTCAGTTTTAGATGATCTGGCAGTATATATTTATGTAGTCCAAAGCAAAGTGGGAGCAGGAGCTCAACGTATCCAAGACATGATATATGGAATGTGAAGCCAAACCCTATCCACTGCTTCTTTTATTTTTACTAAGTGAATGCTGACCAAGCAAACTTTAATGGATAAGAATTATAGCCCTGGGAAATGAATAATGCAGCCAACTCTTAAGGCATGGAGAAAAAAAATTCGTTAGGTTAATATTTGCTCAAGCTGGTGACTGGAAAATTCTATTTACCCAGTGGTAAATGAGCACCCGATCTTTAATATTAATAACTTTGTAACCCTTAGTCAAAATTGTTGAGGGTTTTAGCCGCCTCTACCTTGATAAATATATTGGTGGTCTTACAGATCAGTATAAAAAAAAGTAGCAATAGACATTTGTGAATACTTTTGTGATAATTATCAATGATGTCAAACTAAAGCTATGCAATGATAAAACAGAGGCTCTCATCTGGAGCAAAAGAATAAACTGACTACCGAATATCAGACTCCCTCAAACCATCCAAGTGGGTGAGGCCCACATCACTTTTGCATAATCTGTCATCTACTGACACAACCATTGTTAAGAAAATTGCAGAAATCTGTAAGTCTGCTTGTTAGGGCTATGCCTCTCTTTCATGAGTGCTATTCCTAATAACAGTCAAATAATGCTGGTTTATCTACTAACACCTTCTCTAAATTTTTTTTTACTTCTGTGGGTTTGTCTCACTGGTAATCATCTGCAGATAAATTAAATAACCTAACTCTCGGTTGTCCTGCGTGTAGCCTCATTGTCACTACATCTTCACTGTCTTTAGTACTTTGTAAATACTGTTGCCCATCTTCCATTCTTTCATATGCTGCCCATATTGTTTTTATCTCAAGGGCCGATAGCCCACTCTGGTACCGGTGTGATTCTCCACTGTATTAACCATGGGTTTATTGTTACTAAAATTATGTCATATTTTCATGTATATCAAAATAACCACAATTTAAACAAGTAATGACAAAATATATCATCTTTTATGTCTAGTTTATTACAAAATGTCTTATGACCTCCGTCCTCAGATCTTTTACACTTTCAGACCCCAGATGAAGACTGCTTATAATTTCAAATTTTCGTCATAAGATTTAAATCTCTCTCTTTATGTACTGTACATATGTTTGTATATGATGGGGAACATAATAAGCAATCTATGTAAACAATATTTTTTCAGGGAGCATTAAAGGTGGACAGAGTTGGGGTCCCCCTTCCACATATCATGCCTAGACCCTGTAAATCACTCTGCTCAGTGTTCCTATAGCATAGAAATTAAATTACAAGATTTTCCCTATATTTAAACCACTTATACCAAATTAAATAAATAAATAAATAGATTCTGGATATTTAAACATTATAATTGTACTACATACAAAAGTACAAAGTTGACATCACAAGCCTTTAAAACAGCTTAACTTTAAAACTTACCAACATCCAAAGTTGTTCCTTTTTCTAACAATGTTCACAGATATTAATTTAAAATAGAATCACTGTAACATTTGTTAACCAAAATAAAAATTTAGGATGAATAATTTTTTTAACTCACGTTCCCAGACCGAATTTCTGTCGACTACATTCTCATCCTCTTTTTCATCTTCTGACTCTTTTAGCTCCTTTACAGCCTCAGATTGCAAGGAAGCATCCTGCAAAGGAGCACATGACTTCAAAAGTCTTTGCCCGTTAGAAAGAGACTTGAGACTTTGTGTGCGGACATCAGGTGCGAGTGTATCATCATGCTGAAGCATATGAAGTTTGGCCTCCTCTCTGGCAATGTTTTGTCTCAGCTGCTCTAGATCAGCCTCCAGGGCCTGCTGTTGCTGTAATGAGTAACATGTGAACCCTTTAGCTGACAGCATACAGAAACTTTAAAACTGTACAAGGAGTAAAAGTGACGAGGGGAAGGGGAGGGTGAAGGTTTTCGTTCTCAAAGTGAAATGTAAAAAAATCCAGCTTATAACATTAATTTAAATGATTTTGTGTGGACTTTAGTGTGAAAACTCAAGATGATATTCTTTGAATGCTTGTATATTTTAATATATGAAGAAAATACAGAATTAAATTTTTTTTTAATCTTAAGAAAATTACCTGTGTGGTTAGAATCTCACTCTGACTTGACACTGCACTAGAGGACAACTGGCAGCTCAGTTCCTCTTCATCAGAATATTCTATGGAAAAATTGATACTTATAAAGCACAAGCAAATCTAAAACCAAAATAAAATATGCTATACCTGCTGAAGTCAGGCTTAAGGATAATGGTCACAGCAAAACATAACAGTTCTGTTTAACAAAGATTTCACAAAAGTTTGCATGCCTCATGATCATACAGTAACAGGACAAAACATAAACAAAGAGAGAGAGAGCGGAGAAGAGATGGGAACTGACCATCTGAAGAATGACTGTCACTGTCTGAAAGTACGGCGAAATGCTTTCTCTTCTTCACGCACAACACCTCCTCATCATCGTCAGATTCTTCCTGTGTAAAACAACAGTTGTGTGCTGGAGTGAAAAATTATCATTTGAAATCTGACAGCTATAAAAACTCAGACTTGTTACTAACGACTCCTGTAAAAATATAGAGGCACGAAAGATCTTGTACACATACTTGTGAAAGTCAGTGCTAATATGTTACAGAGCTGAATTTAAGCAATAAATTTCTTAATATGATGTAATCTCAATAATGTTTCTTTCTAGCCCATCATGACAGGGAAAACCTTTTTTTTTTTTACAAGTCACCTTTTCTTTTCGCACTGTGTAAAAGTCCCCTTACCTATCATTTAATGACAAAATTATTATATTATTATTATTACTACTACTTTTGAATGTACTCATTTATGCATATGTGTGCTCATGCATGAATTGTTTATACTTTTTTGCATAAAGGATTTTTCCACTTAAGGAAATTTACAAAGAAAAATGTTATTTAGCACCACCACCTGTTATAAATAGCAATAAAAATAGACAACACTTACATAACTTCCAGCGGTTACTGGACATTTTCTCTCGACAGTCAAGGTGAAAGTCTCATCTACAGACTTTTCTGTCTGTGTTTGCTGCACCCCCAAAAAGCTTCTCTCTTGATCTCCTTTATATCTCTGGCTTCCTGGTGTGAAACTGTCACCAGATATTTTAGCATTTTCTTCATCATACGTACGTTTATAATTTAAATCCAACATTTCTCCATCCAAGTTACTGTAGCCAAGATCAAAGTCTGCTGGAGGTATAGTGGCATTATTTTCTGTATTGAGGGAAGCCTCTTCCCCAGAAACTGAGTTCTGCAAATCATTGACGTGGTGCTCAGTATTTACAGATGGATCACAAGAAGCTTTAACAATTTTGTCGTTTGAACACAAACTTTCCTCATCATCTTTCACCAGAAGATTATCAACATAAGAAAGACTGTTCAAACTGTTGTACTTTTTGGAGGCAGTAGCAGGTTCTTCAGTCTTCTCGACTGGTGACCTATATGCAGCACAATCGCTGTTTGTCTCACTTTGATTAGCCACAGGGCTTTTAAATCCGCTAACAACTGTTATTGCATTTTCCACTGTAGCAAGACCTCTTTTAGTTCGTCTTCTGCATTTTGGTTTCTCATTTGTACAACTAAGTGAATGGTCTTCCTTCTCTGCCCCATTGTTGTCTTTCTTTTCAGTAGTTTTGATTGTAATGCTTTCTTCACCAGTTAGGATGGGTCTCTTGTCAGAATTAGGAAGAGCATCTTTGCACTGTCCAGATAATACTGAGGTGGATTCAACAGCCTTGCCAATGACAAACTCCAATGTCGAGTTTAATGAAGCTGAACACATATTTACACTCTTTTCTGAGCACTCAGCTACATTTTCTTCTGGCATTTTCATATCACTATCAGCAGCGCATGTTTTGAGGTTTAAACCCATGAGGATGTTATTTTCATCTTCAGTTTGTGAAACTGAGTTTTTTTCTTTCGCCCCAGGTTTTACCACATTAATTTCATCATGCTCATAATCCAGACAAAATGACTTTGACAAAGCTCTTCTTGCATGTCGAGATTTATATCGCCTTGTTGCCAATGGAGTCTTAGATGTAAGTGGACTGCCTTCTAAAGAAAAACACTTCCTCTTAGAAGGTCGTCTTATTATTAGTAAAGTGTCTTCATCATTGCTGCCGGATGAAATCTTGGTGACTTGTGATGGAGCACTGTGAATAGTTTTCTCTGATTGGGAAGTCAGTGGAGACTCCAAAATCTTTCTCACTAACCTTTGTCCCAAAGCTAAAGTTTGATCTAAGCTATCTGCTTCTGAAAGTTTTCTCTTCCTGTTATATGCAGATAATACCAAAGACATTTCATCAACATCTGATGCTTGTACTGCTGTGGACAGAGAGTTAGAAGTTTCTTTCAGAGGTCTTGTTTCCAACAAAGAGTGAGGAGATCCATCTTTGCTACAATTTTCAGAACTCATTTTCTTTCTTTCTGTTGTTTCTGAATCACTGCCATGCAGTTTATACTCTATAACAGTTGGCTCTTTGTCATCACAGCTCTTCTGCCTGTCAACACGAAGATGGCTGAGCTGCTTGTCTGCTATGTTATTATTTAGCCTGGGAGTTGTAGCATTATCACCCACTTGACTGTTTGCTGAATTCTCTTTTATTCTGCAAGCTGACATACCACCAGGTTTTGTTCCCATTGTTTGAGGAGGCCGAAGAATGGACTGACTCGGGTCTGTACTTTCTGATGAAAAAGAATTCATGATTTCTTGCAATGGTGACTGTGGAATCACAGACACCATTTCCAAACCACCACCTTTATTTCTCCAGTCCTGAAGATCTGTGTTGAAATTCTGATGTTCAGGATTTTGGCTTTTCTCAAAAACTACTGCATGGACGTCTGAAATCTTATTAGCACTATCAGTCATTTTGCGCTCTTCAATTTCAAAGGATTTTGCAATACATGTGACAATGGAGTCTTCTGTCACTTCTGTCTCTTTCCTGTCTATATACTCAATACCTACTGCCCCAGAATTAATGCTAGTTTGCCGCTTGTCACCGAGGGCATGGCAATCTTTTGAACGCTGGTCCACTTTCTCTTCTGTGTTTTTATCTGTGCCCCACTTTACAATAGCTAGTTCTTGTCTATCAGTTCTTGACAATGAGTCAGTAATACATACAGAAGAACATGGGGCTGAGCTGTCTTCCAGTGAGTCTAACTCTGAGACGATTGGTTTGTGAGCATCCGGTAGCAAATCTGCTAAAAAGAAAAAAAAAAAATTCAGTATTAAAATAAAAATCAGGAGATAAATTTTGGAAATTTTCTAAGACTTTCAATAAAAACCAAAGAAACTCCAACAATAAACAACCAGAAGCATTGCTCTTTTCAGATATTAGAAGACCTTTGCGAACACAGCTGTTTTGAACATTTTACTAGAACTGTTAAAAAAAAACCCAGATTTTTAAAGATACATTTTTGGTTATCCACTTTTTCTGTCATGTCAAATCCAAACTTTTTAGTGTTATCTAAAGAACAGACAAGATCCAGTACTAAAATGCAGTGTTTTACAACTTTCAGATTCATTGCTGTACCATTAAGACTGCTAAAACACACCCACCCAACAAGTAAGCATGCACCCGCCACATGCTAAAATAAATAATAATAAGCACACACTTGAGTTTCCTGTACCTCTCTCATTCTGTGATCCATGTATTTTTGGGCATTCTAGATGCTCATCCTCCAAGCCATCCTTGTGGTTGTTCAAGACACTGGCTCCCTGATTGAAACAGGCTGCATCATCTTTATTTTGAACAGGAATATGGCCTGCTTTTCCTGCAGAAAGTCTGGCTTGTAAATACTTTGTCGTTGCCAAGGGTGTGCTGGAATTTAATGGGAAAGATTGAGCTTTCCCCTCCTCTGCAAGTAAGCTGTCAAATCCCACTTTCTCTTCATATGGAACTTTTACTTCATTTCTTCTACTTACTGCAGGACCCCTAAGTCCTGACGCCTTGGGAGAAACAGTTGATGTCGGGCCTCTGTCCTGTCTAGGTGTGTGTGGTCTTGGTGTGCTTAACTTGGGCGGCAACATGGCAGCTACAGGAGATGGGAAAACAATGCTGCACAGAGAATTTTCATGTGACTGCTGGGTTGCAAGAGTGATGCCACCTGTGTCACACACTGCTGTTTTGCTGTACTGAGATGGGGAAATGTTAATCTGCTGGGTTGATTTACATGACAAAGCACATGATTTAGTTACCAAAGTGGGGGTTGCTGTTACAGAGGAATCTCTGCTGTCTAAATCTGTCACACTGGATAAGGCCTCTTCCTCTGTCTTCTCAGATCTCTTTGCTATGTCTTTCCTCTTTGCAACTGACGCGTTGCTTTTTTGAGTACCAGAACTCAAGTCAGGCTCTCTCAGAACGTTATGATCTCTTTGCTGGTCTTCACTGTGATCAGAAAAACCTGTTGTTACATCATAAAGAGGCTCAACAACAGCAAGAACGTCTCCTTCAACATCATCATCATTAGCATTGTGCTCAGTGCTCTCCATGCTGTCACATGCCTCTTGAGTGCTAAACACCAAAGCATGCTCGTCAGCTCGATCAATCCAGGAAGCAAGTTTCTCTATCTGTTCTTTCATCTGACTTCTGTTTTCACCACCAGACTGCACTTCATTTTTCTCTGCTACTTTTCTCCTTTTTCGTCGGGCTGTGTGTTCCATAACTTTATTTGACCCACCTTCTTCTGTTGGTGGCAAAAAAAGGTCTGGCACCGAGATAGGGCTTTCAGCAATTTCTTGTGTTACAATGCTTCTAGACAAGTTTTGTAAAGGAAAGTCATTAATATGTTCACCAACCTTTAAATCCAGTACCTTCTCTTGAATCTGAGCCCTTTTGTTTTCTGCTGATTGTGTGCTATCAAAAGCAGCAGTGGAAAGGTTAATGCACTTTTCAGATCTCCTTCTCAGATTAGCTACTGGTTTTGTCATGGACTTATTTTCTTTGGATCGAGGACGCCCCTTCTTTTTGAGCAAAGGGGTATGGCCAACTTCAAACAGGTATGGGTCATCTGAAGCAGGGATTGCTTCAGCTGTTAGCTGAGCAGAGGATTCTCTTTTCTTAAAAATCCCCCGAGATCTTGGTGGAGTCACTGTAACTGGTTCATCAACAGGGTTCTCTGGCAGGGCATCTGGCTTCGTGGCATTTACTGGCACTCGGTCAACGATGGAGCTTTCACCATCAGTATATTTCTCAGATTCACAAGGTAAAGCTTTCTTTTGGACATCATCATGTTTGGATTGGACAGAGTCTTTACACGTAAATCCAAAACTTTCTTTATCTTTATTATCAGTAGGTGAATATTTTTGCATATTCCGAGATACTTTCTTTGTAATACAGCTATCAGCAAGATCCTTTTTTAATGAATTCCTTGTCCTTCTATGACCTTTACTTTGCATTTCTGTACATGAATCATGGTTATCATTTGCTTCTTCATTATTATTTTGGGATAACGTATCATTTACAAGTCCTGTAACCACTTTCTTATTCTCTTTCACACTTTCATCAGGATTAGGTGGAAGAGAAGCAATCCAGTTTCTGACCTTGAAGCTAGAGGACACTCTGCTCACATGCCTGCTGTATGTTCTTGTCAGTGGTGGTCTTGGCTGAAGGAATTGCTGAGTGGACGACACACTCTGATCACTTGAATTTTGTGAAGATTCCTTTACCTGTGCCGAGTTTGAGTAGTCAGCAAGACCAGTGTGGTCTTTTCCTCTTTTTTTCTGTTTACTTTCTGTGGTGACTGAACCAATATTTTCTTTCTCCAGGATATCAGGAGCTGTCAAACAACTCAACACTGAAGCCTCAGGAACATCAGTCAGATTCCTTGTCTCAACAGCAGCATCAGATGATTTCTCTTTGCTGTCAATTACCTTGGTTCCTCTCGCTCCTTTCTGGCGGAGCTGACACGAGTTAAACCTATCAGATATGTTTTCATCAACAGTTTGTACATTGCTTGTCAATCCGAAAGATCCTTCATTGAAATACTGCAAAATTTTATCAGTATTAGAATTGCTGGTTTCTGTAGAAAGTTGTGTTTTACATTCTGACAAAGTGGGACAGCCATTTGTGCCAATTGCAGAAGATGAGATATCGACCAAACCTTGTTTGTCTTTCATCAGTTCAGCTGGTGATAAGCTACAGCTGAAATATTAAAAAAAAATTTAAAGCCTTAATGGCTACTTTAACATAATCAGAATTTTTTTTACAGAATGTCTTGTCCTCAACTCAATGTTGAAAAATAATATAAAAAAAAGTTCTTATACACCTTCACACATTTTATAAATCAATTAAATAGTATTTTTGCCATACTCAGTAAAGAAACAGTCTACAAATTCTTGGGTAAACAAACAGGCTTTGGATTTCTTCTATGAATTGCTTCCATTGCAGAAAGGGAGAGGACATACATCAAGGCTTTGTTTATTGAACTTGCTTATCTTACACAATAAAATCTTAAACAGAATGACCATGGCTGTAAAGATAATCTGTAAAGATTAGTAGTAACATTTGGTTATTTGGTCAAGGGAAAACAAAATGTTAGATACCTTACAGTAGTAGTATCCTTGTCATCGTCTAGTAAACTGCAAATGTCTGAAGGAAAAATACACGATGCATTATTGAAAGACTTGATTCTAACAATCAGAATAAACTATTATTATTATTAAAAAACTTAAATAATATTCCCACCACTCCTTTCAAACAACAACAACAAAAATCCCAAGTAATGCATGTTACATAAGCTTAAAGAAAAAAGCACAGAAACTAAAGACAACTCGCAGAGGTAAGAGTTTGGTGTGTGTATGTGTGTGTGTGTGGGGGGGAGGGGAGTGGGAACTCTCGTTTTCCTCCAGTTTCTAAAAGGAACCTTTATGAGATGAGTTTGAAAATTAATTTCCTATATTTTGCGGTCAAACTGAGAGGGAGGGATTGATGTTTTACGTCGAGCCAGCAACTAAGGCTATGTCACGGCAAGGCAGCCAGCCATGTACAGTCTAACTGAGAAAAGAAATGAACAAAAGCCTACAATCTCCTGTTAAAATAACAAACAAATAAATAACCTTCTTTTTGAGGTTGGTCTGAAAGTCTTCCAGATCTGCTTTCCTTGGCTTTGGTCTACAAAAGATGCAATTAAAACAATATTAATTCACAGCCAGGAGCACAAGATCTGGTGTTTTATTGTGAACCTTTCACTGCCACTGCCAACTGAGCAGGACACTTTAGCAAACGGTGATGGTCATCCTTCTCTTAAAGGAGCAGTCAAGTGAAAAGGCAAGTTAAGCTTAAATTATAGACAGTGACATACTAAATGATTTCTGTTTAAATTTTAGGTTTCCAGTTTAAAAAAAACACACAGCTGTGTTCTCCAAGTCTGTCATGTTTTATACTCTTTTACAAAAGAAAACAAACTAACCCTAATTCATGATGCAGGACGAACCATTTGACAAGAAAAGTGTTCCCTGTCCTACCTATCTTACTCACTTTGTTACGCTATTTCTTGCTGGACTCAAGTTTAACACTGCAAAGCATGGTCTCCTTATACATGATGCCATTCAACCACACACAAGAGCTGTGTTTAGATGCAATTGTAAGTAATTGATTGTTTTGTAACCCGAAATTTTCAGTGGAAACAATTTAGGACATCATTCTTTATCACTGAAGTCCAACTTACCAGTTCACTTGCCCTTTCCTTTAAATAATGCAATTAATTTGCTATGTATGAAAACAAAACCTTTATTATAAATTCTCTTCCTTTGCACCAACATGCAAAAGAATAAATGGCAACCATGTTAAATGGTAGTATATACCTTTCTAAGTCTTGGCTTTTTAGTAATGATCTCTGGTGTGCAAGGAAAGAAACTCTGAGGCCCATTAGGTGGGGAGACTGAAAAGAAGAAAGTCATAAAATTCAGTTCACAATTTGGCTAAGTATGTCTTCTCCAAATGTAAGAACTTTAAAAATGCCTAGGCACTTATAATTTACAAACCCAAAAATGATCACTACTAAAAACATGAAACTTAAACCGTATGCACCGTACCCATGCATTTTAAACCTCGTAAAAAAACTTATTATATAGGATCAAATATAGTATTGTCACTGATGACAATGATGCAAGTGATGACTACCAAGAATATAACTATTATGAAGCTTCAAGTGAGATAGGAGCTGATTAGCTACTTTAACCTAATTGCAATCAAAAGTTTATTAAGCATTAGCACGATCTCAAATGAGCACAAAAAGCATAAGGGAAAAAAGCCTAAAATAAATAATTATTGGATCTTACATATACACCCAGCATCTTCTTGAAAAGCAGAAATAAGGCTGCGGATGCTTGTTACAATGTTATTTAGCTCTGCCTTGTCCTGCAGACTCCTGAAATGACAAAATTTTTAAAAAGACGTTCAAAAAAGGCAGTAAAAATTATCTTACAGTTGACAATGTACACATAAAAATAAAGTCAGTGAGGAAAAAATAAGTGAAAACCTGGTAAAGAAATATTTTAAAAAATATATTTCTTTGTTGCAAGTGAATGTTGTTTATCTGATGTTTCACTATGTTAAACAATTGTGTTAAGCCCAGTATACATATTCTACAGATGCAGCAGTAACAAATACTTGTGTCTTTCACAGTGTTTTCCATGTTAGTTATAAATTGTGTGTACTACAAGTAGACATTGACATGGTTAAGTCAATAAGAGTTAAAATTGGGTTGCTCTATAAACACTTTTAACCAGTTGCTTCACTAACTATAAACAATGAACTTTAATAAATAAGGTAAAGATTACTAGGAGCAAAACTAACCCTTATGGCAACCCTTGCAGGTTAGCCCTAATATCACAGTTGAACCAAACGAAATATAAAAAATCTCTTTAGAATAAATTGAACAGCACTGAGCACTACAACAACATAAATAAAAAGGCTGAATAAGATTCTACTTCTGAATTTACCTTTTTGACACAGGCTGCTTACACAGAGGACATGGAACATATCTCTTTGTCATTAAGAATTCTGTAATGCAAAATCTGAAACAGATCATCAGCAACTCAGTAATCACTTACAGGTAGTCGTTGACTTATGACCGCGTTTAGTTACGACAAAACAGTCATAGCTCAATCTGGTCATAAGTCAGCCACAAATTTAAGATAAGATAATACTTTATTTGTCCCAGAGGGCAATTTGGTATAACTCAAATCACATTAACTTTCTTTCCTCCTTCAAACTGTTTTATCCCCATCATTTTTATGTCTAGATCAGTGGCCTTTCTTTCCTTTTTGGCAGGCTTAGGAGTCACAAAGATAATTTCCTCTTAGTAGACATCTTGGGGGTATTTTTAAGGAAACTTTCCAAGAGACAAATGAACAAAGAGGAAGTGTGCTGTACCGGGTTACTGCTCACATGGCTCACTGAGTAGTGCGGGCTGTGTGAGACCATGGAAACTATCGTATGACCACCACGGAAAAACTCTCACTTTGCTCCCTTGCCAATCATGGCCAGATATACCAGTCATATAATTGTGGTCGTAAAGTCGAACAGTCGTAAGTCACATAGGTCATAAGTCGATGACTACCTTTATAAAGTATATCTTTAAAATTATCATAATAATAATAATAATGTGAACTTATAATGCGCAGAATCACGAATAGGATAGATCGCACTCTCTGCGCAGTACAATTTGAACGAAAACATAACAACCAGTAGACAGTGAGGTACACATAGCGACACTGGACAACATAAAGATGAGGTACAAGTCAGAAATAGTATTTTGTAAAAAGATATGTTTTAAGAGAGCGTTTGAAAGCGGGCTTAGAGGCTGAGTGGCGAATATGATGTGGTAGAGAGTTCCACTGCTGAGCAGCACAAAGGGAGAACATCCGTTGTCCATATGTGACTGTCTTTGTGAGAGGGAGGGATAAAATGCGGGAGTCAGATGAGGAGCGAAGGTTTCGGGCAGGAGTTTTTACAGACAAGATTTTATTAAAGTAGCTGGGGGAGTGACCTGCGAAGAAACCATAGCAGAAAGTTGAGAGCTTGTAGTCGATTCTAGCTTTAACTGGCAGCCAATGAAGAGAGCAAAGAAGTGGTGAGACATGATCATGTTTGCGAGTCCGAAAAACGAGATGAGCAGCTGAGGCTTAATCTTTCCACCAGTGTAAAATAAACAGGTTTTTGCCAGGGAAGTACCATCTTCACTCAGTGTTTAATAAGAATAATAGTGAAGATTTTTATAGCGCATATTCACACTCATAGAGAGCATGCTCTTAGCGCTTAAAACGGGGAAGAGACGTGGACTAAGTAGATAGACATATATAGATAGATGTTTAGTCAGACATAGCCAGGAAAGTAATTCTAAATGCCAGAATAAGAAAAAAGGAGAAAAAGTAATCACTGCTATTATCAACCTGTGTAAATCACTGGGACCTCTCAAGGTCAAACATGCTATCTGCAGTCCTGCATTTCCAGGAAACACTACAAAAATCTGCTAAAACTATTCATTCTTTAAACTGTGAGTCATCCACAAATGGACAGCAACTAAAACTGGTAAAGGCAACGTTGCAAACCAACACATGGTAATTTTATAAGAAATATTATTCATAAAGAATGAGATTGTGGGATTTTTGTTTTATTGTCATCCATTATAGCTGAACCGACTCCATACCTGCAGAAGTGGTGGCGACAGCTGGTGACGACGGGGTTTCTCAACAGCTCCAAGCTAGTCAGAAAAAATTACACCTTTATTTCTTCCATAGCCTATAAAATGCGTTACTAGGTGTATAAATCAGCGAAGAAAATTGTAAAAAGGCGCTAGAACGAAATGATGAAAACCTAAAAGGATTCTTCCATAGCCTATAAAATGCGTTACTAGGTGTATAAATCAGCGAAGAAAATTGTAAAAAGGCGCTAGAACGAAATGATAAAAACCTAAAAGGATATCACTGATTTAGCATACTGACTTACGTAACGGCAAGCTATTTATAGATACCGTCTTCTATTTCCAATTCTTTCTAATTAATTAAACGGTAAATCTTTCCATACTAATCCTAAACCAGAGACTATACACATTATATTGAACAATCATCGCCAAAGCTAAGAAAGATATGGCAAAAATATATTAATTTATACATAATACTGGTGATGTTTCACGAAATCTTTTTCATACTTGACTACACAAGATTCATTAGATACTGATAAGGTAAAATACAAAAAACACTAAAAACATCAAAGTAAAATAAATTTACAGTCCTGACCAAATAGCACATTCCAAGTTCTTTTGCATCAGCCCCAAAATTTCTTGAATTTTTGGATTCGCCATAGCGGTTTGTTGTGTAGTGCGCTCAAGTTGTCTTTCCCGCTTGTCGACTATTCTACACTTAGACGATGAAGAGCTCCAGCTTCCGGTAGCTTAGGTAGCAGTTTGTTTGGACGAACAGAAAAAAAGCGAAACCTAACTCCGCACTGCCCGTTTTTGTTTTTCTCCAGTGTGTAACGGGCTTTTGTAAGAGAATTATGCCCAGAATAATAACTTAACATCGGAGTAACAGTTTTAGTGATATGTTAAGTCTATTTGTAGATCGTCTGCCGTTGCTATCACTTCACTGACATCAGTTTTAGATTGAAGTCAACATCAATATGGCACACGACGTTCCTTCTCATTCAGCGCTGATAAAACGCGAGTCTAGGAATGCAGTAGTCGCCTATGTGAAGGAAGAATGCTTGAATAACCCAAACCCCAAGTATCTAAATGATATGCTGGATGTCTATCTTGATCCAGCAAAAGCTATTGATGACTATGATTCGATTACATGGTGCAAGTGGTTGATTGCTGGTGGCCCGAATTACGACCTATTCGCCAAAAAAGGTAACTCTTTGAAAGTTGTGATATTTAATTCTGTCAGGATTCGCATTGATATGCTACAGAAGCACATACTTGTTTCAATAAGAGGCGTCTGTTGATTGAGAATAACGAATTACTAAACATTCTGGGAGAATATTATGTTGATGGTGGATAAGTTTGTTATAAGTTAATGTTTTGTAACCACACACTTCTGCTGCCCACTGACAAACTTCAAAGGCATTTTATGATGCAAGTAGCAGTTAGCACAAGCAAGAGGACAAGGTAATTTTTATGATTTGTCATCTGGTATGAAATAACCATTATTATTATTACTTAATGGTTTAGTTATTTTTTTTCAAAATTAGTTGTCCAGCACACAGTCAAGCATGTACAGCAAAGTGAGACATATAATCATGCCAGAAAGCAGTTATGTATTGTTAACATGTAGTAGTAGTAGCAGTAATTTGGGACTAAAATGGTCCACAGGCCTATAAGTATCTCACTCATTAACAAATCTTGCCTTTCATAAGTCATGTCAATGCTACTACTATTTATTAAGACATCAAAATAATTCCACACATTTTGGAAGCACATCCAGATTATTTTTGAAGGTGTAAGTACTTGATAAATGTTTTAGTTCAGAACTCAGGTTAATCTAGTAATCGGCAGCTTTTACGAAAAGTATGCTTTCTACAATTTAGTTTCTTACGTGTGATGTAAATCATCCCCTTTGCTTTACACACTTAAGTAGATTGTACACCAGTAAAAAAAATCCTATTTCAAGTTAACAGTTCCATTAAACGTTTTAAATGTCTTAATAAAGTCATCTCTAATTCGTTGTCCTCAATTCCAGTCTCTCACCATATCAAACATGCTTGTCTTCATCTAATAATGTTATATTCATTACTTCCATATCCTTGGATTGATAATTCTTTTTCAACATGCCAAGAAAGGTTCAGTTATCAGCTAAAAGCTTTTTGTCTGGGAGTGAGCACTCCAAGTAATCTTGAGTGTCGGATGAATCCTCCTTAGTAAAAGCACTGGAAAAGCATTTATTCAGCATTCCATCCTTCTCTTGATCTGAATCCATAAGAGTACCACTCCCTGTTTTAAAGGAGCTGGTATCACCAAAGCACTTGAACATAGTTTCAGAACTGTTTTGAGTTGGATGCAGATCCCTCAGCGATCATTTCTTTATGATGTCTGTTAGCACTGAATGAACTGAATTCAACAGTTTAATGTGAGGCCATTGGCTTTAACATAATTGATAAAGTAAAAGCCAAATAAAATATTAATTTAGTACTGTATAATTATGTGACGTACAAACCTTTGTAAATACAATAAAATCTTTCGGTATCTTCACTATCTTGAATATTTTTGTTTTTTTTTCATACTTTCAATGAATAATAAAATATTGTTGCTGATCTTCTAATCTATTTCATTATAAACAGGAAAAGTATTTCAGATTTATATGCACGGGTACACTAATTCAATTCTGTTATCAGATGAACAATTTCTGGACTTATTCAGTGCTTGCCATATGTGTATTTAATGCAGAAGCCCCTAGCAAGAGTTTTGTTACCTAACTTATCGTTACTCAGAGAAAATAATGCTTGGGTTGCATGTAATATATTAATTACCTTTAACTGTTATTAAGTGTACTTAATGTGCATATAATACATGTATAGCCTTTAACAAAAACAATTCTACTTATCATTTCAACATGTAGCTGTTATGCGTATGGTTGATGCATCTTGTTAGAAATGCCATTAGTCTACTGTTCGTAGAATGAGATAGGTATTAAAATTAATGACAGGGATTCTGAAAAACATTCCGACTCACAGGGTCCTGCCTCTTCTGGGTTTTTTTTTCACATCACTTACCCACTCACTACCTCCCCCCCCCCCCGCCCCTCTCACTCTTTCTCCTCCTCTGCATGCTAACCTAGCCTGTCAAGAACAAACTCTGTCCAAAAGGTATGGAAATCAGAGGAATCTGTAAGGAAAGTTTTAAGCTTTCTTAAGTATCTGAATGATATTCACACTTTTATTCTTAATTTAATTTGGGTGTGGTGCTAAAGTCATTGAGTGTAGGTCATTTACTGTAAATCTTAGTTAAATGAATGATAATTTCCTTGTTGATAGTGACAAGATTGCAGGAAGTATGTTGCTCTCATGTCAAAGTCTTAAGCAACTTTGGCAAAACTGAAAGCTAACCATCATTGTAGTTATGAATTATTATTTATAATAACAACGTGAACTTATAACGCACAGCATCACAACCAAGACAGATCACAATAGATCGTAAAAAGTAAACAAGATTCACAAGAGACTCCACTGTCTTATTGGGCAGTCACGTGCAGATTGATTTATTTCGTTTTCAGTTCGTGAGTACGACTCTTCTGTGATATGTGGACTTGTGTGGACAGCCAAATTTGTAGCCTACAGGTGTCGAACATGTGCAATCTCCACCTGCATGTCCCTGTGTGCTGACTGTTTCCACGCTGGCAACCATGAAGGACATGACTATAACATGTTCCGCAGTCAGGCAGGAGGAGCTTGTGACTGTGGGGATGTCAACGTCATGAATCCTTCTGGGTAAGAAGAACACTGTTTCTTTATCATCATCATTTGTCTTAGAATCATTTGCAGTTGTTTCAAAGTAAATCAAGCTTATTTCTCTGTCATCTCTCCTTTGCACTTTTGGGTGATCCTGTTATACAACAGGTAAGTGCTTCACAAGAATGAGCTCTCTCCCCAAGCATTCTATTTTTTTTTTTTTTGGCCATTGTGAATTTTTTGCTACCATTAGTAACTTTTTAGTTGTTAGGCTTTACTTGTCAAGCAATTCTGAAATAAAAAGTGAAAACAACAGAAAAATCTTGAAATAAGAGTATGAATTTAATTTCATGTAAAATTCAGATTATGATAAAGTCAGATGCTGAAACATTTTAGCAGTTCACAAATTGTCCAAAAGATTGGTGTCTGTGGGGTGGTTGATGGCCCCTGTCATGATGTCAGTGAGAATGAGATATCATGGGTTCAGATCTTGACTCCATACATCTCTCTCTGCATATGACACCTACTCACAGGGCCATTGGTAGTCTGGTCTCCTTCGTTGTGTGTGCGTGTGCATGTGCATATATGTATGTGCACAAGTGTGCATCAGTGTGCAGCTGCATGTATGAAGGTGCATTTGATCCCTACCCTTATAGCATGGGCTCATGCGCTTTAATCATTATAAACATGTGATTTATATAGCACATAATCATGCTCACAAAGAGGCCTGTCTCTTAGTGCTTAAGACAAGTAGGAGACATATATGTATTTAATGTATGTGTAAAATGCTTTGAGGCATCTTCTAGTAGTGGTGGCAAAAGGTGCTATATAAATTGTATTATTTTTATTTTTGTCTGCAATCCTCTCCACAGTTTCTGTCCTCGTCATGGTCCTGAAAAACAGCAGGCTGCTGCCTCTCCTCCACCAGAGCTTCTGGCTGTGGCACAGGCCATGATGCCTCGCATTTTTATGCGGCTGATATTCTACCTTAGAGACATCAGTGAACCAAGTAATAAACTATGAAAATTACTAACATAAAAATGCAAGTGATGACTTTATTTCTGTTCAGTTATGTTGTGATAAAGAAGTGGTGAATATGCCTAAAGGTGTTTAATGAAAGTGTGTCTGTTAATATCATGACCCAAAAATGAGATTTGCTTTGTTTTAGGAAGATGCAGACAGAATTTTGTTGCTGTTATTTCTTTTCTACCCAGATTGTCAGGGTATGGCAACATCTTGCATCCTGTTATATTTTTAGTAGTCACCATACAGATTTGTACTTGGTGACAACATGCAACAGATATAAAGCCCCAAACTGTAAAAGGTCTGAGCACTGATGCACATGACAGACTCTTTTTTTCAGTTTCCCAGGTGCTGCTATCAACCCTACATTATATTGTTATCTTAAAACCCTTGTTGTATATTTGCAGCACTGGCTGATGCTGACCAATACTTGCTGTTCCTCCACTCCCTTAGTGACATGGGGGCAGCCATGCGCCGCATAATGACCCAAGCACTTACAGACCCTGTGCAATACAAAGCTCTTTTGAAGAGTGAGTGAGAGCCTCTTTGTTCTAAATATTTCAGATTCAGAACAGCTGTAGTGGCAGCTGTTTACTGCTAGTACATAAGTATTGTCCCTCAGTTTTTCTGCTGACCACTCAAATGGTTAATTAGAGGCATAAAAATGTAAAGAAACTGGTAATATACATTGCACAAAGTTTACAGGTATATGTGCATGCATGCTTTAGCATATGCACAGTTTTTAAGACCAAATGCTGAGATGATTCCATTTTATAAAGTGATGTTGAACAGAATATAACATGAACCAAAGTAGAAGTGGAAAAATTACGCTATACCTTTATAGAGCTGTTTCAATTTTGCCTAATTTTCTACAACTTATTTTTGAATACTTTAAGCAGAGGAAGAAAAGTGATGTATTGGTACACATTTCTTACCTAAATTGTTGAAATTCTCAATAACTTTCAGATGACAACAATCCAGGTTATTATGAACAATCACTTTTGAAGTATGAAGCTGCCTTACAGAATTTGCCTTACCCTGAAGAGTGTAGAATCGATTCGGATGGCAAACTCAAGCGACGAGGATCATGTAAATTTTATTTTGAGATTCCAAGAAATCAAAAATGGATAGTTTTGGCTTTTTCACTTCTTTTCTGTTTAGCCTCTACTTCTTTTCCCCTCCATGTTTCATCTACTCACTGTCTTTTTCCATTTTTTGACTTTGAAGATAAACCAGAAACTCTAGTTTTGAAACTTATCCAATACCATGAATCATTACACTAGCCTCTGCATTTAACTATTATTATTATTAAGAAAACTTACTGAGTGCTGTAATCCAGCTAAAGCTTTGTTTATGAGGGAGCAGATAGCCTGTGATTAGACCAATGGCATGTGAACCCAAAGACATGCACATTAGCCACTTTGTGGTATGCAGCATACTTACCTCAGTAGACCTCCATTGAAAATTGGAGAAGTTAAGGCAGAAAGTGACAGGTATTCACCACCTTCACAAAAGTTATGCCTGAGATAAATCAGGCCTCTAACACCTGACTCCCCTGACAAAGTACGCTGCAACAAAACAGCTACCTTTACTTTAGACTAAAAAGAGAATGATAAAAAAACCAACCCAAATAAAAGTCTTTGAAGATGTAAAAGGTTTATGAAAAGAGATTGGCTTCATCAGATGCACCATCCCATCAAAACAAGTTAGACACAAACGTCATAAACATGACAGTGCCAGTTATTTTGTTGCTTTTTACATTCTAGCTGCCTCAGATCTGTGTCACAAAACAGTAGACTCACATAACAGTATGCTGGAAGAACTTGTGTTTTGGATGGTCAAATGGGAGTTCCCTCAGAGCATTGTCACACTTCTCTTAGGACTTCTGCCTGATGATACATACAAGGTCAGTGAATTTGCTTGAAGTTAGCATCAAATGTTTTGGCACCGTTTTGCTTACCCTACTCCCAAGACCCCACCAACAAATGATGAAAAATATTGCTGCAGAGGGTAAAGGAGTCATACATTTCCTTTTATGAAGTCTGTTTTGCATATGAATGTTAATTGAAATTAAGCTGTGAATAAAAATTTCCATTATTTAAAAATCTGTCAGCTAAAAAAGAATTTTTCTTTCGCTTTACAGAATGCATTCACCGAAGCTTTTGTCCAGCATTATAGTCGCATCTCCACAATACTTGCAACCGTCTCAGATCGTTCAACTGTAGCCAACCGCGTGGTTCACATCAGCGTACAGCTGTTCAGCAATGAGAGCTTGGCCTTGCGCATGTCTTCCAACAATGATTTGTTGTCCACAGTCATATTAAGTCTGGCCAACATGTTGCAAAGCATCCTGGTTCCAAGTACTCTTGCAGGTTTGGGACTTCTTTGATTCACTTTCAATTCATTTTTTTTTTATTCCATCATGTTATTGTCTAATAGAAAACTATATCATCAGTACCATCAGTATTAAGTATTTTTCAAAGTGTTTTCTAATGCCCGTTTCTTGTGGCTAATGCAGGGGGTGCTGTCAACAAGCATCTTGTTGTGGAGTGTGAAAAGGACGTGATGAAAGTTCATTGTTACTGGCCCATCGTCAGTGACCTCATCAATCTCCTGACCCATTCCTCAATAGCAAAAAGATTTCTGTCTGACCGCAGGTTGCCTGTAATTTGGATGGACCTCATAACAGTGCTGCAAGGTTTGTGGTTTTTTTTTGTGTAGAATATTTAGTTGAATTTATTGAATTTACCTAACACAACTATTTAATCAATTAAAAGTAACAGGTTTTTATTTTTGTATGCCATTACACAGTTGTGTATAAGGTTTAGCAAAGACTTCTCAGGAACTTTATGTAAAAAAATGTTAGTTCTCACCTTTCTGAAAAAAAGTTTATTAATTTTTAGAGGGAAATATATTGACTGTATTCAATCCAAAGTAAGGATCTTCCCAGCCTCAGAGACTTCAAAAATACATTCATATAGTTAAGGCCATTCAAATAGTAAAGGTCATCCCCTAACCTTTTCTGGTCGTTGGGGTTGTTAGAGACCTTACTTTTCTCAGTTCAGCTTTACATGTAGGGGTGTCCCCTCTCCTTTCCCTGGCTGCCTTACCTTCCCTAACCATCTGTGGAGTCAAGTACTCATTCATTAAACTGGTGTGCCTCTTGGTTTGGATGCAAGTTCTTTTACCACTTGGATATCTCCTCCAAGTGAAATGGGTCCAGAAATGAAATCATATCAGATAGGTTGCCATGTTGGAAAATAAAATTCTCATTTTAAAATGTAGCTGAAATGCTCGAGCTAAGATAAACATTGTTAACAAATGAAGCTTTTGGTACTTTTCAGGCATGAATGTCAACCAACGAGAACTGTCATACCATGTTGAATATGAACCAGATACCTACTATGCAGCCTTTTCTGCCGAACTGGAAATTTGTGCTTGCCCCATGTGGTCACTGATCAATCACTGCAGCAGTCCTGTAGGAAATTTTACTTCTGGTCTCATGTTGCTCTAAATGAATTTACTACTTTATTATATGTCCACAACAAACAGAAATTTTCCTGTTGGGAGATCCGATAAGTAAAACAGTACCAAGAAAATGACAGTAGTCAAACATCCACACTCAACTAGCTGGTAATTATTATCAGGGGCATACCATAGTGAGTGTTACGGGCTACAAATAAGAACATCAGAGTTCATCTGCTATTAAAGTGATAAATCAGAAAAGGACGTGCCAGGTAAACATCGAGCTTCTACATCTTAAAACTGTTTTAAGAAGATTTGTTTTAAATTTCTCCATTGTTGCTTGCTACAGTGCTGGGCTACTTTGCAGCATCTTTAGCATGATTTGAACATACTTCTATGGTGATTGTTTATTTTGGGAGGGTTATGCTTGTGCAGGACACCAGAGAACATGTGAAGTTAATGCTCCAAGTGTCAATATCTGCTCTTGAGGCTTGGTTCAAAGCCATTGACTTTGGGCACTGTGGAAAGGTACACATTTTTTTGTAAATTCAGCAGACATTTGTTGAAGAAGGAATATGTACCATGAAGCATTAGACATTTTTTTCTCCTGCAGATTAGGTAATTGATGCTGCATTGATCCTTTCTTATGCACTCTTTTGTCTCTTTTTTTATTTACAAGAATGGCAGTTTTATTCAGTCATCTTTACCTTTATGCTGGTGCATCAGTAGATCAGTAATGTACTGTCTGAACAGTACACTGTATTATTTGGACATAGTTTACATGGTTCAAAGTCCAGACACACTTTTGTGCTTCTTAGACTGTATCAGATGACATGACATCAAGGAGAGAAAGGGTTACTAGATCTTTGACCGTTGAAAAGCTGTCTCCCCGATAGCTAGCATGTGCCTCGGGTGCCGCACATTCCACTAGTGAGCAACTAACTTCTAACAGTGTAAAAGGCCAACACGCAGTTTTTTATGGTTACTGTGGTGTTCTCTTCTCTTACCACATGCAATACTTACTCAGTGCTGAAAAACTATGTGTTGTCAAGTGGTGCTGTCTGTACTAGGCATTTGCCCTCTACAGATTTTTCATCATACTTTCTTGTGACACCGGACTTCTTTTCCTTGAGAAAAGACCTGAGCATTTCAGCAGTGTTGCTGGTGTATAGATTGTAACATTACAGAGAAAGCCTTATTTTTTGGTATTCTTGTGACACCAGTCTTATTTTCCTTGAGAAAAGATGGGTATTTATCATTCAACAGCTGTGCAGTGGGAAAAACCTTGTGACTCTGAACTTGCATCATCTTTGTTACGGTTTTTAATGCTACAGAGATTTCTGTGTTTTTCGTTAGATTTCTAGTGACTTCAGACATCTTTTCCTTGAGAAAAGTTGTGTTTTGCCAGTCAGCATCACCTACATGGTCGTTATTGATACAGACAAGATAGTTATGCCTGCGACAGCAGAGATGAGGACAGTGTATGTGCCCTCTTTGTGTATTAAAAAAGGGGGCTCCTTGTCTCGTATGGAAAGCCTTGGTGTCAACTTGGCTGTCCCACAAACCTGATCCCAAAGTGCAGATTTTATATGAGGCCAGCTCATTGCAGATCTTTGAGTCCTAGATGTCATCAGCAAAGGACTTCCCCTGATGTTACTCTAATGACCACCATGGATCTCCTCATTAGTAGGGATGCCTTGCTTAGCCTTCCTGGATGATTTTCTACTTCATGGCTGGAGCCAGAGATATTAAAGAGAGAAGGACTAGCAGCTCAAGCGTGGGAACAGATAACTTGCGAAGATAATAAGTGATCTATTATAAGATGCAGTCTGTTGTAATATGTTAAATAATTTGATAAGATAAGCTAACACAATGCACGATGTGAATGTGTTCAAAACAACATGTTAAAAAAATCAATAAATAAGGATTTTAATGTTACAGAATAAATGGAGTTTAAGGTACGTTCCTTAGAGCCTTGGTCTGAATTGATGCTGAATTAAATTCATTAAGAAACAATAAACTCTCTACAGACCGCTTTCTGTAACCACTTAGAAAGACAATGAGGTAGCAAGAGCTTGCTGACATAACCATCTTCTTGACTTTGATATAAATACATATACTATGATACAACGCTCTGTTTTAGCAAATATATTTTACATTATGATTCATATATTAAAATATATATGTATATATATATATCAAAGCATATTTTCTAAGAAGATTTCTTAAGTATCCAAGGATTCTATTATGCTCGCTGGTACAAAACAAAGAGACCAAAAGCTGCCTGTCAATAAGTTTAGTTTGTATACAGCCTGATGGAGTTGAGTTAGGGCTGGCCCACTACGCGCACACAGTGATGGCTGTCCTTTCCTTCAGTGTCTCTGCTGGAGCCAAGCTTTTCTCTGCTTTTGAAAATTAAGAAAAGTAGAAGAAGAACAGATAGAGACAAAATGTTCAGTGGGCGATCTTTACTCAGAAGTCAGATCGCCGCCTCTCACAGCAATTCTCGCTCTTGGAATGTGCTTCCTTACCTGCAGATACAGAGTCTGCTGGCCCCGGGAGCAGGCAGTAATGATCCAGAAGAGGAGGCCCTCTTTGTCGGTTGCAAAGACGTCCCAGGATGGGCTACGTGGGTTGTGTTTTATGAATGCAGCAGCATTTCTCCCTTGCGGACACCAGAGGATGTAGCCTTACAGGTAGTTCCTTCTTATGTTCTGATGACAGAGGACCTTAGTATCTGGCTTTGTGGTATGAACTTGACCTGGCTACTGATGGGCTACTCTTGCTAGAGGATCTTACAAATTCACTCGACACCGATGCCAGCATTACGGGTGGGGATTTTTTTGCTTGTACATCAGCTGTTTTGTTCTCGGAAGACTTTTTAGCACTTTCCCTCCAGTCAACAGATCTACAAGTGTTCACCTGCCCTACATTCTAGAGTGTATGAGGGCAAGGATCAAGTTCACCAGCTGGTGATTTACCTTGGATGGTCCTGCTTTTAGTGGTGGGTCCATGTTTGTAAACTGGCTGCCTTCAGCATTTTATGCTATAGAGCAATACAATTGCTTTTCCTGACAGCTTAGCCTTTGGGATGTCAGTTAGCCTCATGTTTTTGCCAGCTAAAACAACACAGCCTGAGAATGGCCTGCCACTTGTTCTTCTCCCCACATGGAGCCTGTCCTGGGTTTTGATGTTGGTTAACTCAAAAACCCATTAGCCTCGGTCTTGGCTCTGTTTACCAGGGTCAAGGAAATGTCAGCTTTCCTTTTGGCCCTGGCATCTGAAACCGAGATCTTTGAGCTGTTGGCTCTCCCAGCTGACTCTTTTTTGTGCCGTTCCAAAAGTTGGTTCTGTGTGGGGATGATGCCCATAAAACTTTCCTGAATATGTTTCATTGTTTTGGATGCCTCGTTCCAGTGTCTGGAAAGCCAGAGCCCCTGCAGGACCCAGTCCGGATGGTCTGCAGTTCCTGAAGTTTATGGTTAATGCGGGGCAACCATGCACGATGCTCTCTGCCTCAAGCCCGATCGCCATGTGGTTAGTGGTGTCTTAGATGACTGCATCTTCTTTCTTCGCAGGTTTCTTGGTTGCTTCTTGGGTGTGCCCAAGACTGTCACTGCTTGCGCTGACCTTGCCTTCCATCGTAATGTTGCCTTGTCTAACTTTTTTTTTGTAGTCGGCTGATGCTGCCATGGTCCCTTTATTGAGAGAACTTTTTTGAGCACTCTGTTTCTTTGGGACTGTGACAGGCGATTGGGATGGCACAGCAGGACGCTCCCTTCTTTCTCAGGTGTTTGTTTTTTCCCTCCAGCTGATATTTATTCTCCTATGGTTATGTCATCTGGTACAGTCGAAGAAGAAATAAAATTTTGAGAGTAAATTCTTTTTCTTTGAGACTTACCAGATGACATAATGTAAAGGCCTTCCTGACCTCCCCATGGTCTGGGTAGAGTGTTGGTTGAAAAAACTGGTATGTTAGCCTTGGTTTTGGCCTTTTATGCTGTGTTAGCACTTACTCACCTCTCTAGTGGAATGGGTGGCACGCCAGGCACGTGCTAGCTCACTATCAGGTAGACAACTTTTTGATGGTTAAAGAGGTAGTGTAAACCTTTCCTTTCTTGACATCATGTCATCTGGTAAGTCTTGAAGAAAGAGAATTTACTCTCAAAATTTTCTTTTTCCATACAATTAACAATTTTCATGTCTGTGTTGTTTTAGCCTAACCCTAATCAGCTGACTTTCCATTTACCTCTGCATCGATATCTGGCTGCTTTCCTTATGCTTGGAGTCCAGAAACACGGTTTCCAGCTATCTTCTAGCCTTCCATCACAGTCAAGTCTTCATGCAATACTCATGCATCCACTTCAGATACAGGTCAGCATGTTTCTTAATATGTAGAGTTTTGTTATTGGAGGTTGTACTTTTCATTATGAGGATACTTGATAAATCCTTCCCTTTGTTTTTTGTTTTCTTTTAACTTCAAATTTAAGCCCTGTTTTGTTGATTGATTTGTAGACAGCAGTGTAAATGATGGTGGTGCCACAAATAATATATTCTTTTCATCTTACAGGTGTGCATATCTCATTCTGTACCCTTTGCCTGTTACAGATGTGCATCCCTCAGATCTATTCAGGAATGTGGGTGCGTAATGGTATTCAGATCAAAGGTCAGGCCATGACCTATAAACAATGCCATTTCTGCTACTCGATGGCTGACTTGGATATCTACCTAGTGCAGGTAAGTTATAATTTATGAAACTAAATTATAGACTTTAGGCAGACTTAAATGGTTTGGGCATATATAATAAAGCCTGTTTTCAGTTTGTAAGTATAAATATTAGTTAAAAAATTCCTTCATTTTTCTCTGTAGGTGTGTGCTGCATCAATGGAGCCTGATCTGTTTATGGAACTGTTACTGGAAAGGTATGCACGATGTACAAGCTAATGCCAACATTTTTGCTACAAAGATAGTTCAGACATTCATCTAAATAAATTTTAAAGGTGAAAAGCAAGTGAACTTACAACTTGGACTTTAAAGATAGATGCTGACATTCTAGATTTTTTTCTAGTTACAATTTTTTGGGGACAAAAAGGTTTTTTTTCCAAGTTACAGTTTTTATTAGAAAAAAATCAATTTTTTATAGTCACATCTAATGGGTAGTTTAATGGAAAGGATTAGTTGAGAAAGGAAGGTCATGCAAGGCATTGGCTTTGTTTCTGTGTAAAAATCTGTAAAAGTTTACTTCCAGTACCACTGAATTTAACACAGCGATGAAAGAGTATTCTTTCATTTTCCACACACAAAGATTGTTTTGAATGACAACAGTATATTCTGATCACTGCATGCTGGCTTTTAAAGGGCAAGGCCACCAAAAACTTAAAAACTAAAAAAGTTTAAATGATAAATCTTGATATTTTGACTTGTTTGTGCAAAAATACTTTTACTACAAAAGAACTGTTAACTGACAATCATGCCTGAAACAGAAGTCTAGACTAGTTCAAGGAAGCCACTGTTTTGTTGTACATTGTAGGTGCCATTCACATGCTACTATTTCTAACCAGAATAAAGTGATGAAAAGCTGAGAGAATCACAGAATACTGGGATGACAGTGGTTACAAACACTAAAATGGAGTGCCAATGTTCCATAAGACAACTGATGAAAGAGAGAAATAAATCTTACTTTTTTATTTCATAGGTTTCAATTGCAAAACTGGCTGTTGTTTGAGAATGATCTGAAAGATAACAAACCAGAGGAGGTGCTGGAAATGACACCAGAAGTAGCTATGCTGGATGGGGCACTTGGATTCCTTTGTTCACTCTTTGGTATTCGCACATACCTAGGTAAGTTTATTTTGTTTTCCATCCCTATCCATGCGACAAGTTAAAAAGATAATGGCAGATATAAGTGTATGGCACAAGCTATGCTAGTGGTTTGCCTTTGAGACAACCAATTATTCAAGAAAAAGCTATTATTAGAGGTTTTCTTGCTTTGACCACAAGCTTCTATAAGAATACCTGTTGAGAAAGTTTTGGACTGTTTGTAGGGATGACAGAGGAAGAACAGGTCCGGATGGAGATGGCATCTTTGCTTTGCATGAACGACCGGCAACACAGTCAGCTAACTGAGTTAATGCCAGACCGCTCTGGCATGAGCAGCAATGGGACTGATTTTTTTGAACCAGTGCTAAAACAGGTAAGTAAATAATGTGCAGGAAGCACCTTGTCAAGTGATTTTATAAATAGAAATCCATAGTTTCTTCCTGTCAAGTGCATGAAACTGTTTCAGAAACTTGACTTTATATGGTTATTTAAAATTATGTCTTTTTCTTTCCCAGGCGTTTATTTGCAGGCAGAGCATATTCAGATTATCTGGCTAAACTATATAATTCGCCTTTTGCATGTTGATCAAACTCATTGTTTCACAACAACTTGCAGCTAGCTGACTACAAAGCACCAAGTTTTGAGGCTGGTGTTGGTCTGAACCAAGGAACCTATACACCAAAAGGTTTGTTTTATGTAAGATACTATCTATCATGTGATGCCTTTTTGATCAAAACCAAACATCAAGTCAAAAAATACTTTTGAGACAAGATTTTAAAGTTCTTTCAACTACAGCATCATCATTATCAAGAAGCAAAAGTGATTAAGAATTTATTCACAGACATGTAAAAGGTCATATGTTTAAAGAAGGATTTTGACACAGGCAGCTTGTTTGAATGTATGGTAGATTTATATAGCTGAAAAATTTCTTTTCTGAAGGAGGTACCAGAACTATGTTGAGCTTTGTTAGCACAGTGGGCCAGACTGGCTATAGTCATCAAGTGACCTTTGGTCACACCACATGAACAGGGTAGTTGTCAAAATTATGCAGTCAGTAGCCAGGGTCAGTGAGTTGAAGGTTTGAAAAATGTGTGCCTTCCGGCGTTTATGGTGATAATGAGCTTCAGTTTGCTACGTTGTCATTTAGTAAGAATTTTAGAAATAAGATTGGTGGTGGTCAGATGATTGTGTGTATCTGTACATACACAACTGTGTTTGTATGGGTTTGTGTATATATATATATATATATGATTTCTGAATATCTTTTGCATTGTTAAGTAAATCTCTGTCACAGGTTTAGTTTGGGAGCATGAGTTTGATCCAGTGCATGTTTCGCACAGAGCTATTTACCGAAAAGATTTTCAGGCAGCCATGGATAGGTACAATGAATAGTGAGTAGTTATTTTCCTGCCTATCTCGTATAACTGTATTAGATGATGATAATAGTCAAAATAATAATGAGAAGAAAAATCATGTGCTTATAGACCACATCACCCCACTTTACATCTCTATTTAATTTACAAAAGAACTAAAATAAAAAGGCTGATATTACACATTAGCAGTATCTCACATGCACATCATCATCATTCCTTGCTACTCCTCGAGGAGCATAGGGCCGCAACAACAACTCACCAGCGGACCCGGTTTTGGACATCCCCCCCCTTAGTTGGGCCCATGTGGTCCCGCCATCGTTTATCTCGCTCTTTACTGATCTTTTCCAAGTCTGTTTTGGCCTCCCAACTCTCCTCTTCCCCTGGGGGTTCCAGTCAAGTGCCTGCCTGGCAATGGTGTCAGCTGGTTTGCGCAGGGTGTGTCCTATCATTTGCACATACATACATAAAACATAGACACCATAAGGCCTCACTCAAGCATGCATGTGCACACACACACACAGTACAACGCAGCTCAATATAGTTTGACAGGCATGGATGAAGCAGCTCCATAAAAAGGGTCTTTGGTAGTTCAGAGTTCACAGTGATGTAAAAGTACATCATTAATATATTATTGTAAGTACATTTTTAAGTCTATACATAATAATTATTATTCATTGAGCTATCGATCTGTGTTGTTGCTTTCATTATCTTTTAAATAACTGTAACAATGACTAGCTGTAATTATTTTGCTTTCTACAGCATGCACACTTCTGGCTTGTACAAAGGGAAGAATCCTCTCTGGCCTCCCTACAAGGTGCCTGGCAAAAGCAACCCTGCATATAAAAATATGTTTCAAGTGCTCAACTGCTCCACCATGCACGCTTTCCTCTACATGGTTTTGTACAAGGTATAACATTCACTTCCAGACATTGAGACTTTCAGTTCCTACAGGGAATTTACTTAGCTGAAAGGCTCAGTTTAAAAGTGTTTTTTGGTAAGATGTGTCTGAATTGACTTCTTATTACTTTTTGCCCCCAGTGGAGCATAGGGCTAAATTGTAGTTATTGTAAATTTTGGAATGATGGGACATCATCTGTTAAACGGAGCAGATAGCCAAGTGGTTAGAGCGCTGGTATCTGAGCTGAGACGCTCAACAGTTCGATGCCGTGTTGGCGGTAATGACTACACAGAGGGTTGGGGAAGGTAAGACAGCAAGGCCTTTACTTAAAGCTGGCCCTGAAAAAAGCGAGGTCTCTAACACTTCACTCCCTGACGACAAGAAAAGGTCATGTGAAGACCTTTACCTTTTATCATAATCAGAGATTCTTGTATGTCAGAAGCTTAGGTCCACAAGAACACTTAGTAGCAAGTTTAATACCTTCATTAATGAGAACAGCTGAGCGAAGCTTTTTATCAGCACATTAGCATGCCCTGTGTTTAGATCATCTGCCTTTGTCTTTATTTTTCTTTTTTCTTCATTTTGGTTTTTCTTTGCATTGCTTATGCATAGCAGTCTATGGGTTTCAATGTGGGTGTTTGAAATGTTTTCTTTATATTCATGCAGATGCTGTACCAGACACCTACGATGCCAGAAAGTATCCTATACAAAGCTGTCCATCTTCTTGACCTGTGTCTTCATTTTGCTCCGAAATCACTACCATCCATGGTGCGTTCTTTCCTTCTTGACATAAATGCGTGTGATGTATGAACTTCTGTACCCTGACTGTTAGTCATCATTTACCCTGTGCTGTGCTTTTACACGACAGAAATAAAATAGGTTGTTACCATTGCTTGACAGCTTCATCTTAATATTCCATTTCAGGAGGATGAACAGAACAAACAGTTGTAGGAACAACAGCTGATTCTGTTTGATACTGCATTTCCATAACTATCTGGTCATAATGTTAAAAAGAGGTATTGCGTTGCAGGCACCAAATATGGGTTCAGTAGTGAAAGACGGACATCTTCGGGGCTGGTTCAGTGGCCCAGATGTAAAGACCAATGCCTGCGAGGTGATTCACAAAGTAGAGCTTGCTGCAGATGTTTGTGACTCCAGTTACATTAACCTTGCCAGTAGTACCGTGGAGGAAATGTTCAACTTGTCACCTACTATTGCTGCTGGTGAGAAACCAGAAGAAAAGTACTGTTCCTCAGCTTTTTTAATTACAAAATACTTCTTCTCGTTCTATCCTTCACTTGTTTTCTTGGTCTGCTTCCAACTTTAAGTTTCTTTTTCTGTCTTGAAAAATGTCTTTCTTTCTTTGTACTCCTTCTGTCTGTTTTCTTTTTCTTAGCTTTTCTCCTAGTCTTTTTTCCTTTTTCTTCTCACTCCTCCCTCCATGCTATTAATGTGCCGAAAACATACCTCTTACACAAACCAGCTTAGTCTTGCAATAAACTTGATACGTCAGGCGTAATAGTCCTGAAACGCACTGTGTTGAAAATGTTGCAGCTTTAGGAGGTCCAATAACTACAGCACAGACTGCCCTAATCCCATCTGTCTGCACTTTCTCAAGCAACCACTCTTACTCAGTTTCATCAACAGCACAGCCTGTCACAGCAACGCCTGATGTGGTATGTAGTTTGTCTTTCTTCAGATCCTCTATTTCTTTATTCTTCCCCCTCCTGTCTGCTTTCTTTGGTGGTATATTAACACTTGCATGGCAGAGTTCTCTAGTAGTTTTGTCATGCAGCAGTGAACAAAAGGTGAACAAAAAATTGACTAAATGCTTAGCAAAATGTTAACAGAATTTTTTTAGTTGAGAGGACTTGGGACTGAAAATCTAAAGTGGTACAACTACTCACAGGCATGATTTAAGTGTCTCATCCAACTCTGTGACAAAGCCACCTGCTTCTGTTTCCTTTTTAATTATTTTTTTTTAACTTGCTTGTTTGAAGTGATGCATGTTTAGGGTGAAGTCAAATAAAAACTCTGAATTGGCAGCTACTTTTTATTGCATTTTTTGTGCTAATTATCAATAATTGTTACATCTGTTTTGCTCCTTTCCATTTTTTCTTCATGAATTTAACATTAAATCCAAACATAAGGCTGATAATCACCTTAGAGACCCAAACTGACAAAAAAATTATAATCTAGTCGGTTGTTTCAAGACTAAATTATTTCAAGCCATTTCTTTTTATTATAGGTGAAGCCAAAATATATTTCTAGTGGTTTGACGGCAGCATGCACAGATCTAAGGCCTGAAAAAGTGCTTGATGAAAGTATCATCTCACTTCTTATCAAACTGCACAACAGAATTACCTCCACATCAAGCTTCTATCAGCCAGCCACCAGCCAGACATTGCAAACAACTTCAATTGGTGATGGTGTATTTTACATGGCACGACTCCTGGATCGCTTCCACGGCAGCTGTGGTCCAGCTGCTCAGCACATTCAGAGCACTTGTGAGACTTTCAGCAACCAGATGTATACTGACAAGAGAAACAAATCCAAGGATGAATCAAAGTGAGCTTAATCTGAAGATGTTCTCATCCATGGCATCGTTGTTGTATGTGTAATAAAATTATAAATAGTACAGTCTTATAGGTCCTGTTTTTGGAAGTTCTTTTCATTTCCTTAACCTTTTGAACCCAGTGGACTGGAAAACCAGTCTGTTAAGCTCTGTTGATCATTCAGACCTGTTTGTGCTTCACATTAAACAACACAAATTTGTTCTTTGTCTTTCTCTTGTGACAGTGTTTCTCATGCCCTTAATGTTTTGCATAGTGACTGCCTTTGAAGTTTCAAGGCTTCCTGAAGACTAAACTCTTTTTTGAATACCTAGAGTAGCTGGTAATCTCTTTTTCTCACTGTCTTTCTCCCTGTTCTCTTCTCCCTTTTCTTTATGGGGTTTTCGAACTGTTTGCTTCATTATTTGTTTCTTTGAAATGTATCTCTTAGTAAACATTTACAATCCATGGTGTAAGAAGTTTGCTTTTGATAACCAACAATGCATTGTTGACATGCTTTGCCATACATTTTCCTTTTTCACTGTACCAGGCGGAAGAAAGCATTCAACCGTCAGCAAAAACTAATGGCAGAGTTTGCAAGTCAGCAGAAGGCCTTTATGGAAAAGGTCCAGGATGGAATTGCAGACATAGAGGTAGATGGTAAGTAGAAGATGAGAGTGGCTGAAGAAGTATGGAAGCAAATTAAACAGTTATTGTGTCTGGCAACCTTTCCTTATCTATGTTTGAATCAGTCTCTGCTTCAGTAACTTGCATTATGGCATCAGCTGGACAGAAAACATACAATTTTTTATGTCAGCGCAGACTCAGCACTTTATTATTCAGCATCCCATTTCTGTCTTCTTGTTCCTGTCTCACTTCTTGTACAACTCAATGACTTGAACCAGATCTTCTATGTTGAGTCTTCTCTTAACTTGCTCTTGTCCCTCTGTAAATTTGTTTTATTTTTTCTCCGTGCATCCAAAACAGAAGACACAGTTGATGGTCAGAATGTTGACACTTATGCTGGTGCCTGTTCTGGGAAAAAATATGATTGTGTGATATGCAACCAGAGCACCCCGTCAAGGACTGGACAATACGTGGGCCTCGTTGTCTTTCTTCAGTCCACTAGCGGTTTGTTCTTTCATTATTTTAAAGGAAGGTCCATCTGTGTTTCTTGCTTATCACCCTTTGTTTTCTATAATTTTATTATTTTTTGACTTTTCTTGATTTCTGTTTATTTATATTTCTCTTTGTTGTCAAAACATGAGGGGAAAAAGCAGGCAAGTAGTTGTAAGTGTTTTGCAAAATATTAGAAACCTAGCACAAAAGTTAAAAATCAAAGAATGTATTATTTTGGATTGACACACATGCACACACATTCATAATATTCTTGTACAGATATATGAATTGTTATGCATTACAGTGCTTGGTCACCGACAGCGTGTAAATGTGGTACACTCCATCACTGAAGCACCTTCGCAAAAAGATTTGGAGGTGATGCGATGTGGCAGCATTCTTCGACAGCGGATCACTCAGATGCTGTTGCATTTTGAAGGGGTAAGGTTAACGTTTTTTCACACTTTGCAGGAAATATCATTTCTTTTCAAAGTCAGAAGCCAAAGAAATTTCAGCATCAGCTTGTACTAGGAGTTGGTGTTTATGGTTGCAGCATGTGAAGAATTGATGAATTGTTATTTTTTAATTGTTATGGGTTACCTTATAAGATTTATTATAGTGTCATGGATTAGCAGGGAATGTCTGATGTCTTTTACTGCTCATTTGTTTGGATCTGGTTCATAAAGGACTCAGTTGACATGTCAGTCAACATTGGATGGGATGGAGGGGTATTTGTGACAACATGTGGTCACCACTTGCACCTAGACTGCCAGCGCTCTTATGTGGATGCTTTACGGGTGAGTGCATTTCACTGGAAGTTCTAACATTGATATGAGCAAGATAGCAATGTAAACTCTTAACATGAATTTTTTTTTTTTTCTCTCAAAGATGTCCTTGTTATAGCTAGACATGATTTGGGCTGTGTGGGTAATTGACTGCCACCTGTGCCAGTTGCATCTACTCAACCCAGTAGTATGATTTTATGATGATGATGATGATGATGATGATGATGATGATGATGATGATAGAATTTATAAAGTGCAGTTCCCTGATTGTGCTCACATTTTTCAGTGACTCACAGAGACTACTTTATTTTGATGTTTTAAATGAACATATATCATGTAAGACCACATGATGAAAGATCAAAATAAAACAACCCTGATGGGAGTTGTTTAGTATATATCAGTGAGGGGGAAGAGTTATTTAGTATTTATCAGCCAGGGGAAAGAAGTAGGAAACTGCCTATGCTGATCAGGGTTGTCTTGCACAGAACCAGGCGGAGGCAGGTTCACATGCAGAGGCAATGCCCATCAACCGAGACGAGTTCTTTTGCCCCATGTGTCGTCAGCTGTCAAATGCAGTCTTGCCTATGGTGCCAGAAGAGAATTGTTTTCCTCTTGTGCCAACAGTGATTCAGGATCCCAGTGCCATGGTTGCAGACTTGGCAGAAATGATGTATCAGACTCCAGAAAGAACTGTACGCAATTTTACAATGTCTTCCTGACTCCTCTCATTCTCTTCATCCCCTTTTCTTGCGTTTTTTGTCTCTTTCCCTTTCTCTTTTTCCTCTGCACACACGATAGCTTTATGGCACCTCCCCACTCCTGTCTTCCACACTTTCACCTTTGATCTCTGGAAAAGAAAAGAAAGAAATGTTAAATCACTGAGTAAAACGCAGCCAGTCTATTTACAAAAATGTTCCGTTGAACTTAATTGACATCATTTATAAAATCAGATTTATCTATCAATTTTTCCAAGACAAATGTTGTGTGCAGAAAAGACCAGTACTTCTGTGTGTGAAAGAAGCTGTGTGTAGGTGAAAGTGCCAAGTTTATTATTTTATGCTTATTTAAAAGACTTAAAAGGATCAGAATCATCAGTTACTGAAAGAGTTACATTAAAGAGAATGCATGTTTTTATAAGAGGAGTTTTGTTTTAACAAACAGGGGCTGTCAGAAATTCTGATGGCTATACAAAACACCATGGATGCCATCAACAATATCAGTTACAAGCATTTTCGCAGTGTGTCAGAGCAAGATAATAATGGTCCTAATTTCCTGTGTATCTCCTCCTTAATCAGGTGAATAACATTTAAAATAAAAGAGAGCAAGACGAGAAAATCTTATAAGAATTTATATATATATTTGTGTGTGTGTATGTTTTGTACTGATTTATATATATATATATATATGTAAAAAGTGGAAGATTCTTATTAAGTTGAAGCTGTTTCAAATGATAATGTAAATGTTTGTGGGAAGAAATAATATCACAGCGATTGTATGTTGCTAACTTCAAACGTCATTTAAGGTTATGTGTACACATGATAATAATATTACTTATGTTCATATCATTCTTAACAACAATGAAATTAAATGAAATAGGTGGATGAGTTTATGGTGATAATATAAGCACTTAAAGCACGCTTACCCCCCACCCCCCACCCCCAAAAAAATAGTTTGAGATGAAGACTGTATTAGAAGGTCAATGAAAAAGTTGTTATAGAAGATGATACATGAAAATCTTATATAAATGCAGAACAAATCTTGAAATGGAAATCCTTCTAAGAGGAGGAACTCTTGAAAAGACTTTGCCCTCTGCAATCAGCAAGAGGATGTGCCTGGGTGAGTGTTTCTAGCTCCAAGAACATGCATTTTTCTGATTGATACATAAAGCTGCAGTCAGTATCTCATGATTTCTGTTGTTTTTAACAACACGCTTTAAGCAGTGCTTGACGAAAGATAAGTGAAGACATTCTAGTAAACTGGATATGATCACACAATTTTCAAGGTAACTTGAAAATAAATGTGGGACATGAGTTAAAAACTGTTGGATCAGAGTAAACTTCCTGCAAGCACATTTGGTCCTGTGTAAAAGAGACATTTTCTTTTGACTGACAGTGCCGCTTCTACATGTGCTTGGCCTGCACACCAAGGTCAAATTGGGAGCACCATCCTCCCTTATAGAGCTGTGGTCGCATATCACTGGTGTGTCTCTTACTCGGGACTCCAGTAGCCTGTCATTGTACAAGCATCAAGTGCCACTACTGATGAAAGATATGGCTGCAGATCTGGTTCACATTGTTCTCACGCTCCCTATGACCATGGAACTCAGTGAGTGTGTGTGTGTGTGTTGGAGAATAAAGCAGCTGGATTATGGTATGTATGTATGCAGAGGTATTGCACATGTATAAATTTTCTTGAACAGCAAAGGACAATTGGGAAGTGGTGGCAGGAACAAGTAACAGACAGGGGATTACACTTATGTGCCAGGTCATCAAAGAAATAGGATTCACTGAAAAATTGCTAGCATTTTAATGTTCTTGCATGCACACATTTATTTGAATTGTCTTTATAGAGGTTTGGAGTAGTAGGCTTTCTGCTGACAGTCATCTTCATTTCCACAGGACACTACCTGTTTGTGGTGCAGAAGTTGTACTGTGCTAGCTACATACAAGCATTAGTGACTGTTACCTGCTGTTTCACACAGGAAGAGCGTGAAGCATGGAGGAAGAAGGGACGGGAGGTAATGATATACAACAAGGAAATGGTATTTTGATATACTGACTCTAGCTTTTGTTGATGATAGTGTCTCACATCAATCCCCATTGCTCTGAAAATATCTTACAATCTCTACATCTGTGTGTGGTCTTTGATATGGTTCATCACCAAGGGACCTCTTTTCTTTCCTTTACCAGGCCCCAGCCAACTCATTGGAAAGATGGCTGAGCTTTGTCATTGGTCAGCTTGGTGGCTCGCCTTTGTATGAGGAGGTGGATGCTAGTAATGTGTTGCCTGCTGTAAGTGACCATGTTACCATCACATTACTTGGAAACATTCATAAATCATGTACAGGAGCTCCTAATCACATAACAGAAAATTTGCCAACTGGGTCCAAAAACACAAATGATTTGACTTCAGGAGTCTTAAAACTTTAGATTTAGATTTTAGGTCTCATTGCGTAAGACATTTTGCTAGATATATTATTAAACAGGTATAATAATATATAAATAATATATCTATACTAGATATATTATTAAACAGGTATTTTTCACTATCAAATGTCAGTGCCTAATTTTTACATGTTTAAAAATGGCAGCTACAAGTAAATCAGCATCTTGACATCAATGATCAAGATCTCAATAATATTAAGATAAATTATGTGTACTTTATTGTGTGACTCATTGATAAAACCCCCAATACTTTTACCTCAAAGTCTGAAAACTCCTGAAGAATTTTAACCAGAGATCTGAAATCCTCTGGTATTTTGTGGATAGCAAACATTAGCTTCAATAACTGTTTTTGCTTAACATATAAATTGTGAAGAAGGAGAAGAAAGTGAGTATGTATGGGTGCAAGTTTGTGGCATGCTTGTGCATACTTAAGTGTGAAGGGGAGGAAGTTGCCTATTATTCACATACTGTTGATCAGACATGGAAGTTACTTTGCTTAGTGCATATTTCATTCAATTTTTCTTCTTTAAAAGATATATTTATATTTTGTTTGACTGTGTGCATGAATACTCACTGGTCTAAGTCTCAGCATGCACAAAGAAAGCTTTAAATATTTGTATGCAGATCTGCCAGAGTGTGTGGTCACCTCACAGTGTAGAGGCCAGGGTTCAAGAGTTTTGTTTGCCTTACTTGCGAGTGGCAGCATTACTTCGTCAGCATATTTTTGGTCCTGAACTACCACCTGTGCAGGTGTGTGGTTTTGTGATTCCCCCTTTTTCTATGCACTTGCTCATTCTGGTTACAGTTTATTATTTAATCAAACAGGTACTTCCATAACAAATATTTATAGTTTGCAGCAACATTCAAAATGACTGTTATTTCATTTAATAGACCTTTCTTTTTAAAAAAAAACAAACTTTAGACTAGCACAGAATGATGATGGTTTAATCAATCAATCAGTCCTCCTTGTGCCATCTGGCACGTGAGGCGACAGCTAGGGACCTCTATTTGGTTGTGTCTGCTGCTGTTCTGTGATGGTTTAAATGACCATTCATTTTAGAGATGTATGCTAAAATGTCTGTATGGTGCCTGTTTTGCCTTTTAAGTACATTTGAATGAAATTCACATTTCTCCAAGGAAATGCTGGAGTTTGAGCACCTGGTAAGGTTCCTGGATTTAGTGGCACCAGAAGCACACAACACCGTGGGAACCGAAGTGACTGGGTCATCATGTCTTGTATGGGCAGTGCCACAGTCAACAGTGCTAGTTCAGGCCTGGTGCCAGCACGTCAACAACTTTGCTAAAATTAAGGTTGCAGAATGCAAGGTAGTGTATCACTGTAAGGTGTTGCCATCATAAAGCATTAAACCATGCCTTTTTGTATCATTTTGGTGAAATAATTATTTTGAATTTTAAGGGTGACCAGAGTGCAAAATTATTTGCAAATTGAATTGGTTTGATTCTTTGTAGTGTATTAGTTGTTAAAATCTGAGTGAAACATGACAAAAGATCTGGGCAGTCTTTCATTAACATATGCAGGAAGCTGTCATACTGGCTGACACTATTTGTGATGTCAGTGTATAGAATCTAGGCCAACAGATGTGTGCTTTTCTTTTTTAAAAAAAGGAACTAATTACAAAAAAATCATGATGCAGTTTTTGCTATGGTCTGCTAACATGCCAAAACTTTGAGCTAAATTTTGTTATTAGTTTGATTGAGATTAGCATTTAAGATCAAGAAGGCTGCAGATATTAGAAGTTTCTGCAGAATAATCAATATATTAAATATTTCATTAGTTTAAATCTTTAATTAACTACTAGAGAATTATTCTCAAATGCTGTTGGCCTGTTATTTTCACAGTTCTTTCTGAGCATGAGTGGCAAATGGGCACGCCCCCACTTGCTGAAACTCCCTCGGCACTATTATGAGATCTTCACTTCATACCGCTACCAATGCTGTCAACACTGCCACCGTATTCCAAAAGATCCTGCCATCTGCCTTGTGTGTGGTGCCTTCTTGTGCTTCAGAGAAGACTGCTGTGCAATAAATGGCGTTTCTGAATGTGTAGAAGTGAGCAAGCTTTTCTTTAAGGCACAGTCAATGTGGTGTATGTGAACGTTTGTGTTCATGCATGAGACAATAAGACCTTCCATACTGCGACCTGAAAATATTTCATGGACATATAACTGTCATCTCTAAATGGCTACCTCCCCAAAGTGACTTATAACAGACAGTCTGTGCTCTATTATGACTTTTTTTCCAGAAGTCGTTTAAAAAAAATTGTCATTTATTCTTTTGTTTGAAGGTGCATGCAGACATTTGGATAATTATTTAGCTTGGGCATGGTTGATTCAATTTTCAGTGTGAGGACGATGTGGTCTTATGTGGGATGATATGATCATGGTGGTTTTGATTTGACTCAATCAGAAGGTTGATATGCTTGGGGCGATATGGTTTTGGGTTGAAATAACTGCCTACCCCTTCATCCTGTTCATTGTTGTCTTTCTTAACCAGCATACATCAGTTGATTGTGCTCCTTTAACGATCTTTTGCAGAAGTATTTATCAAAAAATACAACTTGTGTGACTGTGCTGTATTGTGCCTTTTTGCAAAACTCAAGTTGAAAAATTACATAGAGTGCATTTTAAAAGAGCATTTTGTCTGCCACAGTACATGTGTATTAACTGATTGCATTTTACCTGGAGATCAAGTTAATTCCCTAAAAATCTTCTATAAAGCTTCAATCAAGTGTAACAATGGGGGAGCAAGTGAGCATGACCAAGCAAAAGGGAAAAACGCCAAAAGTCCCATGATATGGTTTTAAGAGCTTTATTTTCAACATTTAAATAAATGAACTTGAATTTCTAGGTGTTTAAAGTCATAGTTTGTGGAATGAAAGCAAACTGGTTGATTTCCCTACTTATACCCCTCTCAGTTACAACCTGATTTTGGTGGATTTTTAGCAAGTCTTAATAGGGAGGTTTTACTGTACTGTAATTTAGAATGTTTTACTCTTTGCAGTTTACTGAAACTTGTATAGTTGATTAACCACATCTACTTGGTAAATGAGTCTGGAAGCTGCAACCACTGTACAGAGTTAGTCATGCTCTTTTTTCTGGATGATTTTATTTCTTTTTTTTTCCTTCTAGCACTCCATTGTATGTGGTGCTGGCACAGGAATATTTCTTCTGGTCAACTCCAGCATAATTGTGGTGATACGTGGACCTCGGGCAACATTGTGGGGATCACTTTATCTCGACCAGCATGGTGAAGAAGATCGAGACCTCAAGTAAGTACTTGGTAATAAGTGCCAAAGCCCCACAAGTCAACACAAACTCATCTTTTGGTCATCTGTTTAAAAATCGTTTGACATTATAAATTATTACTTTTACTGGAAACCCACACTTTCAGAAATGTATTCATGAAAAGGCATGGACATGAATCTCACATAGATTTCTGTAATAGGTTCACTCCTTCTGGGACTCTGCATGTAAATGTCTTCTCAAAACGTTCTTGTGTGTGGTGTCCAAAATTAAGCACAGGTTCTAGCAGAACCTAGGGAATGGGAAGCAGAAAATGTTTAAATGCACAAGATGATGAATTAGTATAGAAAAAAGGTATGCATATAGTAGTATAAATGAATTCTATTAGGGTTTTTTTTTGTTTTTTTATTGGGTTTTTTATTTTTTGAAAGGCTATTTTCTAGAATAGACTTAAGTAGAGCAGGTATCTTAGAAGGAGACAAATTTCTTAAGAAGGGAGTTATATTTGGAGAACTGCTTAACATTAATGTGCCTTTCATATAATTGTCATGCTGCCACGTTCTTATTTTGCTTTTTAATAATAACATGTGGTTTGCAGACGTGGCAAACCGTTGTATTTGAGCCAAGAGAGATTGGAGGTACTTGAGTCACAGTGGCTTGGTCACACATTTGAACATACCTGCAAAAGGTGGATTCAACACAAGAACCGGCTGTAAAGCATGCACACACATATGCATACTTGCATAGTGCTGCCACAATTTTTACCAAATCTTTTGTAAATGTCAGGGTTGGGAAGACATTTTCATTTGTACTTACAGAAGCAGGTATCATGGCTTAGTACAGATGTAGTTCAATAAATCTGTTTCCTGGGGAAATAGTTTTTGATGTCTACTTGTGTTCTCTCTTTCATTCTCACTGCTAGAGACAGAGACAGTGTTTTAACTGTAGTACCCTTCGTCATACCAGAAATACTAATTCTGCCATACTTATTTATTGCCACATGGCTTTGCTGTTTGTTTTTTTTTGACATGATGCTACATACTGTAATAATGTACAAAGTACACCACCACTTCTTCTTATATGTATATTGTTTTCCATGTGAACACAGGTGAAAAAACATCCCAAAATACTCTGTAACAAAGCTGTCCATCATGTATGTGACTTTCTGAGGTGTAGTTCTAAGAAACAGAATATGATCACTCTTTCCGTAAGAGTGCTTACCTCATTCAAAAGACATGTTCTATTTTATAAAAATATTTTGACACAGAATCTTTAGATGCTGCATCCATTCATTTGTGGATTTTTTAAATTAAATTTTCATATTTGAAAACATGTTATGCTTACTACAACTACTTCTGTAAAGTTTTCATGGCTAAAAGAATTTTTCATTGTATTAAATATTGCCATGAGGAGTTAAGCATCAGCATCGTTTATGAAGTTTACTTGTGAAGAGTTTTTTTAAAACCTTTTTTCCTGATGATTTTCATCTTTTAGTAACTATATAAAACATCAAACAATTATGAAAGTTTTCTTTAGATCAGGCTTAAAGGGTTCATAATATTCTATATTTGATTTCTTGCATTAAAAATCATTTCAACATGAATGTTTCATGCCTTGTATAAGTGTTAAACCAAATTTAATAATGGAAACTATCCCTGAAGTCTGGATGTCCATTTCTACGCTTGAATTGTCAATGCTTCCAGTTTGCATCAAAAGAAAGATAGGACCTGTGGAGTTACTATCAGCCTGTCAGTCTACCACCTGTTCATGTCTAGTTTTTTTGCAATGCTTCTAGTCTAACATTGCATATAGCTACCTCAGGTATCCAGATCTATGGTCCTTAGCAATTATCCATGTAGAAGTCTTTTGCAGGATGGAATGGAGGTCCTGGGACATAGCAAGCTGTTGGTATCGGGAATTTTTAGCTCTGCAACACTTGCTTAAAAAAAAGAAAGTGAAATGGCTTTGAATGTATATTATTTATTTCATTCATAAGCTTGTACATATTTTCAACAAGTCAGCTTGAATAATGTACATAGGCAAGAGATCAGCTTATGCTTGTATAGTTTCCATTAACTTGAAGAGAGCATTATCATCTGGTAGTTACCTTATTAATAATTTACAACACCGGCTGGTTCATTTGCACTGAACTATTCAAGTCATTATGGTTTGCTTACTTAGTTTTTTTAAATTACAAATACATATAGAAGCAAATTCAGCTTGCCCATTGACAATGCCATAAGCACAGATAGTTACTGGTGAAAGCTTGGACTCCTGATGCTTGTTGTCTGTGTTGCATTGTTATGTGTTTGCTTTGTCTCCCTTATGTGTGTGCATGCACACAAACACCACCACCCCGATCCACCAACACACTCACTTCAGATATGTGTGCAAATGCTAAATCAAACAAAATTATATTATTAGTCCTGCTTTCTGGAACAGCACAACCAATAGAATCTAAAACACTAATCTCACCATTCAAGATCATCCCTGAGAACAAAGTTGTGTGTAAAAAAGTGTATGCTAGTCAAGTCTTTATTCATCAGTATACTAACCAACTGCTGTACATCTTCATATCACCTTCATGCAAGTGTGTATAAATGTATGTATATATGTATAGATGTGTGTTTATGCACATGTTTTTGTACATAAGAGGAGAGGGGGTGTGTATGCAGGAAATTCAGTTTTTCTCTTTGCTAGTATAAGAAACTGGTGCTGAAAGACCAGGGTTTGTACTGACCATTAAAGAAATTATGATTTGTACACAATAGCCTTCCATTAAGGTAGGTGTCTAACCACCCACATATACTTGACCTCCACCTCCACCAAGCATATACAAAATCTTTTTTTAAACTCATCTAGTATGCCCTTGCACTGCCTTTGTCCCAGCCACTGCTGTAGGTGCAGAGAGAAAGTTCTGGTGACCTCTGACCTTCTCAGGCACAGCCTAGTAATGATCATAGGGTAGGAGCCCTCATATCAGGTCTGTCATTCCCTTGTCCTTATAGTACTGCAGTGTAACCTGGCCCACATACCAACAGAATCCCTTCCCACACTCTCGCTCCAAATTCCAGGCTTAATCCTTCACCAATCGCGGCTGCCCACTCCTTCCTCCATTTTTTTTCCTGAGTCTTATTCATAGAATCTGCCCTTTGTCTCTTTTTTTGTGTCCCCTGCCTCATTTAAAATGTTCTCATATATCTTGGTCTTGAATGAGAGATCTGGATAGACACTTGTTCGCTTGTTGCCTTTTTAAAAGTTTTGTTTACCATTTCTTTATCAGTGCTTGTTTGATCTGAGCCTTTCACAACGGGATTTATATGTGACTTCCAGTGATATTACGATATAGTTCTGAATGACCTCCGTCTGACAACATTTGCATCTAATTTTGGTATTTGGGCTCATACTTTTGTGGTGGTTTTTTTCCCTGTTGGGATTGTCTGGTTTGAGTACAACAGCCACATGGTCCAACATTCCTGCTGCCAACCAGGGCATGAGAAGGAGAAAGATGAAGGCTATGTGAGTAGTACTGCATTGCCTCCACCCTTTTCTGGCCTTACTGATGTATGCATTGACAGCAGACCGACTACAATTTTTCCCAGAATTTCTTGCAGAATGAGACCAGAACATTCTAAAAGAGATAGTCCACAGCTGCATTGGATTGGTACCTCATATCTTTTGTGTGGGCATATTTTATCTGCCTTTAACTACATCATCTTCAAATACCTGATTATCTTGTGTCATCACTTTATAAAATGTTTGATGAATGCACTGTCAGGCTTTCTCCTGAAATGCACCTGTACAAGTTCACAGATTTGATATTTTTTCTGTCATGTTTGCTTGTTTGTTGCGGGGAAGAATAGTTTTGCATGTTTTTGTGTTTGTTTTACCTTTTTATGCATTTTGATGCCGCCTGCCCCTAGATTTTTCTTTGAATTTTGTTTTGGTTTTTTCCTTTGTTTTTTGTTTTTGGATACGAGCAGCAAGAAATACTATATCAGAAAAGGACTGCGCTGATTTTTAATTTTTTTAACAAATTAATCTATGCCAGTGTTTAAAACTGTGATACAGTATTTTATCAATGACTGCAGCAATATGATAAAGTAGAAGACTGTATTTGTTGAAGAAATGCTGTTCTGTTCATTTTCACGCACTGCTGTCCTAGCAGCTTAAGAGTATATAATTAAAAATATTGTCTTAAATAAATATGAATAGAAAATGGTGTACATCTTTAAATAGAACATATGGTCCTTAAAATTATGTATCCTCGAATTTTACTTAAAAATACTAACTCTTAGAAATAGGTGCCTGTGATGTTACTTCCCCTGACACCGTGTACGCTCTTGATTTACCTCCCTTGAGTTACGTAGCTAACATGATCAAAATTATTATTAAGATTATCAAGTGTATCCGATATTGTCAGAATTTTATTTTAGTCCTTGTAATTTAATTAATTTTCATTTAAACATCTCTGTAACATTCTGCTGAAACTTGCAGAAGTTTGGTTTTGTGTGCAAGCATGTGGCGCGATTTACTATTACTATATGTATGCAATCAGACATTTGCCCAAGCAATCTTAGTGTGAAACTGCCTTAATGTGCAAGCATTTTTCCCTTCCAGACACAACAACAATAGTTTTTGTTGCATCATAATTCAAAAATAGCCTAAATTTAAAAGCTGCTAGCAGAAATCCAGTATCACTATATCTTTAGAAATATCTGAAACATTTTAGAAGTTTTAAGCTGGTGCCTCATCAAAGCTGATGAATTATTTGCAAATAGTCTCAATGCACAGCTTTAATAACAGCTTATGTAAAGTGTCCTTGCTACTTTGGCTTGCCAGTTCTCAATAATTTCCATATGGAACTTTTACAAATATTTTAAACACATTGCTTTCATAAAAACGTGTGGTTGAGTTGTAATGTTGTGAGTTGTTATTGCTTGTTAATTAGCACTAGTGCCCAGCAGAATTTGTGATATGCAGACATCATAGGCCAGTTACATCCATCTGAAGGAGATGGTTGGTTGACAAAAATGCATTAAATTTCAAGTTTAAATGCATTCTCAATTATATTTTTAAGAAATAGTAATGAATGGTTTTAATTTGCTGTTTGGTGTGATTTAGGCTTATTATTAAAAGTGCACAATTAGTTCTGAAAGCTGTTTGAAAATTTATAGCAAAATCATTTGAAGCCCTTGCTTTCTCTGAATGGAAAATATCTTTATCCCTTAAAAAATTTCAAGCAGCCCACATAAAATTGAGAATTTGATTGTTTGGGCTTTTTTTTTAAGTTTGAATTTGTATTTACATTTTAGCTTCCTTAAGTATTGAAATCTGTTCCAAGACAATGTGTGATTCTGCTCAAACATTTGTAATCTCTTGTCTTACCTCAGTGGGAACTGTAGTCATATAAATGATTTGTTAAAAAGGAGTCTCCCTCATTTTTCATCACTGTTGATTTCACTGACAGAAATTGCATGCACATATATTTATGCATGCTTCTATGTACCTGCTGTATTCATGTAAAAATCTACACTAAAGAGAAGTTTAAAAAAAAAACCTTCAGAAATTTGATTGGCAGATTTTGACTAAACATCAATGAAGTAATTGTTCTACAGGTACCTTTAGAAAATGAAATTAAAATATGTGGTAGATGTTCTAAAATATAAACTGTGTTGGTCCCTTTTCTGAACTTAGTTAAAACTATCATAAATAAAAGGTGTTGCCAAAAAAGTTAGATTTGCACTTTTCTGTTTGATTGACTTTTTAATCAAGGAATTAAGATTAAATGTACTTGGTTTATTGAATGTAGCCAAATAAAGACTCAAAATGATGCAAAAGTAGTAATGTAAGTATGGAGATGAAAGTGGAATGTGGGTAACTCGGACACTTTATGTTTGAGAGAAAATGGTAATTGTAGTCTGTCTTCTAATCTTTTGGTCTGTGGGGCATGAGGTGTTAGAGAATGCCCCCTCCCCCGGGACCTTTTCTCCGATTTTATGAGGGTAGTGCCCATCCTCTCCTCCTCACTGCCTTTTCCTGCTCACCTCTCAAAGGAGTTAGGTATAGCAAACGACCATAATATTATAGCTATATTATAGCTCCGTGCAATCGTGCAATTGACAGTTGGGTGAAATAGGCCGAGCAATATACTAATATCGAATCGGCTATCGATGTGGCCACTCGGCTCTCCACTACTTCCTTATGCTGGAAGGGGCTGATAGTCAAGGTGGTGTACGTAACTGTGAATGTAGCTCGGAACGTGAGTAAATTCTGTAAAGGCGGTGCCCATCTATTTTTTAACCCCTCTTCTCCCCCCCCCCTCAAGCCTCTTAGAGGTTAGGCACTCAAGAGCTGGTGAAATGGGGGAGGTACTTGCTGTAGTATAGTTGAAGTGAGTAAAGGCCTGAAGAACCCTTACGGTAGACAAAGGGGGTGGGTGGGGACATAGCTAGACGTGTCGGCACTTGTAGGTAATAAGGGGTATACAAGTGAGTCCACATGGAGCGTGGCAAGTGACATCCAGCAAAATATACCTAAAGTGGAGAAAGAAGGTCAAATTACCAACTCTATTAATCCCAACGGCTAATTGTGGTCAAGAAGGAGAAGGGTAAATCTTGATAAGTACAAGCTCTGGTGAAGGTGGCAATAAATATATTTTGTGTCGACTGTTCAAGAATGTAGTTGGAATAACAGTTAAAATAGACAAAAATGTCTTTTTCACGAAATTACCAAATGGCTGAATGGATGCATTATGCTAAGCAAATATTCGATCAGGATTTTGTTTTTATTCAAGTTGTAGGCAACATTCCCTGCCTTTGCAAGTGAAGTACATTTTGCAAATACCGAGACCAAATTAGTCAGTTCTACATACAGATGGTTTACTCGACCAGTGGATCAAATTGGCCCTTTCCTGACAATAAATACTGTGATTTCGCTCTTTTCACTGGCTGCCAGTCGTGGACCGTATATAGTCTACAAACTTTTTTCCACTTTGACTTACTCGATCTACCGTTTGTGGCACTGGTCCTCGGTACCTCTCCGAACTCACTCTCATCTATACACCCGCACGACTTCTCCGCTCTTCTTCTGACACCAAGCTTCTGCGAATCCCACTAAGACAAAGACATATGGACAGAGGTCTTTCTCCTACCAAACCCCGTCAACTTGGAACGGATTACCCATCAGCCTTCGACACTCGATTTGATTCTTTAACCACCTTTAAGTCCAAACTTAAGACACATTTTCAGAATGACGACTTCACTGTGACCCTGTCCTGACCATGAGCGTGGATAATAACGTGTGTCTGTAATTTACTTTGTGTAAAGGTGAATGCATGTTGTAGAAATGCACGAGCCTGTTATATGCGAATATGGTGCATGATTGTTGACGATTTAGTCTATGTATGATTTATGTAAAGCGCTCGATCTGAGCAAATTTTTGGATAGGCGCTATACAAATCCTCATTATTATTTCTGGAATGGAGCAGGCAGAAACACGCACAAGCACGAACAGCGTCCGCTTAAAAAAAAACAAACCTGACATTATACACTTGTCCTTTTCAGTCCATGAACCTATAAGCTTGTTGCTGTAGGTAGTCCAGTTCGTGACACTGACAGTGACCTCCTGAACTTCTCTGACACCGCCACCGACTTTGTCCTCACCTACGCATGTTGATCTCTTAACCATGTTTAGCGATCACACCGCCGACCGGTTGTTGCCTATGTGTGCACCTACTTAGACTGTGTGATGTTGACGCTCATTAATGGATCCGTAGCTTTGAAGAGGCCTGCAACAACCTCAGGGGTAGAGGTCCGGCTAATATACAACTGGCTCCTGCGCGTTAACAGGGAATTGTTAACGGTCGCTAAACGATCGAATCCCTGAATACAGTCTCTACATTAAATTTAAAAAACCCTATATAACTGCTGGATGAAGTTGGGTGGGTGTTACGACGTCAGTCTATATTCTTCCGTGCTCCCATGTGTGATTATAAGGCATAACCCTGAGACAAGAAACAGTGGATGGCTTTACTAAACTTCTGGGGCCAGTTGCACAACACATTTCTAATTTTAAATAGCTTTAGGCCTTAACTCTATTTAGATAATTCGTTAAAAGTGCACACCACAGTTTTAGAAATTTTAAAACTAAAACTGCTTTAATAAAGATAAAGTTGTTTAAGTCTGACTTTCCGTCCTGTCAGTAAAATTTTGTGTATGTTTTTCTGCAATGCATCAAAATGGCTAAGAAGATGTTTTGCTTCTTTAGAACAGCTTTAAGGTTTAGAAACGTGTTGTGCAACTGGCCCCTGATCTTTTCCTCTTCGAATTTTGCTACAAACATCAACTTTCGAGACGAATGGAGCGGTGTCCTCTTGCTTTAACAGTTTTCTTTGAAATAAATTAGTTGACCACATAAGCTTGTTGCTGTTTTCACACGATAAGCAGTCTAAGTGGTTTGTCGAAGAGTTTGTCAGGGATTATATGCAATAAAAGCATCACATATACTTTAATGTCTGACGATTTCATCTCACTTCGATCGACCAATTTTGTTTTCTCTTACAACTTCTCTCCGAGACTGCTGCGGTCTGAACAACTGTGCAGGTGATTTTACGCTGTTCCGACAAAAATTCCAGTGCTGTTGATGTGGCTGGTTCAACTGCGTGTTTTTTGTTTTTGTTTTTTGGGGGGTGGGGGAGGTTTTTTGCGTCGCGTTTCGTTCAAATTCAAATGTCTTGAGTGCAGGAGTAGAGTTTTTCTTGTTGTGTTATTGTGTTATTTATGTCCAGTGCAGAACACAGGAATACATAGATCCAGACAACATGGCCAGACGTTAGATGCCACAAAGTTAATACCAACGAAGCCAGCACTACCTCCCAAACATTTTCGTAAATGATAATGCAACATCCCCCTTCTTGTATCGTTGAAATACTATCATATAATTATAATGAATACAAACATCTCAGACTGAACGAAAAGTTATAGAATTGTTTCATTTTGAAAATGAAAATATTAATTTTATAACTGGTAGAAACAACCATAAATAAATGCAATGAGTTCAAGTGTCATTGTATGTGAATGATGATTATAATAATAGATGAGTGACAGCATCAGCAATTTAAGGTCCTGATAATTCTTCTTCACTCACTGCATGCTCTTTCTGGGTCATTCTGGCCTGAGTGATGGTTGTTGGCTTTGTAATTTTCTCTCCCTTTTGTTCTTTCAAGTCAGTACTGTTCCTTCTGATCACTTTTCCATATTTTTCCTGACGTTGTATGATCGTAGTTCTATTGCTTTTGTCATCGTCTTGCCACTACGATACTCAGATCTCAGAATCATATATCCCTGTATCTTCTGCAGCATGCATTGTAGGCGGAGGGATGCTTTCAATCTGTACAATCATGTCCAATGGCTTGTGATCCATGATGACTTTAAACGGTCGTCCATACAGGTACGTGTGAAAACTGGTGATGCAGAAGATCAGAGCTGACATCTCGCGCTCTCTGTTTGAGAATTCACTCTGACTCGCATCAAGGGACTTGGAGGTGAAAGCCGCAGGAGAACCATCTTGAATGATTGCTGCACCAAAGCTTCATCTGGAACTGTCCAAGTCAAGGATAGTTGGGTTTCCTGGCGTCGAAAAGCTTCAGACACGTTGTTGCACATGCTAATGATTCCTGACGTTCACGCAAAGGGCTTCATAGCGGCCACGTGTTGATCTCAGACCAACGTGGACAAGAAATCTACAGAACTTTCCTTTGAACTGTCCTTATCGTCGGTCTTAAAGCCCAACTATTCAGAGAGTTTTAGCATCTAGGCCACCCTAGTCACAGACTGCCAAGCTATCCCCTTTCTGTTGTGATGGTCGTTTTTCGAGACGCTAGCATGGGCAGTACTATAAATCGATGTCCAGGCTTTGCTCTAAAGCATACCGACAGAAATTGAGTCCAGAAAGCGTTGACCACCCTAGCACCGTTATCTCATCTCTACCCAGCTCTTGTGCCCCTCCCTCATCTGCTGGGAATAGCCCAGCGCAATCCCTGACTAGCATCCAGGTAACTTAATAGTGATCACAAAGCATCGATTATGTGCTTCCAATATCTTGAATATATTTTTTCAGTAGTACCCCCAAGTGGCCGAGACTCTTTGCTTAAGTATGGGATGAACGACGACAGGTGAGTTAATATACCTAAGAATCTTTGCAGATCGTCCTTGTCTCGTGGTACTGGCATACCCTGGATTTTCGCTGGATCAGAGCAGATGCCGTCCTTCGAGTAAACGTTGCCGAAGGAGATATCGGGCTGATGTATGTAAGACTTTTCTGAGTTGAACACGAGGCTTCGTTCGTTGGCTCTGTCCATCTGGGACTGTAAGTAGAAGAAGCGAGAGTACGTTGTTTCCCTAGAGCAAACTGGGGTCTTGTTTTCAAAGTTATAAAGCAGTAACCAGACCCCGGGCACTTATTATGTTTCTGTACCCCATGGCACATTTGCCTTATAACTAGGGATCAAGAGTAAAACATGTGTGGGATCTGAACACCTCTTTATAACTTCTTAAGCAAGACGCACATCCTTGAATTCTTCCTGTAGACCAAAGGCAACGACTTACCCTCACTTCATAACGATGGCTTCAGGAGCTTAAGGTTTCTGTCATGCTCTTCATATTTGCCGTGTACGCATACATCAAATACTGATGCCAAAAACTCCAAGAAGATGCTCAAAAATATTTGTATCCATTAGGACCTGAAAGATGTCTACAGGCGGTCAAAGGGAGGACATTTGCTAAAATGAGTTCTGAACGTTGCCAGTACTTCAAAGTAGATACCGATATTACCTTGAAGAACCGCAAAGTTTATTCGTGATTGTCGGTTATCATTTGTGGAATGCGCGCTGCAGCAATTACTGGAGTGCCGTAATGACTGCGCTGCTTAGGACTAGAGGCACAATGGACGACTCGTCTCTCTTGAATGACAAAACCTCCAAAAGTATAAATGTTCAATGATCTTGACGTCTAAGGCGTTATCCTATTCAAAAAGAAAATTTTCACGGGTTGGTAAACATTTCTAGTGGTCTGACAATTCAGTCAGTTGTAAAGCCTTCGAAATAAAAATAAAAGGCACGCACACAGCACGTCAGCTGATGTCCTCTTGCGTTTTGGCGGTTACCTGTTGGATTGGTGTAGGCGCTGTTTTGTCCTCATCTCGATTTACGGGTGGGGTCTGTTTTGCGCACTGCTCACATGAAACATGGTAAAACACGATCCCACCGCTGTCACCATGTTGCGTTATAATGTTATATGTTTAGTGCAGAACATAGATCTAGACAACATCGCCACACGTTTAATACCAACAAAGCAAGCCTTCTTTTCGTAAAATAATAATGCTACACGTCCCTTATCCATTATCAGTCTTTATGTTCTTCGAACTTCGGGTCGCTTATCTGGGAAACGTTATTGCTTTTGCAATTAGATATCATGCAGCTGTCCCCAGATACGGAGACGATCGATACGGCTGATGATACAGATTAATAAAACAGATATCATCACACATACTCACTGATCTATAGCAAACAAAACGCTGAAAATTGCCCTGAACTATCTCAACTATATACTGTGAATAAAACGTATCACAAACACACACACATGCACGCACGTACGTACGTACGCACACGATGTAAATATAAATATTGTAACATCTAAAATATCTCGTTTTTACATTTAACCTTTAAGTTTTTTATTTTCAATTGAATATCGTATCCAGCTGGAATGTAGGGTAAGAGAAGTTCAGAGAAATAGGGCAGAAGCCTGCAAAGAATTTAAAACACAGTACAGTTTGTACTGAATGCAAGACTTCGCAGAATAACTCTCGTTACACGTTAAAGCCTTAACTCAATATTGTGCAACTCTCACTATAACTGATTTAGGTTGCCAGAAACCCTACGAGATGATGATGATGATGATGATGATGATGATGATGATGATGATGATGATGATGATGATGATGACAACGCTTTTAAAGACACGCGATTTTCCAGCAAAACAGAATGCGTTCGTTCTTTTGGCATCGCGATTTGACTGACTTCCTCTCCTGCGCCTTCCTCTTCAACCCCGTCTTTTTCTCTTGCTGTTTGCAATGCTCTTCCCCGTCACGTCTGATGTACCGTGACTATCGTCGTCTGCGTGTTGCAAGAAACGAAGGCGACAATTTTATATTAAAAAAAATGTTCATGCTTCAAAAAATACGCTTTCTCGACAGTCCTGGTCCACAGAAGCAGGACCAGCACCCGTGGGCAAAAAACATGTGCTGTGACCCCTGCAGCCTCTACCCAGCTCCCCGTCAAAAATCCAGAAATAATTTTTAAAAAGTCAACCAATTAGAAACCGTCAACATTTAATTTATATGTTTCAGTCATAAAATTAAGGCTTTGCTGTGAAAAGAGTGTTATTCTGCCAAGTCTCGGATTCAGTACAAGCTGTCTGTGTTGTAATTTCTTTGCAGCCTCCTGGCCTGACTACTTCTCTGAACTTCTCTTCCTCTTTAACGTCCGAATAATCCCAACTGTCGCTCTCTCTCTGTGGTGTTGACTGCTATCAATGCTGTGAATGGTGCACTACTGTGACGTAGTACACTGTTAACGGCGCTCGTTGATCGCAGGTGCGAATCGCGTACTTTGGTAGCGGATAATTAATTAACGGATGGGTTTGGGAGGCTGCAATTTACGGGTTAGGTTTATATCGCCTATATCTACCGATATCTGCAAAAAACGCAAACCATTCAGGTTATGGTCTTTAACAGAAGCATAATTTACCCATGAACAAAGCATATTGAAAATTAATTAAATAAGAGAGTGACATTTTCACGACTATGAGTCACAACAGTAAATGCAAAACTACCGGGCGTCAGATCCCCCATCCCAGTCGAGTCATCATTGAACACGGCCCTGATGAAAGAGCAGGTTCATGACAGTGAATGAAATAATTTAATTGATTTGATATTTGTCAAGAATTCTAAATATACTATTTAAATTCATCTGATCCTACCTTATTATTTGTCTCCTAAATGCTTTGATCCTGATGCCGTCTACCCTGGAGTCAGATTTAAAGTCTATCCATGCCCTCCTCCTCTCCCAACCTGCTCTCCACTTTCTCCTCCCTTTCCCGTTGGTTTGATGTGGACGCTGGACACTTGAAACTTTGACGTCCGCAGATGCTGGAACTTTCCTGTCCCCAACCAGACCCACATACAACAACTCGCCGACACCACCACCACCCCCGACACCCTCCCCCCAGCACTTTAAAGTCTCATAGCTGAATCAACGAAGGACATTTTATAACAATAGAGTGATCTTTTTCATCCATCTCTTTACGTTCTTATGTCTCGGTAAAGACAACTGTCGAATAGCTAACACTACGCATGCGCTGAATAATTGATGAAATTGCCTCACTGGTGACCTGAAGTATTGAAATTCCCTGATATATATCTTATATGACATTTCTTCCTTAGGCGAGTTAGTTAATTTAAATAGTCCTTCGAAGCCAAACGACGGCGCACAAGGTGTTAACGGGTTTCAACAGGAAAGAAGGGCAGCTCCATGTAGCAACGGAGCAATCCGGCTGCATTGTTGCATCCTATATAGTAGATCGCTCCTGACAGCCCAACACGGGAAACAGTTCGAACCTCAAAGACATTCAGGCGTGAGAACTATACAAATATTTTAATGTTTTGTGAGTTTTTGTCAGCCCGTACGGCGAAATTAACGATATGGAATTAGCATAGCGGACGTGCTTCCATAAAACAAAAAAGCAACCAAACTTCTAGCCACCTTTCGGCCTTGTGTTCAGTAGTAGTCTCTATAAAGCATGTGCTGACTGCGGATGTATTTGAATTATTAGTGAGGATTGATTAGAGTTTACAGTCGAGGATATGTTGATGTGCGGTCAAGTGGGCATTATTTGGCGAATTGCGCTGACCAGGAGCTAGTATTTTTTAAAACCAGTTTTATCCCTTTAAGCATCTTTAATGTGGAAAGTATAAGACCTAAAACCCTAAACCCTAGTGCAACAGATCGACATCGATCAGCCTTTTCCTAAGAACACCGGCATAATTTTACAAAACTGAGGAGTCAGTGAAAAAAACCCACAAATGCATAACAAAAATATTTGCAGCCTGTCATCACCCTCGCTGTTGGACTGTTGGAGACAGAGGTAGTGGTAGGATGTAAACACGATGAACCACTTTCAGTCTGCTGTCGCTATGATCATTATAACTTGAATGTATATTATCTTTACTTGATGCATCTGCTTCGGCTTAATTAACTGTGGAATGAGTTCTGTAACTGTGACTTCAACAGTGTGCGATCTCACAGCATATGGAAACACTATACATACCAAATCATTACCACAAACATTTTTCTTGAATAAATCTATACAGGCATCATTCTAATTCTGTCGACAACACTGCTATACTGCTATGCATGCCAATTAAAAGTGATGCCTCTTCAGACACTTAATGTCGACATCCGTTGTATCCGATCACCGATTTACAACCTTGGCTTGAATTGCAAAACAATGTCCATTTCTTATCCTTTTACGCATATGTCCATTCTTTCAGCTCTTAAATATATTGGCACTTTCATATACAGACTACCGGTGGCTTATGCGAAACCTGCAAACTGTAATCCCATTTTGATCTTCAGCAAGTCGTTATACTTAGTGAAATGAATCGTACCCGCGTATCCCAGCACTGCAGTGCAGTATCTTCTCGATCTCTGCTTGGTATTATCGGAACGGAACTCAGCTACAGCCGATTTGATCCACGGACAAGTGTATCCTGAACACAACTTGATCTGTTTTATCTGATGCTGTCCGTTGCCGATGGAATAATCCACTTCACAAACTGCAGATCTAAACTGCAAATCTTCAGTCTTAGACTTCCTTTACGTATAAATTTTATGTTTTTATCCAGAATATCAAAGTATAATGTACTGTGAAAGAAGTGTTAAATTTCTGCAAAATCCCACTCACTTTCGTTTCATGCTATATACTTCCCATTCCTGTCATTTTTGTCCCGTATCAAACATCTCATTGTGTGCAGTGAACACCTGATCCGTAAAAGAAACGTGTGTCATGCAAGAAATCACCAACAGCACGGAGTAAGGGGAAGTCAGTCATGAATAAGCAAAACAAAACGTTTGATGCGTCGTCTCCCTTTTTTATTTTCCCTTGTTTTCTATATGGATTTTTATTTTTATATTGTTGAAAATTAGTTCATTTTATACTTTATAGAAGACGGGCGAAGTTTTTCTTCACCAATAGAGATAATATAGGTAAGTGAGTAATAGTCATTGCAACCTACAGTTATACATGACATGACGCCGACGGTGCAACCGCCCGTGAGTGAACCTTCCCTTGAAATGACGTCATAAACTGTTTCCCGATAGCGGGTTAACTGACAAAACGTGTGTTCTTTTCTTTCGCCACTGGAATGCCGTCGTTACATGATACGTTTTAAAAGTAGTCTCTGCCAACTGTTTCAGCATAGAAAAGGGTTTCTGCCATGCGTTCGTTTCGCACAACCTGTCGTCTCATGGCTGGCTTCAACAACTGCACGTCACCTTTCGCTTAAAATCGACTGCGCCACAAGTGCAAAGCAGCAATTATAAGCTTTTCTCTCCCGCGACCAATCCGGAGAAAGAAAGAACCATACTACTCTACAGTGCAACCAGAGGAGCATTTTATTAATGCTTCTTTTATGATGGCGACAAGGAAGCAGGTGTAGATAAACAGGATAGGTGGCAGGTGATCGGTGTCTTAGTAGCGAACTGCTTAATTGTATATATTTTTAAACCTTTAAAAGTGAGGGGGCAGATTAACGTCCTCCTAACCCCATTAAAAAATACATGTTCTGATTCTTTGTGTCTGATCCCCTCCCCCCCCCCCCATCGCTTCAGAAAGTCGACGACACTCAAATACGGCTGCCGAGATATAATGATTATTTTGGTCAAGGTCGCCATAGGTGTGACAATATGTGTAACATGTTTGAAATGAATCGCTGTCTCAGCCAACTGTCGCAACACGTGAATTTTATTGTTGTTGTCGCCCCCGCTCGCCTTTCTCAAGAGCTGCTACACTGTGCTTGTTAGCTGAGCCGCGCTCTTGTCAGCTGCCCTTCTCTGCTGTTACTGGACCCCCCCAACCCCACCCCGCACAAAGAGGCAAGCACAAAGATTTTCATCAACACGGCAAGAGCGAACCGCTGTGTCGTTTGCCTGTGTTCTGCCGCAGCCGACACAAGTCTACTCCCCCTTCCATCCCCTACCTTTCCACGTTGCACAGGTGACTGCATCGTCAGAGTACTGTCTCCTGCCGCCTCAACCACGTCGAGATTTCCGTTACATACGAAGTGAGCTATCTTGATGTCATATCATGATGTTTCGAGTTCTTTTTATAGATTGAACAGGTCATAGAAATGTGATTAACATAGAGACTTCCGGTTTTAACAGGCGGGAATCCCTTCCGCGGCAAGGGCATCCCCCAACCGGAAACATCCGACACGCACCAATGACATATTTTCATAGGTAGGAATCTACTTTTCAGCTGTCATGGAAGAAGTTTCCCCAGCGAAGGTGAATGAGCATGTTTCTGTGAGGAGAAATCGAGACCGGCTCTGACGAGACATAGGTTTCTCACATCTCGATAAAACTCGTGGTGACATTTGTTATGACGTCACACCAGTGAGCATCAACAAAGTTGAGCAAGGGCACCCTCATCAGTTTCGGCACTTCATAGTCATTTTTGTGATTTTAATCCATCCAGCAAAAATGTGAAAACGTTGGAATGATATTTTGGCTATCGTCTGAGTGGTTCAGCACCAGGCAAAACTGCACAACAGGCATTTATTTTGGGAATGTCTAGTGGCAGCAGTGGACGGCCATCTTGGACATTAGGCAGCAGTAGTTCACAAGTGCGCCACACCATCGAAGGTAACAAAATCAAAATGTGCAATTGTGGTCTCGTGATAATTCGGTTGACTTAAGATATCATATAATCAATCATTTTTCTTTCAGATTATATAAATTTTAATCATTATGCATGCGCTGATTGGACAACTGCACACCAAATTTAATCAGGCAAAAATTTGCAGGACGCCTCTTGCCTTTCGCCCAGTGTACTGCAGAAAGATTTTGGATATGGATGGTGCTTAAAAAATACCAGTTCTCGGTCATTAAACTAAGCATCCTTGTGAGAAAGCCATTTCGAATGGAAATAATTCATTGGGGTGTAAACGGGCAATGACTGTCAAAAACTTTGTTTTTGCGTTTTCATAAATTCTTGTTTCACAGTTCTTAAAGTCCGTGACGTCAGCGAGGAACCGTTTGACAGATTGTTTATTTGTTGTGAGCCATGTCAACAAGGTCCAATGACTGGCCAGAACACCGGTGTGATCAGTATCCTGAACGTTAGAAGATACTGCAAAATTATCTTTACGCTGACACGATGCTTCATTTCTGTATTGAAGACAGTTGCTATGGAGAGAAGTAGTTCCTCAATCAGATGTAACATTTCTCAGCTAAGCTATGTGACATGTTAAGCTTCTGCGGACCAGGTTTATTTTACTTCATTTCAATATATATTTATAATTGTTCAGTGATCTGTACAGTATCCAACAGAAAAGATGTAGCCTACATGTGTAAATACTAATAAAAATATCTGCTTGAAAGTTATGTGACTTGGCATTTTTGTTCTAGCCTCATCAGCAGATTTTGCTTTGAAGAATCTCTGTAATTCAGCTATGTTAACACAGTTTTATTTTTTTAAATTTGATTTTATCAGATTTTTTTAGTTCATATAAAATGCTAGTTTATAGGTAATTATTATTATCTGGGTGGGACCATCTCACATCACATATGTATACAGTACAGTTGCCACTTTAGATTAAACTTGAGATGCATTCAGTACCTATAGCAGCATGTATATGTGGATGTCTAGAACAGATGCTCAGTACCTTTACTTTCATGTTCCTAGTCTTGAATGTGTTCTGAAAGTTTACTTATACAAATTGACAAAACATTGATTATAAAAACCTCTGGTGTGCTTGACTTTTAATAGGATGGAGCCATGCTTTTAACTAAAGTTGATTTTTAATATGGTAGAAAGAACGGTACTGTGTATGGTGATGCCTTTATTATAGCTTGATAGTTGTATAACTTAAGCCCATGGCTTTTTATAGTCATAATAAAACCTTTGTTAAAGAGTTAATGGTTCCGTTAAAACATTTTGTGTAAAAATGGAATAGCAGACACATCTTCCTCATCTGGGTTTTGTTGCATTGATAATAGTTGGGTTACATGTATTAACATAATATACTGCAGTGATTTCTGTGTTGCAGGAGTTGGGATGGAGAATATTCATGTTGATCCTAGGAAACAAGAATTACTAGAAGCAAGATTTCTGGGTGGAAGAGTAAGTAACTAACAGATGATTAATGGGTGTATTTACAACTTGCACTATATTTTAGGATCATATTATCACTACATTTTAATATTTATATTCAACGTTTCATTTGTTGTATTGGCCTTTTGAAAGTTTTATTCACTTTCTTCACTGAAGCTAATGAGCATGAGTTGAAAAATTGTACTGTTTATGTCCATGTCACAAATATTCATCTTTTTCAGTCCTGTAGGAGTGTCTTTTTTTTTTAATTATTCTGAAACTTAAAATTTTTACACATAATTAGTTTTGGAAAGTAAATTACCAAAGTAGACCAGAAATACTGTTGTTTTTTTCTTTGTTGTTGTTGGTTAATTAATGGTTGAGGCTATGTTGTGGCTAAACTGTTATATTTAGGGATCTGTGTTAATGAAGATTGACTGCTGAGTAGCATTTGATTGTGCTGCTGTGGACTTAACTCCACAAGGGAAAAGCTTCGGTTTCAGTGGCCTTCAGATCTTGATATTGAGTGATAGATGTATCACAGCTTTTTAATATATAAATGTATTCCAAATATTTCTTGTTTCTTTTTTCAGAATCAGGGTTTGCTTGGTGATGTAAAAGTTACTGAAAATAACTTTGTCGCTCAGAAACAGGTAAAAATAAATTGCCAGGATCCACTTTATCCTGATTGCAAAATATCTAACCTGGCCTTTGCCATTAGCATTCAGAAGCGCTTAATCTCTATTTCTCTTTTCATGCTACTCTTAGCATTATTTATCGCCTCCTTTTGCCGAAGTGTTTGAGAAAATGGAAGCATTTAATGGAAATTATTTGTTCAGCAGTTTTATTCTGTGATTATTTCCACGTCTGTTCAGTGCTTTTTAATGGCAGAAATTGTCAAAGATATATTTTTCAATAGAAACAGTTCTAAGTCTGAACTGGTTGATCATTATTCAGTGGATGTCTTCAGAGATTGATGGCTGCTACTGATATAAAGGATTCAGTTATTCTGGATACTTAAAAAATGTTTAGGGTCTGCATTTGTCTTTTGTCTGTTTATCTGATTTGCAGTTGTTCACATGCCTGGAGGGTGTATCTTAATTTGAACAGTCTGTTGTCCCCTTGCTCCAAGGGTTAATCCCTTCAAACTGTGTTTCCTTAGATACTGATTTTGGCATTACATTTCATTTGCTGTGCCCCAGTCTTAAGCAGTCTGAATTCCCAGGAATAGGACACTATGTGGCATGAACCTTTAAAAATTGCTTGAAACCACAGTTTTCTCACCATCTGAATTTTTGAGATAGTTTTTCTCAGCAGTTTCTCTACGATCTCTATTTCTTAATTGACTGTCATTTGTAGTTGTCTGTTGTGCATAAAATCAGTATGCTAGTATTACAGTGTCTGCTTCTCCTATTATTCCATAGAGAAGTTATACAATGGATCTGGCTTTTCTTTTGTGTTTTTTCATCAAAATGAAAAAGGTGTGTTAGTCTGTCCACTAATGAAGAGACTGCACTGCACTGTGCATGCCCATTTTTCCCTTTATTCCATGAACCTAACTGAGGCAGGCACCACAGGATAAAACATGATGTCTTGATGACTGGCTTGATAATGTTTGAGAGAATCTGATCTTATTATCACCTGTGTGGCGAATGGTCACCCAGTTAAGAACAGCCTTTGATACTGTTGGTAGATGGTGAACTATGACTTCAAAATTGTGTCATATGGTATGTGAGCTTTCTGTGGTGCAGAATGTTGATGTTAAGAATTACATTTTGGATTCATTGGGGCATCTTAGCAGGATTTATCTATACTATATTCAGTGGGATGTTTCCTATTTTCATGAACACTTTTTGTAACACTGATTGCTTTCTAAAACCAAATAATCAGGTATTTTGTAAGACCAAGTGTGATGGTGTACAAAATGGGGTGGTCCCTGTACTTGTAAGTTAAGGGTAAGGAAAGATGGTGATAGCTGGAATTTAGAAGACATGGGATAGATATAATAAGCTCGAACATAGCAGAATTCCTTATCTAAACATGATTAGTTTAATTCTTGCAAGCATTTTGTAGCACAGCCAAAATTTGAATGTTTTTGTGGAATCATTACAGCATTACATCTCCTGAATTCATTCCTATGTTGTTTGATAGATTTGGTTTCAGTAAAACCATTTTGACTTCACCATTCGATTTGATACAGCTTATGTGTTCATGATTTGTAAAATTTCTCTCAGCCCCCTTATTTTTAAAATTTATTGCTTTCAGATTTTTTTTAAAAAGTCATACACCTCAGTTCTTGTCCTTTGTTATGAAACATTTTGCTTGTTTTGGTTAGCAAAAGAGTTGATACCTTATGATCTATTCCATTCATTTCTGGTTGTGGTTGATCTTTGTTGAGACTTCAGTAAGTCATTTTTAGGCCAATTCTTTTTTTAACTTTGTTTGTCGGAAATCTCTGCATTAAATGACATACTTCAGCAAGTCATAACTGTTTTAGAAGGCTTTTTTTTATTTTTGACAGCCAATTATTTGCTACGTTTGGGTTTTGTTTGCATTTAGTAAAATCTTGTTCACCCATCTTTGTACACAAAGTTCAAGTCAGCTAATTCAGTACTGAATCGTACAGCTCTATATTTGTCAAGCCTGATCTTTTCTGTGATTGATATTCTTTCATTTCCTCCAATGCTGAAAATTTCCAAGATAGAAATAAGTTGCTTAAATAGATTAAACAAATCAGAATTTGTAATATTTTAGAAGTAAATAAAAATAAGAAATAATTTTAGATTTGTGTTCAGTTTACATATCTGTGCAGTGTAAGACATTTAGTGAATTAGTAAGATGTTATTTCTTTTATAGGATAGCATTTGTGGAGATTTTCCCTCTCAAAGATATTACAGCCAGTATAAACTGACAAGTCTCATGTTTGTCATGTGCATATAGTAAATACATAATATTGATATTTTTGCTCGCTTCAGAGAGGATGTTCTCATGTAGAAGTGTAAGCAAGACAGTGTATATGTTGTCTGCTTCCTGATTCAGTACTTTGCATCAAATTTTCACCTCTGATTATGTCAGCAGAGTATTTGCATTCTTTTGTTGGCTTCTTGACTTGCTATTCTGACACTTCACATTCTTCTGTACTAAGATAAAGCTTTGGTCTGAAAGCATTGGTGCATGTTCTAAGGGAATCATGTAATCTGTATCTTGAACTCCGTTCACAGGAAATAATGCTTGCATAGATTTATGCCTTTTCTGTGGGCGGGTGAGAGAGAGCTGACCTTTGTTAACATGTAATAACTGATGATGAGTAACAATTTCTGATGAAAATAGTGCAAGAATTCTCATGTTTATGTAGGGTAGTTGATTCTGATTAAAGGGAAAGTTTCTAAGAAATCCTAGAACATTAAATAAAAGGCTTTACTAGATTGCAGAGGAACTTAGTACATGGCATAATGTATTATCGCACAAGGAGTTGTATGTTTAGTTGCTTTGCAGAACTGGCATGCAATAAATTGATGTAGTCTAGTTTGGTGAATTGGGGAAGGCTTGCTTTCTTGACTTTTAGGTGAGATATAAATATACGGATAAGTTGCAAGCCTTGAAGCATTTTCCATGGGCATTTCGTTCACCTTTAGACGTTTCAAAGGGCCTTTGCTTTTTTACCTAGTTGTTTGCTTTCCTCATGTTAACCCTGTACCACACTTGTTGAACTTTAGTCCATTACTTTGATTGTTTATAGTAAAGATAAAGGCAGAATTAGTTTAGAACATTATGCCTTCAATTATTTTCTCATAGTAACAGTGGCATTTTCTGTTTTGAGAAGACACTTTGTATGTTGCCTTGTATCCTAGTGAGCCATAATTATGGCTAAGTTTAGGCTATTGTTTCCTATGGCTTATTTGGTGCGGTGACAGATCAGCTCATCATCATGGTGTGATGCTTTCATTATTTTTCATCACATAACCTTTCATTATTTTGAGTTCCCCATTCTCCAGTTTTGTTGTATTAAAAGAAGCTTGCTTTTTAAGCTTTCACTGATTGTGATTTGTTTTATTGTTTCTGACTTCCTTTTCAGTCATTCCCATCATTGGCAGTAGCACCTCACACAACAGCATCATCCCAACCAGCCCATCAGGCATCACAGCAAGATAACAGTAATCTTAGCAGTGGAGGGGCTTCTGTTGATAGAGAAGATGGCGAAGTAAGTAACAGGTTTCATAGAAGAACCGTTTGTGACTGATATTGAAAGCAAGCCAAAAATGCCCTTGAAGATCATAGTAGAAGGAGCCTAAAACAAAACCAAGTCATTTTAAAAAGATTGTCAGTATAAATACTTTTAAAAAAAGCACAGTTATGTAAATGTTTATACTGAACAGTCCTGCGTATAGGTAGAAAAGATATAATGTAAGCAGTATTTTACTTTCCTTTCAGAAGTTTAAAAAAAAAATCAAGTCTCATGGTCAACAGAAGTCTTTTAGACTAAACATTTGCTGAAACTGAGTCAGTTTTGGTTGCATTCAACCGAAGAGTAACTATGTGGTTAGGGAAGTATAGAAATACATTAAAAATTTTGGGTAACAAAATAATTGTTTACTTTTAATTGTGTCAGCCTCCTGAGCATGGGTCATCAGACCGTGTGGTGAAATTTCAGACCAGAGTACAATGATAAAAAAATTAAGCGAATTGTGTGATAACGACATGACAAGATAATGTTACAAATAGTAACATAGTGTTTCAGTGTAGTTACTGGATATTTTGATACAGCAGTTTTGGAAGAAGTTGTCAAACCAACAGAGTCAGTGAGTGAAAAATGGACGAATGCCATTGCAAAAATGGAATAAACCTTCTACGATATCACTTGGGTTGAGATTGGTTGTACTGGCAATAGAATCTTTACAGATCCTCTTCACACATATAGTGATCTTGCTCCCTGCTTTTTAAAGGTAGGACACAACCAAGATCAGTCTGTTGACATCTTTACTGTAAACTATGTCTTTCTGTAGATCGCAAGCTTTCCGTGATTTTTGCATGTTACAAACTATAAATCAGGATTGTGCAAGCCTGTCAGGAAAACTGCTAGTTTGGGAAGGGAGGGGGGATTTCAACCTATAAAACTTCTGTTCACTGAACAATTCGCTAAGCATGTATGTTGGTCCAGATATTGTTCTGTAAACTTATTAAACTTATTTTTTTTAAATCCTCTCAAATCCCCCTCCCCCTCACAGTTTTTGTGTCATTATAATTTTTAAGCTTTGTTAAAACAAAAAAAGTTGAAATCCATTGTTTAAACCTATACTTCAGCTTCTAAAAGGGGATATGGAATAAAAAGACAATTATTAGATTGGCATAACTTCTGACTGTCAAGTTTTTCTTCTGATTGGGTTAATGAGATCATTTTTTTTCTTTTAACACCATCTTAAATTTTGTGCAACTTTTTCCAGTTTTTTCCTTGTAATGGGGTCGTAGGCAATAGATGAGTATATATGAGTATACGCAAGATTTCTGTTCAGAAAACATAGGTAAGACAAATAGCATTTGTGCAGTTGGCTAGTCGTTGGGGAATGCTGAAGTGAAGAATTTGATCAAAATTTGTTGAAATAGCTGAAATAGCCAAATAATTTCAGCCTCACAAAGCAGATTACAATGCATCCATGCTGTGACCTTGCCCCTGGACTCTTTAGGATGACTGACTTGTTTTAAACGCTTTATCTTCATTTTCAAATCTTTTAAAGGAAATGCTTTCAGTGTTTATTTATGTAGCGCAATCTTTTGTTTGTTTACAAGTCTTTAAGTTTTTCTTCAAGAAATAAAATATCTGAACATTCAATAGCAGAAATATTATTTAATATATCAGAAAATATTTGAAAATATTTTGGGCCTTGAAAAGCCATTTGGTTAAAATAGATTTCTTTGTTAGTGTTTGATCTTTACTTGTTTACAATGATTTTTGCCATTTGCAGGGGCCTGGACTGCAGACACCTGAAAAGGGCAGCAAACCGGCTGAGAGGAAGAGGAAAAGAAAATCAGCAGTTGAAGCTGGTGATGCAAGTATGTTTTTTCTCTGGCTAGCTTGAATTTTTGTGATTTTAGTCTTGCCTGAACATTTTGCATTGCATTTTAGAAGTATTTTTTATGTGAACTTACATATTTGTAGCAGCTACTCAGTGAAGTAGGGTAGTGCAGCTTTACTGATTTAGATGACTGATTTTTTGGTTGACTTTTACCAGAATATGTACCAGAACTCAATGTGTGACCCGCCAGCACAAAATGAGTCTTAAATCAGAAATTTGATATTTGCAAATTGTAATGTACACGTTTTGACTTTTCTTTTGATGCTAAAGTAGTTGTTCTAATCCTAAAATTAAGTGAGTTATAAAGGTTTGAAGCATGGAAGTCCGATGGCACAAAGTTGACCCTGATCACCTTTCTGGGTCTCTACTACAAAACTGCTCTATGCGACTTAAGACTCAGTTTGTGGTGGCGAGTCACATATATATATATAATATAAAAGTTGAGATTTTTTTCTTACTGTCCAGCACAACGCAGGCATTACAAGTGTACAGAGATTTTAATTTTGTTTTGTTGCAGTGGCAGTGGCAGTGAAAACTACAAGAGCAGAAACAAATGGGAAGAAGATTAATGAGTATTTTAAGGTAAAGAATTACGCTAATGTAAAAATATAATTTTGTAAGGGGTGGAGGCAGAAATACCTTACATTTGGAAAGTTTTAGGCTAAGAAGCGCAACCTTTCTTTTGATTAAGATTAAGTAGTTCTAGGTTGATTTGTTTTTAATTAAGAGTCAAGACTAAGAAAGATTGCTCACCACTTTACGAGGCAGCATAAACAGTTTTTTCAGGAATGGTCGAGAGTATTGAGATCACAAAGCTTGCTTGTTGAAGGGCAGTCTTAACTGAAAAAATAGGAACATTTGGATTAGTGTGGCAAAAAGATTTTTCAAAATTGTTACGTAAAAAGTTGGGGCATGTTTCTCTGATTAAGAAAAACTTTTATGGAGAGGATTGAGATTTTGATGACTTTTTCAGTTCGACTGTGCAGGGCCAGCTGACTGAAAAAGATAAGAGTAATATTTTGGGTAGTTTGGATTCGATGTTTTCTTTCAGAATCAGTCACCTAGCAGAGGGCACCAGTCTGCAGGCGCTAAATCACCATCTCCACAGGGTTATGCTGTGAGTAGATCTGTAAATCTGCTTATCCTTGCCTTATGTTGTCAGCTATTATGGTTTTGTACCACCAGTAGTGATACAGGCATGTATAGCAGTTTTGTTTAATGCACAAGAACACTATAAAAACACATTGGAAGGTGTGCTTATTTTTGTTTTGCTTTTAGTTTGAAATTTAAGAGATGGTAAAGCAATTTGGGAAGTCATAGAACTCGTTGACCAGTGTGAATACTCAAGAGTTGAATAAAATTAATTGTAACCTCTGTTAAATCTAAATCAAAATGCTTGTTCAAGGACGAATATATTGTTTTCACTAATGAAATGTAAGGATTCAAGTCCGTGGACAAAGTCACCATTCACAAAGTATTTTACAGATTCTATTTTGTCTTCTATCTTGCTTGCTTGTGTGTGTGTTTGTGAAAGTGAGCATACTATTTTCCTAGAGAGAAATCCATGAAAATGGTTTTGTAAGAGCCATGGACCACTATAGACCCCATTATTGCTAAACTCTGCATTCTTATCCCTCTAAATCTGTCTATGAATGAAATGCTTAACTCATTCTTGACGGAAGGCTGAGGAGGCGTTCTACCCCCTGGGACGCAAGTTTTTAGCCCTTTCTCAAAAAATCATAAAAAAATAACTAAAAGGGGTAGATGAACAATTTAAATTGATAATGATAGATCGAAATATGTAGAAAAGAAACAGCTTTACCTTGTGTTTGCTTAAAAACATACTTTTATAGTATTCCCAACCGAAAATGCCATGATAATGAGTGCGTCTCAAAACATTTTCGTGGTGACAGTACATGTTTCTAAAAGCAAAATTGAAAATAACATAAGGGAGGTAACTACTGAAACAGTAAGGAAATAGTCCACAATGATTCTCTTCCTTGAATTGGCAGTGAATCACGCGTGATCACGTGTATTTTGGTGAAAAAAAAATGGCTAAGCGCCATCTTGAAGCACGTTGTTGTGTCTCACTTTGACATGGATTTATACTTCAACAACCGCAAAGGAGACGAAAATAGTAAGTAATTTTAAAATTATAATGTATATTCTAATGAAACATATATTTGTTTGGTACTTTATGTCTGTATATATTGTGTAAATAATTTTTTTGTTAATTTCCGAAAAAATTTCTAAAATGCGTACAGTCGTAATCTTTCATTTGATTTTAGTACTCGAAGACTAAACCTCTGTATCTTAAAATTTACACCAAAGAAATGTTTAAAAAATGCTCTTTAAAACGGCGTATTACCGATGGTTGCATTTACTGTAGGTTAATAAATATAAATTTTCAAAGCTGCCGGTCGAACTTTCTACCCCGGGTAGCCATTTTCGAAAAAAATAGGGTTGGGTTACCATGGGAAAACGCAGAAAATTACTGTCAAACGTAAAAACTACGACACAAAAAGAAGATCACTCGATAGAAAAATGAATGAACTGTCGTCTGCACTAACTTTTTTTTCCGAAACAACGCATTTTGTGCGTGTAAAAAATTAACAAAAATGGACCTGCTGATATCGGCAGGTGCGCTGATTCTCTATGGCCGGCTGACCTGACCAGGTAATCAGGTCCGTCAAGAATGAGTTAAGTTATCAATTGTTCAGAAGCTATTTCTCATTTCCTCAAGCCACAATTCTTTAATATAATAATAATAAAGTTGATTTGTAAAGCACTTTTCCTCACCATTAAAGGGGATAGAAAAGTGCTTTACTTAAAAGAAAAACACACAAACATTATAATAATTGACGCTGGTCTCATAAAACTAAGTTTCAGTGTCCTTATCATTATTTACCCTAACTCCTTTCCTGCCAGTTCCGGACTTTAAAGTTGATCTTTGCAAAACAAGGGTCGGTATAAGCAATGTCTTGAGTTTCACGTGTAGGTCAGTAAAAAGAAATATTCACTGGAATACGGAATTTAAGTTTTAGGACGACACAGTTAAGAACAGCACAATCCTGGCACTGAAGAAGCGAATGTAACACCAGTCCAGTTACACGCATGGAGCAAGTTGCAGGATCACCAGGCAACATTGCTGAAGTGCATAAATCCCAAATCTAATCTGCAGAACATGTAGCAATGTATGTTGTTTGTAAATCAAAAATGGAAAACTGCATAGTCCACAATGCCAGAACAGTTAAAAGTGTCAGTGAAGGAGGCGCAAAATCTTGTACACTCAAAAATCCAAAGCAAAATGTCAAAGCAAAGAACAGGAGACAGAAACCATTGGTGGAAAAATGTCTATTATAAGAAATGACACAGCACATGGACTGAAGAACAATACGGCGCAATAAACATCACAGATGAGTAGGAGAAACCAAAATTCAACAAAGATCCATGAACAAGACAAAACAGAACTAGTCCCCAGCAGCTAGTTAGACGAAGGGATATCACTCGTATACATTATATGCTATATATATAATGTATTTCACACGTACATGGAATTTAGAATTATTTTTACTTTTGAACTGTTGAGACTTTTTATCCTGTTAGTTTTCAGTCCTGAAAAATCTGGCTTATATCTTGCAGAATTATGTAGCAACTTCTCCTGGATCCTCATCAAACTCCATTGTAGACATCAACTTGGCGTTTGCTGCTCGATCTCTATCATCACCTGCAGTGGGTCCTGTCAGTCACAAAACAATACAGGTTTGTCAGTCAGTTTGCCGATTTTCAGTCACTAGACGGTACCATCTTGAACCAGCAGTGGTTTGTGTTCATCAGCTAAATATAGTAAACATAAGGTAAAAAACATCATGTGCCTTTTCATTGCAGACGGATTTGACTATGAATCACTTGCAGATCATGGAGAAACATTCACAAAATGTGTCTGACATGGAGCAGAAGGACTCAAAAATAGACGAACTTATCAGAGTGAGTTTTGCTGTAGAGAAGATACTTTTTACCTATGCTGCTGTGATCCTTGCGATGCTGATGGCTTCATTCAGCACATCATTTGATTGTTAAACTCTGTGATTAATTCAGCACTTTTCTAAGGTGACATAATTTTGCTTTTTATTTCTAATAATGATCATCATAGATGGATGTGCAAGTTTTGCAGGGTGCGATCAGTGGTCCTATTCATAAAGTTTGAAAACCTTTCCTTACATCCTGGATTCCTTTTTATATATATATATACCGTAAATTTCGGTCTATTGAGCGCACCTGTATATAAACTAAATTAAATTAACTAAATTAAAGAAAAATCTCTACTTTTTTCACAAAGAAGCCGTACTGGTTTATAAGCCGCAAATATATACATCTTGAAAGCTGCATCGTTGGCATTTTGTCTTGTTTTCGGCTTGATGAGGGTGTATGCTTCAGCAACTGATCTGAATGCTTCAGTTGTATGCAGCATTGATTTAAAAATGTGAACAGTTAACACTGTAACGACGATAACAGTTAACACTTTAACATGGAGCTCATCAAAAAATTAATCAGAATATGAAAAATCTGGACAAATCTGCAAACAAGCCGCATCGCTGTTTAAGCCACAGGGTTTAAAGCTGGGAAACAAAGTCACGGCTTATAGTCCAACATTTACGGTATGTGTTTAGAGTGGAACTGTTTATCCATACAATTTTTGTGTATTTTCTGTTATAAATGAGGCACAGTAGAGAATTTTTTTTAAATTTTAAGTATCATGCATATATAGATGTCTGTCATGGCTCATTTTATTGCTAATTACAACTTGCTGGTGTCAGCAGCTGACACGGAGAACAGATGTGCCAGGACTCTGAGGTAGCATTAAAAGTTCTGCTGTGGATGGGACAGTTCAAGCAAAAAAAAAAAAAAAAACCCAAAAAACACTGTATTAAAAAAAATATTATTTTCATTTCACTTGCTTTGACAAAGAGAACACAGTGCACTGATTTCAGTTTTTCGTTTTGTGCCTTTTTTTAAACTTAATATGGATACATCTACTTAAAAAGGAGCACAACATATTCTATCAGTTTTTTTTAATCTTTTGGTCAAGAAACCAAAAGATGTTTCAGAAGATTGAATCTGTGTTTGCTAAATGCTGGTTCTTTTTATGAATAAACAGATTTGTATGTAGAATTGCATGCTTTACATCTATAGCATCGATTGAGTGCTTTACATCTATGTGTTGCGGAATATATAAGGATTATATTTCAAGAAACACTTTTTGGAAAAACTGAGGTCATGTTAGCTTTTTACAGTTTTGTGTTGTTTGTAGACATGTACGAGCCGTTTTTATGTTTATTTCAGCAAAATGATGAGCTACGACGACAGTGTACTGCCCAGCAAAAGCTAATTGAAAAGCATAAAGAAAATTTACAAAAGTGTTTGGAAGTCAACAAATCACTTTTGATAGAAAAGGTGGCTATAAATTTGAGTTGTCATTAGAAAAGAGTTTATACTTGCCTGTCAGATCTCATTGTTACACTGACAAAAACTATTTATTTAACATGCTGAGGTAATACTGACAGACAGTTTTTTTACTGTTTTACTACAGTTTAGAATTTTTGAGGATTCTGTTACTTTGGTTTGGGTCATGATAAAAAACATCTTGATCAGATATTATCCTTTGTAATGCTATACGGCATATTGTGTACCTAAGTAATTGTTGGTAATCAAGCATTCAAGATTTTGCAGGAAAGTCTTAGTTTTGTATATATAGATTTATATTCATAATAAATATGCATTTATATTTCCTCATATTTATAAATTGCCACCTTTTTCCATTCTTTTAAAATCACCATAGAGCACAATGGAGAAGAAGACAACTCGACAAAAGTGTATGGAAAACAGGTTGCGATTAGGACAGTTTGTGACACAGCGGCAAGGAGCCCAGTTTGTAGAAAACTGGGTTGATGGTTGGGCTTTCACTGATCTTATGAAGTAAGTTATATTTGTTTATGTATATGTGTTTCTTACCTCACAAGCCTTTAACCCTCTTAGTATGAAGGGCCATTATGAAGGGATCGTGGCTTTCCCGGGTAGCACGGGCAAGGTGATTTTCATTACTTTTTATTGCAACGTTCAAGTTTTCTCTTCTCCAAAAATGTAAAGGTTTCTTGGTCTAATGTTTATCTCGGAGCAGCAATAATAAAAACAAACTTCACCCTCTGTCGTCTTCGCAGTCTTTGGTTATAAGTCAGTTCTTGTAATGTTATATTTTTATGTTGAACCAAGAGGGTTAATGTGTGTTGTGACATCATTAACATTGTACTGCAGTGGTGGTATGCAAAGACTTATATTTGAGATTAAAAATAGATCACCCTTAATACATTTTATGAATATAAGTGAATGTGAGATGTATTCTTGCTGTATTGAGAGAGGGCTTTATGCACTCTGGTAATAAGTGCTGGGAAGCAAAATTTGTAAATGATGGTCTTTTGCATTTTTATGATAATTTTTTGAGCTTTTATCCCCAATTCAGGCAGCAGGAACGAATAGCTGCAGAGAGAGATGACATAGACAAGCAAAGGAGACTGTTGATGAAAAGGAAACCTCCTACGTTACCTAAAAATCCCAAAAGTACAGACAACACTTTTGTCAAACCAGGAGAAAAATAGTGAGTGTCTTATTCTTGCATTCACTCTTATCATTATCTGCCTAGAACATGGTTCGCAGAAGGAAAGTGTAGCTTTGGATTGTCATTGTCAGGAATAGCCTGCCTAAGTTGGTGATACAAGCCCCATAACCGCATGTTTTCAAGAAATGCTTGGGCAAGCATTTTGCACACTTTTGGTTCTCAGTCAACTTTTTCTCATTTGTCCTAATTGCTTTCGGCTAAGATCTGTGGTAGGAGAATTGCTTTGCTGTCAGCTTAGAGCAGGGGTGTCAAACACACGGCCCGCGGGCCACATCCGGCCCGTCATCACATTTTACCTGGCCCGCGAAAGAATTTTAGTTAATCATTGTTAATGGCCCGGCGACGGGAAACCACAATAAAGTTCACGTCGAACATTGCAGGCGATGTGATGACATCATTTGCAATAGCTAAAAATAGCTACGACACAATCGCGTTGTGTGCTCCAGTAGATAAAACTATGCTCTGATGCAAGAACATGGCATGGCAAATAGTACTGGGCAGAGAAGATCAGAAAACGTATTTTCTACTTTTAGTTGCTTTTGTGTAGACCACCAACAGTCTACTGGTCAAGTTACCACCATTCCTGTTAATGGCCTGAAAGGATGGTCTTGTCTGTTGACACTTGACACGCCCACCTGAACTGGACCGTTGTGTTGAAGAGTTTAGTATGTGCCAGCATCCCTGACTCGGTCAAACATCAAAGGGGGACCAGGTCACTCCACGTGCAGAAAGAGGAAATTCGGTCTCTAAGTAAGAAAGGCTGACCACTTTCCCAACGTGCACGGTGGCGAGCAGAGATCAAGAACGTTACACGTTGTGTAGTGAACAATTGTTTGTAATTTCAATAACACTCCAATTTTAAATTAAATCTTGTTCCTAAAATGGCTAAGAGAAAAGTTGATTTTGAAAACAGAGCCTTTCAAAGCCACTGGGAGGCTGAATACATGTTTACTAATGTCAGTGGTAAACCAGTGTGTCTACTTTGTGGAGATACAATGGCTGTGAGCAAAGAATATAATCTGAGACGGCACTACCAGACTAAACATCAAGACAAGTTGAAAAGCCTGAATGCTGAACAGAAGTTAAAGAAAGTGGAAGAACTGAAGAGGAATATAAGATCACAGCAGACATTATTCACTACAGCAAAATCTCAAAGTGAAGCTGCTGTGAGAGCAAGTTTTATTGTGGCAGAGGAGATCGCTAACTCAGCCCGGCCATTTACTGATGGAGAGTTTGTGAAGAGTTGCATGATGAAAGTGTTTGAAGTCTTGTGTCCAAACAAAAAGCAGATGTTTGCAAATGTAAGTCTCAGTAGAAACACGGTTGCTGATCGGATTTGTGAGATGGCCACAGATGTAAAAACACAGCTGATGGAAAAAAGCAAAACTTTTGTTGCATACTCTCTGGCAGTCGATGAAAGTACTGACACGACCGACACCGCACAACTCGCCATCTTCATCCGTGGCGTCGACTCCAGTTTGAATATTACAGAAGAAATATTGGACATAAAATCCATTCATGGGACAACGACAGGAAAGGACATTTTTGACAACGTATGTCAAAGTATAACTGACATGAACCTGCCCTGGGACAAACTTGTTGCACTTACAACAGATGGAGCACCAGCGATGTGCGGCCAAAAAAGTGGACTAGTTGGAAGGATGCGGTTAAATATCCAGGAAAATTGTAGTGGGGAGTTGATAGCATACCACTGCGTAATTCACCAAGAATCGTTGTGTGCTAAAGTCCTCAACATGGAGCATGTAATGAGCACTGTAACACAAACCGTCAACTTCATCAGAGCCAAAGGATTAAATCACCGCCTTTTTCAGTCATTTTTACAGGAAATACATTCACAGTTCGGTGGCATGCCTTATCACACAGAAGTGCGGTGGCTAAGTTGAGGAAAAGTTCTCACTCGAGTTTTTCAGCTGATTAGGGAAATCTGTCAGTTCATGGACAGCAAAGGAAAAGACTGCACAGTCTTGCGGGATGAAAAGTGGAAATGTGAGTTGCCATTTCTCTCTGATATAACCACCCATCTCAACGCCTTGAACCTGCAGCTCCAGGGACGGGACCACTTGATAACAGACATGCATGCTGCAGTGAAAGCATTTCAAGTGAAGTTCTTCTTACGGGAAACACAAATGAACCAATGCAACTTGTTTCACTTTCCTTGCTGCAAAACGGTGATGGACGAAGTCAGCGTCAAGGTTTAGTTTTCCACTGCTCAGTAAAAGGTAATCGGACTTAATAACGTTCGGCCCGCAACCGTGTGTATGATTTGAGTTTTGGCCCCCTGTGTGATTGAGTTTGACACCCCTGGCTTAGAGCCTTAATAAGCCCAATATTATGTCCAAACTCAAGACATGCAATTTCTTGCTGTTTTTTTAAAGACTTACTTTTTTCTTCTTCGTACTTTACCAGATGACATGACTATGAGGAATTATCCTGACTAGCTAGCTCAATTCCAGCTGTCCATTCCCGATTGGTCAGCAATGACCAATGACCGTCAAGAACACAAACTCAACTCGCCCCACCCAGTCTAGCCTGTGAGCTCACTCCCTCCCCTGTTTTTCGCCTGGCTTGGAGAAATGTCTTGTCTCTCAATGGTGGGTGGCGGCGCTTTTTTGAAAGCGTCATTACAGCCTACTGAGTGACCAGGTGTGTTCGCACAACAGCTCGAACCTTCATCTTTCCCGTCTCTGCCACCGAGTACAGGTGGTGCCTTGGTGTCAGTGTTTAATACAGCTCTAAGCTTTTCCTAATTTGGGATTCGGTGGTTCAGGAAACTGTGCAGCATCAGCAACTAATGTTCGTCTGGCGGACGGCATTCCTTTTTTGTATTCTATGTCGTAGTTTCCGTTTCTTCCCACCCTCTATGTCAGTGAGTGACGTGGTACCGTCGTCATCACGCATGCGCCATGAATCTGTGTCTTCAGACTCGCTTCTGTCAGCTGACGCCTTGTCAGGTTTGGACTTGGACCTCGACTCGGACGAGTTAGAGGGTACTAATGCAGAAAAATTAGACTTTCAGCAAGCGGTTGATATCCTGTTTCATACTTTACTGGCAGAGTGGTACCCAGTGGTTAGGGCCACTGCTTCTTTGTTCCTGCTCGCGGCAGTGGATAAAGGTACAAAGAAATCTTCGCACTCGGGCGCCAGAAATTTTACCTCCAGCACCGGATTTTGAGGATTAATAATAATAATGATGAAGATTTTTATAGCGCATGTTCACACTCATAGAGAGCATGCTCTTAGCGCTTAAAACGAGGAAAAGACATGGACTAAATGGATAGAACACGGGGGATGAAAGAATAAACGACAGTACTGATGACAAATAGAAAACAAAGAAAACACAAAAAGGCACCAAGTAACAGGAACAGAGAATATAGTGATTCTGCAGAGAAAGATGGGTAGAAAAGTAGCAAGAGCAGAGTGGGGGGGAAGAGTAAAAAGGACCAGCATTGTATGGACTGTATTAGGAGTAATTTCTTAAGGAAGAGGTGCGTTTTCAGTGCAGATTTGAAGGATTCAATTGTAGGAAGGTGGCGGATATGGAAAGGGAGAGAGATCCATTGTTTTGCTGCACAGTAGCCGAAAATCCTGTGACCATATGTTGTTCTGGTGATAGGAACAGTTAGGATGCGGCCATCAATCGAAGAGCATAGTTGTCTGGGACGTAGGGGAGGAGAAGTTCAGAGAAATAATCAGGACAGGAGCCTGCAAAGAAATTAAAACACACCACAGACAGTTTGTACTGAATGCGAGAACAGACGGGTAGCCAGTGTAGAAAATGAAGGAGAGGAGTGACATGGCCCCGTTTCCTGGCTCTGAGCACCAGACGTGGAACGGAGTTCTGTACTTTCTCGAGTCTCTGAATGAGGTATGAGGGGCAGCCTACGAGCAAGGAGTTGCAGTAGTCAAGTCGAGAAAGAACAAACGCACAGACAAGAGTGTTGGTAGAATAGAGAGAAAGTGACGGATGGCACTGATCTTACGGAGCTCATAATTGGCAGACTGACAGACAGCTGTAACATGTTTATCGAGGGTCATGTCAGCAGTGACAATAAATCCCAGATTCCTAACGGATGACGTGAAGGGGATGTTGGTTTCGCCCACCTTGATGTGATTGGGCAGACTGACGAGTGAAGGTTGATGTCTTCTTCTATGGCATAAGAGGGCTTCTGTTTTATCATCATTTAGTTTAAGCTTGTTTTTTACCATCCAGCCCTTGACATCACTTATACAAGCTTCTAGAGAGCTAATAGCAGAGTGAGACTCAGCCGGTGGAGTGGAACAGTAAAGTTGCGTAAAGGATTGTGTGCATGCCTTGGAGGGAAAATTGACCATTCTGCTGCCTCGCGAGTTTCTGTCGGTAGGCAATCTGCCTCACTGTGGCTTACAGGAGAGAGCATATGCTAACTTTGCATCTGGTTTTCCTTTTACCTGTAAAGAGCTGGATCCAGACGCGCATTCACTTTTGTCTTCTAGAAAACCTTTCACTAGCCGTTCTCTTCCCAGACGGATTGACCGACAGAAGCATTGATGTGACGTCTTGCACAAGTTAATTCCTTCATGTCACTGCTTACAGAAGCAATGCTTATTTTGTCACCCAGAGAGAACAGTCCCCTTTCAGCAGATAGTCAAACTGACATGGTTAACTGCAGTGCTTAATAGAGCCACTTTGCATGCGTCAGTATTAAGTATGGCTGTACAAATTAATTATCATCCTCTGATTCAGAGAGATATTTTCTTACAGTCTGCCTCTGTTCTACAGGGCCATCATAAACACCAGTTGCGTGGAGCAAGCTGCATGGGGCCTTGTTTGGAGGAAAGCATAAGACAAGCGGCTTTCTCGGAGAGACCTGTCCTTGTTTCTCTATCAAGCAAGGAAAAAACCGGTCTCTACATCACGTGACAGACGCAAGAAACAGTTTGAATCAGGTTCGTCTCCCCGGCCAGCGCTTAAGAGTTGAGGCATCAGGAAATAAGACCTTGCCAAGCGCTTTTAGGCCCCTCTCATTTTTCAATGCACCCGACAGCGGCCGCATGCCGATCTAGACAGGTGGGACATTCTAAGGTCTACTGAGCCTTGGTTAATTGCAGTCATCGAAGAAGGGCTTCACTTATCCTTTTCCAGCAAACCCTCTTGTACTCGGGAGCCAATCTGGACGTGGACAAGGCATGCTAGCTAAGGGGCAAAATCGAGACTCTACTCCAGAAGAGAGCTATTCAGGAGGTACAACGCCAGGATCTTCCCGGCCTCTATTCCATCCTGTTCCTGGTTCCAAAGCCAGATGGGAGATGGAGACCTATTTTAGACCTCAGCCAGCTGAACACCTTTCTCCACGGTCCACTCTTCTCTATGGAGACTACCCAGTCTGTGAGGGCAGAGGTGGCAGTGGGCGACTTTGCAGTCAGCATAGATTTAGCAGACTCCTATCTACATTTCCCGATGCACCCTTCAGCGTCGCGCTTCCTCTGCTTTGCTTTCGAGGGGACAGTTTACCAATTTGCGGTGATGCCTGGGGCCGTGGGTCTTCACCAGAGTCATGAGTGCAGTACTCTCCTATTTCCGGATGATGTCAAGCAGTCCAGTGTCAGCATACCTTCTGCTTTATGCACAAGATGCCACCCACAAGTACTCCGATCTTCAGGGCCTGATTGTGCTTCTGACCTCGCTGGGGTGGAAAATTCACCCAAAAAAGTCAGGTTAGAACCGGCACAGGATTTCATTCCCTTGGGGATGAGGTTCCAGACCTGCATTAACTAGGTCTCTCTGCCAGAAGGGAAGGTGGCTCCCATTCTGGATACTGTTGGCGCCAGTTACCATCAAGGGTTATAGAGCCATGCTTTCCGATACCTTTCGGCATGGGATGTGGGAGCAAATAAAGATTTGTCTGACCTTATGGCAAATTTGTCCCGTGCACAACCAGTGGGACGTTCTTTATTCCCGTCTTGGAATTTGGGGTGGGTTCTCACCTTTCTAAATTCTAGTAAGTTTGAGCCCTTGTCCCGTGCTCCATTTCAGTTGCTTACTTGGAAGACCTGTTTTTTAACTGCAGTGGCTTCAGCTTCTTGAGTATCAGAGGTTCATGCTTTCTCCATAGACGCTTCCAGCATGCAGTTTCAGGCAGATGGCTCAGTAGCTCTTCTTACATACCTAGGGTTTTTGGCAAAGAATAGGTTGCCATCCTTGGGTCCTCAAGAAGTTACTTTGCATTCACTGCTTAGGGCAGATCCTCTTGATCCAGTTAGGCTACAAGAGGGCATTACGCATTTATCTTAAAAGATCTGCTTCCCATAGAAGGGGCAGATCACATCTGGTTCTACCATTGCATGAGAATAAGGTGGACATAACGACACAGACCATTGCTTCCTGGATAAAATCAGTCATTAGGGCAGCTTATGTGAATCTCTCACCCTGGGCAGCTTTTCTAGTCCAGGCAAAAGCTCATGAAGTTCGAGCTGTAGCAACTAGCCTTGCCTTCTCTCGTAATGTAGTCCTAAAAGAGATTTTTAAAGCAGTAGGCTGGCGCTCAGATTCTACATTCGCTCGGTTTTACCTGAAAGTCCTTGCCCTTTACTCTGATTCTCTGGACGTGATTAGGAGCGTATCTATGGCGCAGCATATTGCCCACAGCATATCTCGACCAGCAGGCTCTGCCTCCTCTGCTCAGTAAACCAGCTTGGCAGGGCTCGCCGCTCGGCTGCCTAGCTGGAATTGAAGGTATGTAAACAATTTTGGTGGCAATGCCTTATCTACCCTTTTGCAGGGTACCACACCCCCCACCTTTTATTTATTCTCCTCATAGTCATGTCATCTGGTACACTACGAAAAAGAAATACCATTTTTCATGGTAAAATTCATTTCTTCAAGTACTTACCAGATGACATGACTGCTAGTTCCCTCCCGCCTCCCAGCTTTGGGTCTCTATTCAGTCTGGCGAAAACTGGAGAGGAAGTGAGCTCACAGGCTAGACTGGGTGGAGTGAGTTGAGTTTGTGTTCTTCCTGGTCATTGGACATTGCTGACCAATCGGGAACAGACAGCTGGAATTGAGGTAGCTAGTCAGGATAACTCCTCATAGTCGTGTCATCTGGTAAGTACTCAAAGAAAGGAATTTTACCATGAAAAATGGTATTTTTTTAGGGAGTTGTGGAGAAGATGATGTGCAGATCTTTCGTTTCTGTTTTTTTCTTAGACAAAACATCTGTGAAGTTAACATTCTGGTCCCAGTGATTAAAAAATGGATCTGTTAAAACTGTTTAACGGACTATCAGGAATGTGAAATATATAGTGAATTTGGGCGAGGAAGGGTGTGCCTAATGCATAATAACAGTAATCGCTACCATGTAACACGTGTCTGTTGAGAAACAGAATTGGCAAGATAATAGAGAGTTTGAGATTCAGTGCTCACGCGCGTGTGCGGGAGCGGCAACCTGTAGCGTCACGGGAATTTGCGCCCTACATCATCACATCCACAAAAGCCAACCAATCGCTTTCTCAAAATGAGTAGGCTTAGAGGCTCGCCGTTCTCGTTGCCGCACACGTCTCCCAGTCCCTACGCGTCATGGATCTCAAACTCTAATGAGCGATGTCAACATGTACTTTCTTTTCCCTGATAATTGTGTGACCAAGAAATAATTGTCTTCTTTTTTTATATTTTCTTTTCAACAGCTTGTCATTAGCAGACTTTTATGAGCAAGATGAAATTCTAAAACTTCGGCAAGCAGCACTGAAAAAGGAAGATGCAGACCTTCAGCTAGAATTAGAAAAATTAGAGCGTGAGAGGAATCTTCATATACGAGAACTCAAGCGCATCCACAACGAGGACAACTCGAGGTATAGTGGGGTGCTAGGGTGTAGAAGAAGAAAAGATTCCGGTGCCTTGTAATGTTGTTGACTCCATTATTTTATTTTATTTTATTGTTTTAATTTAAGAATGCTTAGCTGTGATGGAATTGCTACATTCAAGAGCGATATCAATCTTTTGTTTAAAAAAAAAACGAGTTCCGAAAGTTTAAAAAAAAACAAAAAAAAGAAAAGAAGCACCTGCTGTTCCTATTTCTGAACCAAGATGAGAATTAACTACTTCTGTATGATATAGTTAGATAATGAAACTGCGGTTATTAAATACTATAAAGATGACATTGTTTTTGATCCAATAATCAGCAGGAAACAGATGTAACGGGGATGTGCTGAGTTATAAGATCATGGCTGGTCACAAGTTAGGATATTTAGAACTAAAATTGTTGGCATATGATTTTTCACAAGATATTTGATACATGTAGGCACAAGTCTTGTGGTTTATTTTTTTATTTTTGCCTTTAGAAGCCTGCAATCTTTACTATTTTAACGTCAGTTTTCAAGTTGGGGGAAAAATTGGTCAATTTATTTTAAATAGTTTTGAAGAAAAATTGATTTGAATGGGCATAATACTCACACTGTTGTTAATGACATAGTTCTGATGCAAGCTGAATTAAAGAAAGTCATTTGTCTAACTGTATGCTTACAGGTTTAAAGACCATCCAATCCTAAATGAGCGATATCTGTTGCTGTGTCTTTTGGGAAAAGGGGGTTTTAGTGAAGTGCACAAGGTGAGTAGCAGTAGTATGCTGTTAAGTCACACCATCATCCTTAAAAGCTTATGCTTCTGTGAGGGTGTGCTTCCATCTTTTGTTGCATTAGTTTTGGAAGAAAGAGTATTTAGCCTTCTGACTGCAGACAGTAGAAACGTTTATGAAAGTGATAATGGAGTGGTTCTGTGTAAAGAAAGTGATGCTAGAAAATGTTTGATAAAGTGCTCTGTTTTATATTTTGCCTAAAAGTTTTTACTATAAAAAGATGGCAAAACATTCGTTGAAAATAATTAAATTTAAATTGGGTTTTATTACAAATATTTTGTTACATTCGGCATCTTTTAGTTTCAAGCTTTATATCTGTCAGCTTTCATTTTGGAAAAAAAGCAATTAAACTAATTTGAATGCAGAATTATTTTCACTGGGCTGAGGTACTAGATTCTCATTTCCCAAATTCAATCAGATAGCATTGATCTGTTTACAAGAAATAAATTACTATCCCAATTTTTATCAGCAGTTTTCAAAATAGGTCAAAACATTATAGACATTTCCTAGCATATCATAAAAGTTTACTGTTACTGTGTATCTGCTTTAATAGTCGAATTGGTTGAAATTTTTATTGACCAGGATTTATGTCAGGTTGCATGCTTTTCTACAAAACATGGAGCTTCATATAATATTTAATGTGGGTTAGTCTTTCACACACTTGCTGACTAATAATTTTAACATAGCTTTCAGATGTAAACAATGTATTTTAAATTTAAACTTGGATTGATTTATTGCTTTCAGGGTTTTGATCTGAAAGAGCAGCGTTATGTTGCATGTAAAATTCACCAGTTGAACCGTGAATGGAAAGAAGATAAAAAAGCAAATTACATCAAGTAAGTTGGCGTTTTAGTGGTCTTGAGTCATTATCTTGACAAATTAACGTAGTGAGAAACAGTGTTTTTGAAACTTTGAACTGATTTTATCATCATTTATCATCAAGTGTATTTGCTGGGCTTTGCTATGCAAAGTCTCTGGAGTCAACAATAGACATAGTAGCAGTCGTTTTACTCCAGAATCTGTAGTAGCAGTCCTTTTACTCCAGAATCCATGGATAATTGTTAGATGCCTTTGTTTTATTATGGCAAAGGCGTGTAGTGAAGAGAGGGTTTTGCAAAACTAGTTCCAAGAATTTACCGGTAATTTTGTCAAAAGAGAAAGTGATTTAGTTGCAGTGTCAATAAGGTAAGGTAAGATCATCCTCTATCCTTTTCAGGTCATTGGGGGGGTGAGGTGTTAGAGACCTCACTTTTCTCGATGCTAGCTTTACATGAGGGCAGTGCCCATCTCCTCTCCCTCCCTGCCTTACAGTGTCCATTGCAGTGTCAATAACAGGAATTCTTTAAAAAAAATTACAAATAAATTACAGATTTTTAAAAATAGTATGTTTATTCTTCTTTGGAGCTGCCTTTAAAGCAAGTCTCTATCACTGCACTAAATAATGTTTCTAGTGCCATTAATATGGCATGATTTGATATTATTACAACATGGGGTCAGATTTATGAACTTAATGCTAAGTTATTCATGGGAAAGCAAAGAAGCAAGTGCCCTTTACAAAAAGCTGGCCCTGAGACAAGTGCTGTCTCATGCTTCACTCCACAACGGATGAAAGGAAAAGACTTTTACCTTTTGTGGGGATTGGAGAACTGAGTGGTTAGAGCACTGGCTTCCCAGCCCATAGGCATGCTAATTCAATAACTGGTTTACCCAGCTGTCAGAAGTTGGTACCTGACTCCTTAGAGGATTGGGGAGGAAAGTTAATAACAGCGAGGAGAGGAGATAGGCACTGCTGACACAAAAAGGTGGAAGGGTGTGGTCTCTCGTAGCTCACTCCCCTCCCCCCTTTTTTTGTACACTTATTGTATCATACTTTGCAATTAGTGGAATTTGTTTATTGACAGGCATGCATTACGGGAGTACAACATTCACAAGACGCTTGATCATCCAAGGATAGTCAGACTCCATGATGTGTTCGAAATAGACAATAATTCGTAAGCATTTGTACTTCTGTTCCTTATAGTTTGATCAAAAAAGAAAATGGTTTTCAAATTTTTTCAATTTTTAATGCTTAAAAGCATGTTGAACTTAATGTCACACGTTGACCATATTCAGTGTAATTTAGATGTTAAGCATTTGAGTGTTATTGTCAATCTGGAGCGCTTAAAGTATCATTTGCACTTATTAGGCTAGTTTATCTAAGCAGGTATCTTAAGTAAGTGTAAGTGGTCACTATGAAGTGAGATAGATCTGTTGTTAGGTTCTGTACGGTGCTGGAATACCAGACGGGGAACGATCTGGACTTCTACCTGAAACAGAACAAAGTCATTCCAGAGAAGGAGGCCCGCTCCATCATTGTGCAGACTGCCAGCGCCCTCCGCTACCTCAATGAAATAAAGCCTCCTGTGATACACTATGACCTAAAACCTGGTTAGTTTTCTTCACTTGCTTGTTCTTTTCTTGTTTGGTAGGTAATCTACCTCAGTAACTGTTCTTTAGTGTCTTGGAGATTATGTTTAAGATGAGGAGTAGTTTGAGAAAAGAGAAAATAGCAGTTTTTGGGTGGCCTGGTCAAATTTGAGATGTCAAAATTTGATACTTTGGCACATAATACATAAGGTTCATGTGTGTTTTTGTCAAAACGTGTGAGTGTTGATGGTAAATAAATTCACTTTTCACACCCACCCTCACCGATTTTCTTTCAAAGCCTCTTGGTAATAATGAAATTGTTCTTGTTTGAGCCTATGTTATGCACACGACAATCGCACAAAGCCCAACATTGTATAGTGTTGGGTCAGCATTCTCTCCCTTGACTTGCTGCATGAGTAAAATTCCAAAGCTGTAAATAGTTTTGAAGCTATTTTCAAGATTCCAGGGTCACCATTTTGAGAAACATTCATGGCTTTTGGCTTATTTTGAAGTTTCCAGTTAAAAATTTGAATTGACATGATCCCATTGGTTTGTAACGCTATCAATGAATACTTCTGCACTTACATCAGCAAAGTGGCTGAAATTTGTTGATTCACTCCAACTCAGTTGCAGTTGATGCATAGTTTGATGAATATTGTCTAATTTTAGGAATGAAAAGAATAAATTTTGATGGACGTATTTTTAGATTTTGAAAAATTGAAATGCATTGACTACACAGCAAAATAAAACGAGTGTTGTTAAATATCATGTGTCGAAATGACATTTCTCTGTGATGTGCAAGTAACTACAATTCCTGGCAATTTAAAAAAAAAATTCTGATTGTAAAATCGTTAGATGGTTAAAAATTCACAATTTTAAAAAGATTAAATCATACTGAACTGTAGTGATGAGACAGACCATTAATTTTATTGAGTCCACAAATGCTTTCATTTCTGTCATTAATTTTGGGTATATCCTCCTAACTTTAATACCATTTGAAATACATATTTTAGACCTGTTATATTGATTGGAAAACAGGAACAAAAGTCTGGCATTTCTATCATTAGCTAGCTTCCCAGTACTGTCTTGCATCTAAATTATAACCTTTGACACCTTTGCTGTTTAACACCAGCTTGTCTTTAGTTGACTTCTTTACATTAAGAGTATATGTTGCAGTCCTTTTGCTGTCATGTATCTATGTAAAGTAGTAGCATTAGTATTTTCTGACAACTGCAGTAAATGATAACTGGATCCCATCTCTGTTTTAAATACTAAGTTTGATCAGCACGTGATTTACATTTCTTAGCAAAGTTACCTGAATTTAAAATAACATTAGTGAAACTGCAACCAGGCAAAGTTACTGTTTTATTACTAAATCAGATTGTAATAATATTTGGTGGGTGGGTGGATGGGTTGTCTATGAAAACTTGCATGCTAATTTCTGTAGCTTTATTATTGCATTTGTTCAAATTTTAGTTTAGTATAAATTATTTTGTCATCAGAAATGCTGGATATTTATAAATTTGTTGATGTCTTTACAGGCAACATTTTGCTGGGCAGTGGGTCAGTTAGTGGTGAAATAAAGATTACCGACTTTGGGCTGAGTAAAATAATGGATGACACTAACTTCCAGCCTGAGGTTGGTATGGACCTCACATCACAGGGTGCTGGAACATACTGGTAAGTTAGTCAGCTTTTTATAGGTGGTTTTAAGAAAGCAGATAAATGTCTAAGTACACTGTTTAAGAGATAAATGATGAGCTTTGAATACTGCATTTAATTACAGCTACTGCATTTCTCCTAAAGAAAATTTCAGAGTAAAATAAACATAAGTGGGGCAACTGAAGTACTTCACACCTTTTCTATATCATTGTTTGTTCTACATTTAACCCTCTTAGCGCGAAAAATAATAATCTTACTTCTTAAACAAGTGTCGTAATAATTTATGATTCATCATTTATGACAGTGTGTGCAGCTTTTTTTCATTATTGCTTCTCTCCGGTAAACATTAGTCTAAGAAACCTATATACTTTTGGAAAGGAAAAAGCTTGAACTTTGCAAAAAAAGAAATGAAATTTGTCTACCTTTTACGCCGATGGCAGCAGCGATCCAAGAATAACCCCAATTCACATGGCGACAATAGTCACGGAAAACAAAATTTCACTTCAAAGTCCTGTCCGTGTCCAAATATCGCTGTTACGTGTCCAAAACACAATGCAAACTACTTTGCAAGCATATTTACACAAGGTACTGGTCATCTGTTGTCCACTGACAAAGCCACCAGGTCACAGTCCTACACCACAAAGCACGACCCTTGAATGACCCGTGAATATGAAACATGATACTGTTGAGTTTTTGCCGTGCAGTTTTTTCTCTTGCCTGCTGTCAGTTCACATCCTACAACACCTTCAAAAGTTAGTCTAGGACCTACCCACAGCAACTTCAATTTCCAGAGACATATTCGGCAGCATTTGGAGTAATTTGCAGCAAAAATAATCGAATAAATACATTAAATACATTAAAATTAACTGTCAGAATCGCCATCAACATATTACTCCCGACTGGTGGCGCGCACAATGTCTCACAGTGGCTCATTTTTGATTTCCAAAAGCGCGCAAAATACTCATGCACAAAAATTTTTCAACACTGCAAATGGCGCTCAGAAGACCGAAGAAGAATAAAACACGTTTTTTGATTGGTTGGCTTTTAAATAGATTGACCAATAGAAGTGTTTTCATGGGTTACTATGGCAAAGCCACGATCGTGGCTTTCCGCACTGAATGGACAGAGCCACAAAGCCACGTTCGTGGCTTTTCGTGCGCAGAGGATTAAGTGCTGTATTTGTGTTTGTTACTGATGTTGAACTTTTTGTGTAGTAGTGGGCTAGTATCTGCATTACAACAGTAATGAGCATATACAAGAAATGTATGGTTCTTCAGTCAGGGTATAACTTTCTACATTTAAGGTACTTACCACCAGAATGTTTTGTGGTTGGCAAGAATCCCCCCAAGATATCTTCCAAAGTTGATGTTTGGTCAGTAGGCGTCATATTCTATCAGTGTCTTTATGGCAAAAAGGTGAGTAACTGCCTTTAATAAGATTATCATATGTAAATTGTCCATGTATTGTACCTTATGCTAGTTATCAAAACTGTAACAAATAATTAAAAGATATCTTGAGGATTAATGAATGAAAGCACTGGGGGAAAAATATTGATGTGCTGTAAATCTTAACAGTTATAAAGTTAAAGCATCTTGAGGCATTCGATAGTCATATAAATTGAATTTAGTGAAATTGTTTACAGCCATACAATATTTCTTGTTTATAGCTTTTTGATATTTATGGAATATGGATAATATTTCTGGAATCTGAAATCACTCTCTGAGAGCATCATTTGTCTTCACTTGTTGTTTGCTCGTCATTTTCAGAATGAGAGAGAATGTACATGTGTAGATGCACAGAAAATCTATTCAATCTGATAATATTTTTACAGCCCTTTGGTCATAACCTGTCTCAAGCAGCCATACTGGAAGAAAATACCATTCTGAAAGCTACAGAAGTAGAGTTTCCTGCTAAACCAATTGTTTCACAGGAAGCCAAGGTTTGTAATGTGGGAATGTCACATGTAACTCTGCAATGACTTTTGGATGAGACAGAAAACACTCACAAAAATCAGAATTTAAGAACAAATATAATAGCAAAGTATTCAACCAACAAAATGATAAATTTAATTCAGAAAGTACATTAAGACATAAAAACAGTATATGCCCCTTTTGTGATAAAAGTCTTTCATTACAGTTCATTTCCTTAGAAAGTTCACCAGGTAGGAGCTCCAACATGAAAGATCACTGACGCAACAGTCTTTTTCCTGGTTTCCGTCCCTCTTGAAGTTCAGCAAGATCCAGTCCACCAGCATACAAAGAACATATATAAGGAAGAAAAAAATCTGGACAGAAAATGGCAATCCTTAAAAATATAATAATTATTCAGCTTAAATTTACAATTCTTTTAATCGGTTATTTCCCAATTTATGTTTAGTCCAAAAACTTATGCACTTAGAAAGATTCAAAAACAAGATTGACATAGACTCGCCTCAACTGGTTTTCATGATAATAATTTACACTCATTTTAAATCTTCCTATGCAGTTTGCATCCAAAGCTGCAAACGTCTTCATAGCTGACACTCTACTTCTGTGTTCGGACTAGATCAAAACAAAAATCGGAATTCAGGAAATATAATATTAGAAAAATAATCAAACAAAATGATCACCCTACTTCACCATATATTAAAACACATAAACAGTAAGCCCCCAAACTTTTTCATGATAAAAGTCGTTGATTTAAGTTCAGCCTGTAGTAAGTATGCTTTTGAAGCCTCTGCCATCAGATCTGAAACTCCAACAAAGAAACAAACCTAACACAGTCTTTTCCCAGTTGCCGCCTCTCTCGAAGTTCCGTAAGATTTGGTGCATTTACCCATGACGAGCATAAAAGAAGATAGAAAAAAAATGGACAGAAAATTACATTCCTGGAAAAATCTAATAATTATTTAAATCCACTATTACTAATCTAATATTCTCATAAATCAGTCATAACTTTTACAAAGATTAAAAAAATAAAAACTGAGGCAGACTAATCTCAACAGGTTTGGTCAGGACTTCACAACACAGCACTTAGGGAAACTGTCAAGTTCTCCCTCCCAATAATCAAGAACACAAACTGGAAACAAAAATCACTTTCTTTCTCAACCCTAATCTTCACTATTTAAACAAGCGGAGTCTCTCAATGATGCCATTACATCAAAGAAAAAGTGGCCATCATGAAACGCATGTGTGTGCACACCCCCACCCCACCCCCTCCGTGCAGGTAACTCGCCATCCGCCCACCTTTTCTGTTTCCTTCCATCCGAAGGATTAAAAAAATAATAAAAGCAGGTTTCTGACAGAGAGTATAAAAAGTTTTTGATGTAGCACCACCAAATGGTGAAGTATTTTGATGCATCCCCTACCCCTAAAGACTAGAAAATAGTGAAACAGACATTTCTCCTCACTGTGGCCTAGGGATTCGTAGCCTGCTATTTGATAAGGGCATGAGAGTGTGTAAACTTAGTCTAAATAGGTTTATCATATTTCATAGCAAAGGCTGTGAAATCTAAATTTCAGGATACAAGCTTCTTGACTTTATGCTACCCCCTGTCTTACCCATTTTTTGCTTCATACAGAATTTTATCAGGAAGTGCTTGCAGTACAAAAAAGAGTTGCGTCCAGATGTGTTGATGATGGCCAATGAAGACTATCTGAAACCCGCAGCCCTTAGGTCTAAGTATGTCATGGGGCTTTTTTCTTCTTTACCCCGATTGAGTAGTACTAGAAGATTATTCATTCTACCTTTTAAAAAAAAAAGCAAAAAAAAAAAAGGCTCGTGCTTAGAGTATTGGGTTCATGCTTACATGTTCTAGAAAAGAATTCTCATACCATTTAAGCTATGTGGGTGCTAAATCTTTTTGTGCTATGGGAAATTGTTTACAGCCTTCCATAAGTTTAGCATCGAAACACCTCTGCTCTGAAGCTGTTTAAAAATAATGTGCCTAAATAATGATAAGTACATGCAGGGTTTGTTTATGATGACTCAGCATATAATTGTTATATTTTAACATTGTGAGGCTAGAGGATTCCTGTATGCAAAACAAGATGTTATATCTCACATGAGTTAATCACTTCATCTTTTTTCTTTTGATAAGATCTGTAATATACACTGTCTGAAAAGACTTGTGGAATGTACTTTGCTATTCAGTTGCTATTTGGTGGCATTGTTTGAAGGTTATTAAATTCGTTTTCTGTTCTTTACAGACACAACAGTGAAGTTACAAACAGTAACAGTGTTGGTAGTTCTGGCCCACCTACAACAATCACAGTCTCACAAAGTCCGTCTTTCACGTTTGGCGACAAGTTCTCCTAGTCATCCATTTTCAGGGCGTTCAACCCTGTGGTCCTCTGGGGCCCCTTTTTATGGGACACTTCAAATGAGTGTTTCAGATGATTGTCTTGAAGGTTTGCCACCAATCGTATTGCAAAACAATGTGATCTATCAGTGACCCCTCAAGCAGGCAGGACAGCATTTTTGGTTATTCCACAATCGTTGTGCATGATTTAAATGACCAGTGACAAAACATCATGGAACACGAAGTGTGTGCACATTCACATATATTGGGTGATGGCTACTTGTGTCCACTTGGAATTTTTAAAACTGCGAGTGCCCTGGTGGTTTGTGCGTACCCATACCATTTTAGGAGCAACCAGCATCTTGCTTGCATGTTGTGTATGCTAGAAAATAGAGAATGTGTGAGTGAGAGTGTGCTGTCAGAATGGGAGAAAGATCAGAGTGTATGGTTACAGGCTGATAGAGTGATAAGTGAGATGCTACTTGACTGGCTATAAACAGAAAGCTGCTCTGTAGACAATAGATCAGGAGACGGAGTGATGAATGTGCAAGAGTATAAATATTTGTGCTCATGTGCATGTTGTGCGTGCATGCATCTGACAAGGGTGATAAAAAAAAACTACAAAAAACACTTGAACATGATGGTGGAGATAACTCACTGGTGAGTGAATAGGTGGGAAAAGCTGCTTGTTTCAACATGAGTTGTGGACGACAGCATTTCGAGGAGCCATTCAGCTGTGAAATACATCTTCGTGGTGCAGGAAAGTCATGGACTGTGTGAGGCTGAATTATTCTGTTTCATCAGAGTTGTGCTTACATTTCTAGCAGAAGTTGGCTAGTTGAGGGCCACCCACAGAAAGTGTTCAGTGTGCAAGTGATGAGGACTGTAAAGATGTCACCCGAAACAAACCCAGAGGGAAAGCTTTTATGCTGTGAATGTTTTAAGATTTTGTCTTTTTTTTAATTCCTTATTTATTTTTTACATTGTCTCTCACTTTTCCATTTATCTATACTCTTTTTCCTCCCATCCCACTTTCTCGTTTCCCTTCCCTGTTTCACCCCTCTTTTCACCTGGCTGTCTATGGCTGTTTGTTTTCATTTCATTCTGTTTCCCTTCTCTTATTTCTATTACTAATCTGTCTTTCACTGCTTGTGTGTCTTTCCCCACCCTATTGGCTTCCAGAAAGGAGTTGCACCAAGGTAGCATGGGGAAAAAGTAATCGTTTGCGAAAATCAGCTTCATTGTGGAAATGAGACTCAGTCAGCATTCAGTGCACCAGGAAATAATGTAGTCTGTGTAACAGCTTGAAGGCATTGGACCTAGGTTGATACCTTAAAGGTTTACCAGAGTGCAAAATTATTTTTAAACAACACTACCAGATATGAATTCCAAAGATCTGAGCAAATAACTCCATTCCATTTGTGATATACAAGCCTTCAAACATGAGATGTTTTCATTGTGCATATAAAAAAGGTCAAAGCCATGATGTTATTGTGCTACAGTAGTTATCATTCATGAATAATTGTAAGTCTTGTTTGCTCCCAGTTCTCCCATTGACTGTGGCCTTGCTGTCTTTCTTGAGTGATGTCGGGGCTAGCATGATATTCAATGCAACTGCTTTTGGGATAAAATTAATGCACTTTGGTATGAGTAAATGGAAGCACTTTTAAAAATAAGTTTTATTCACCTGTCTGTAACTTTGAGCTAAGCTTTGAGCTCTGGTAAACCTTTAAAGCTAGAGCTAAGATTGCAAGTGTGCCGCTGTGTCATGTTAGCTTTCCACAGGGCTCCAAGATTTGCCATGCTGCTATGGTAATGAAGCCTTGAAGAAAAAAATATCCTGGTCTGTAAGCATTGCCTCATGAAACATTGTAGACTACCATGGATGACTGGGTGATAAACATTGTGTCACCTCTGTTAATGTTGTATATTTTGCAAAGTCCTTATCACACACAGTAAAAAAACAAAACTGTGTCTACCAAGCTGGGCTTCTAGACATGTGGATGCGAGCTTCTGTCTTTCTGCACCAGCCCTCGATTGAAAGAAACAAGGGGATATGTGAGTTTAAGAGAAGTTGAGAAAGAAAAGGCTATAACTCTGAGGTCCCAGGTCCCAGATAGCTGACTGGCATTCAGTTACTTTGCTTTCGTTTTGTGGCTTCACAGTTCTTTTATTATTTCATTTCCTAGATACGCTCAAGCACTGCGAGTCCTTTGGACCTCACCTTACAGACAGTATGACCAGAGTTCCTGAAATCATTGTGTAATGATGTGATATAATAAAAGTACAAAATATTTGTATTGTCTGCTTTAAAGGAAGCTTTAATGTTGCCGACACCACTTTTGTTCATGCTCTTCTTCCGATGTCATCTGCAAATGCTGCATATGCAGGAGAAATCTGTGTTGACATACTAGGTGTATCACAATCTGACTTGCATGGTTGCTCCACCATTTTGACTGTGCCAAATGACGCTGGAGACAGTGTAGTCAAGGACGATGACTTTGAAAGATCTGCAGATAGGCAAAGGGATGAAAGAACAGGCTATGCTTAACACCATGATGACACTTGTTGCAAAAAGTTGTTGGCCCTGCTCCAACCTTGGTATGCAGGTAACCTGCTTGAATGAGATTGCTTCAAAAAAAGAATGAAAAAAGACTGACGAGAGCGAGAGAGTGCGCATGATCCAGGTAAGTTCCTCTAAGTTGTGCACAGGTATTTACCCCTTGTCTCTCCAGGTGTTCACACATTGTGAAAATACTGAAAAGAAACCACTGTCTCCATTACTCGCTGAATGAAGTACTACTCTGTTGTATTTTTCGCTTTGACTTTTTCAAACATTTTCCTTTTCTGAGTACCCACTCTTTTTCTATCTGCCCGGAGAAAGTGTGGAGTTTTTAAAATGATCCCATCACAGTTTATACAGACTTGTATCTGTTTTCCTTTTAGTGTTATGCAAGATTTCTGCTGCATGACTGTGTTACTTGTACAGTTCAGACCATTTTGGGCACTTCTTCCAGTCACAAAAATTAAAGGAAACACCTTGTGCTTTCTTGACCATATTCCAAAACATCTTTGTTCTTGCTGCTCGATTTTGATTTATCTGCAAGTGAAAGTCATGAGATCTTCATCTCTGAATGCCTGCTTTGTGACACACAGTTGCCTAATTGCAGTGAAAAGTGGTGACAAATTATTTTTGTAGTTAGAACTATTGCAGTAATGAGTGTCCATTCACACTGTCCATTTGCAGAGTTCAGGGAAGAAAAAAAGTGTTCACATTATGTGCTGTCCTTAAGCAAAGTATTAGACTGCTCTTATGTATGCTGAAACAATCCATCTTTTTAAAAGTTGAATCACAACAGCTATTTATTCAGCGTTAAAAAGTTTTTGCCTTTTCTTTTAATCACTTTCAAGGCATAACTTTTCTTCAAATACCACATGGATTTTTATAGTATACCATTTTAGTCCTGTTCTTCTCTTTTGGTTTATATTCACTTTCATATGAAAGGTCATTATTCTGCAAATTTTTCTTTTAGGCAATTGTACAAACTTCAAGGGGGTGGGTGGGCTGAGAGGTATGACGCACTAAACTTCTTAAACAGATTTGAGAGATGAGTAGTGGAAAGTATTTCACATGTTGTTAGTCATCGCTTTTTACTTCTAAAGAAGAACCATTTTCCACCAGCGTTTTTTCTATCTTGACTGCTGACAACTGGCTTAAAAATATTGTGCGATATGCATGAGCTGTTTGCCATAAAATGCAACTATTGTGGATTTTGTTCATCTACTGGTGAGGGAGTAAAATGACGCAAAACACGAACGTTTAAAATATTCCTTACCTTTGGTGCGTAGACCTACATTATATGGAGAGTTTGATTTTGTACACAGCCTTTGGATCGTGTTGCTTCCAGCTGTCACGTGACCGCAGACGTCGTGAAGTGCTTTGTTCTGCATTGGAAGTCAAGATGAACACTTCTCTACAGCTGTCAAGATGTACACAGACGTGAATCAAACAAGGATTTCCATGAACATCATTTTGTATCGTGTCGTGCAAACACTTCAGATTAAAACTGAAATGAGTCTCATACTCGCCTCTAATGTCTTTTGACTAGGATGTGGGAGGGACAAGTGGGGCAAAAACAAACTCGCGCAACGTCTCGATGTGAGAGAGCGTTGGCGCGGGTACAGGTGCATCTGCATTGGTGGTGTGTGACGGTTTTGAAGTGACTATGAGGGACATCTGTTTCGCGCCTGGTGTGGTTGCATGCCTGAAAGCAAGCGGTACATAGCGCCAGTGCAGTTTTCCCAGTATGTGGTGCGAGCGATTGTGAACCCATGAATGTGTGGTATTCTGAGGTCAGGTGGGCAGATGTGTACGGGGTGTCTAGACCAATGTGTAATAAAGAATGCTCGGACTGTCTCAGTCTGCAGAAATAATTACTTCATTTGTTGTGCTTTGTATCTACCTATACGTGCGTGTGTGTGTGCGCGCGCGCACCGAGCTTAACCGAGGAGTATTGCAACTTTTAGTCATCTTTATCCGAGGCCGCCGGATAACATGAGCGATACCTAACGCCGCTTATCGGGAAATGTTAGGCTCATAACTCGCGCAGCGAAAAAAGCAACCTGCTCAGAAGTTACGCTGACTTGTAAAAGAATTCTATTTAAATTTCTCTTGAAACAAAATCCCGTGTTTCACTCGTATTTTAGGCAAAGCTGCTCCTAACGCACACAACTCACGGACATGGCGGTCTTGCGCGAAGCACATTAGTTCGAAAGTAGAACAAGCTGATGCTTCATGCTCATCCAAATTGTCCAGCCGCAAACATGGCATAACCGTGAGTTTGTAAAACCAGAATCGTGACTGGACCATTGCCTACTCGCTAAAGTGTGATGACTGTACGTTGGGTTGATGTGAAGCCCCAACTTCCTTGAGAGCGGGTGGTTCGGAGGTAAGACTGCCATTGCTTTACTTTTGGAAGCGGTAGATGAGGGGGGAATATAAGATAATACTTTATCCCAGAGGACTGTGAGGTGGACACGAGATCGTCATGGGTAAATAAATAGCTGTTGCCCCTCGCCCTTTTTAAAACCGCATCGAAAAGTTCCGACGTTGTGAAGTGCTTGTGGTGTGCACATGTGTAAAAGCACTGTATGGAACACACCGTTCCCTCCAAGAGAGATTTATTTTGAAAATCCGTTTAATCTGTCGAAAAAAATTTATTCACATCGACAATTCGGTTAATGTATGGGCAAATAAGTCAGCGCATAAACAAAACGGGCATGAGTCGTGACTTGAATCGGCAGGTTAGTAGGGAAAAAAAATCCCATTCTTGGAGTGCAGTTCTCATAAAATCTGCTAGACTAGGAAAGTGACCAAGTTTAACTAACTTGTGCAAAATTTCACATTTGGGAGATTGTTTTGAGATGTAGATCTCGTGCAAAATTGCTATGAAAGCAGTTATCTTAAACACGTTGGAAGAGTGTGAAGCAGTCCACAGCCCGCTTCAAGATGTTTTTAATGGTTCCGGTCCTGCTTCTTGCGCCTTAGCAAACTGGGTGAAAGAATATAACCTGCATGTTATTAGTGGCAATTCGTCTGGCTATTACGTAGGAACAACAAAACGAAATAACATATTTGAACATTATATACATTCAGCTTTATTAAGTAGGAGAATTTTTTTTTTTGCAATGCAGTCGATGTATAAATATAGGGCAATATATATATTGTAGGAAAGCTATCTTACATATTTCAATGCATATGCGTGACCTTTCGACAACAAACAAAAGCTGTCACAAATGACTGTTACACACACAAGCATGCAGAAACGTGGTGGGAGCATGACTTTACGGTCCGCATGGCCAATATGCGAGTTAGCTTTAGAACACTCGACCGTAACATTTATGTGCTTCTGTTTCATGCCTTGTTTCCAATGGCTTTTGTTTTCCTCCTCGAATGGCGAATGCATCGCTTCTTGAAAGCATTAGAAGCGTTATCGTCGTTGTCACTCAGTACTCCTCAACGCCGTCCTCCGCCGTGGCCTCCGCGGAGTCGATGCCGACCTCCTCGTAGTCCTTCTCCAAGGCCGCCAGGTCTTCGCGCGCCTCGGCGAACTCGCCCTCCTCCATGCCCTCCCCGACGTACCAGTGCACGAAGGCGCGCTTGGCGTACATCAGGTCGAACTTGTGGTCCAGACGGGCCCAGGCCTCGGCGATGGCCGTGGTGTTGCTCAACATGCACACGGCGCGCTGCACCTTGGCCAGGTCGCCGCCAGGTACCACCGTGGGAGGCTGGTAGTTGATTCCCACCTGTTTGTCACGGAAGAAAAAAAAAACACTTTACACCACGATGCGACAAAATGTATGAAAGCAATAAACTAACTTGACTTTCCACTACTCTGGATGACCTAAGTTGAAACTCTTGCACACTCATCGGGACAAACCTGATACACCTCTGAAACTAGTAAGGTTACAACTGGATTAGTACTTTGACATAAACAGTGGTTCCTCGAGTTACGAGCTGCTCCATATGCGAGCATTTCGAGTTACGACCAGCGGCTAGAGAAAATTTCTGCTCGAGTTACGAACGTTGTTCCGAGTTACGAACAGTTGAGCTTCGGGATCCTACCCGAAAGTGAAAGTGCAATTGTAGTTTTGTTTAAAGTGTAAGAAAGTGCTGTATGTACTCTTCGTTCCGTGCCAGTATCCCTTCCTCCCTCCCTCTCTCCTCATCCGCTCTCCGTTAGCCGCGCTCATCTGTCGCCAAGGTAAGATTACAGTACCGTATTTTATACATTTTTCTTACTGTATTTTGTACATTTTTCATTTATTTATTTATTTTGTTGTGTAATTTGAAGTTTTACGTTTGTGTTTCTTAATTAAAAACATGTATTTTTTCATAATTTAGGAAATTTGGGGGACTTGTCAGAGAGCTGGAACGGATTAATCCGATTTCCATTATTTTAAATGGGAAAATTCGTTCGAGTTACGAGCATTTCTAGTTACGAGCACGACTCTGGAACGAATTAAATTCGTAACTCGAGGTACCACTGTATATCGATACTTTAGAACCCAGTATGAGAAGAGCTAAGCACGTTTTCGAGGTCCAAGGTACAATAGTCATAAACAGGTTGAGAAGAATCGTGACCATTAAAATGAACACCATGATTACATGGACGATCCAACAGGAAATTAATCTAAAGTTGCACAACAGGAAAGTACTTTGAAACTAAGCTGACAGCAATTAAGAGTTTGACAGTCAAAACATCTGCGATAACTCTCAGTGCACTTCGGTGAAGCTACCGTGCTTCATTCGGGTCATCACCTTAAAGCCGGTGGGACACCAGTCGACAAACTGGATGGTGCGCTTGGTCTTGATGGTGGCGATGGCGGCGTTGACATCCTTGGGCACGACGTCACCGCGGTACAGCAGGCAGCAGGCCATGTACTTGCCATGGCGAGGGTCACACTTCACCATCTGCCGCAATAAAATGTCAGTTCGTGATGCTACAGCGCCATCCCCACAGTGGGCAACTCCTGTTCTTAATATAATATCTTTTGCCTGGAGCGAGGTGTATCAGTAATCTTAAATTCTACTCTTCCCCAGTTCTACTCTGTGAGACAGAAAGAGACACAGAGAGGGATATAGAGATTGAATGGAAGAGCGAGATCATGTGAGAGGAACAGAAAATGAAGTGCACGTGCCTTTTCATTCATTCAAGCATCACCATTAATACAGCGTGTGTGTGTGTGTGTGTGTGTGTGTGTGTGTGTTTGTTCAGAGCCTTCCATGCAGGTGAGAGCCATCGTCCAGTTAAAACAATGTTCGGGTTATATTGAAACACCAGGCGCGGCTGTTGAAAATAACCTTCCTTTCCATCAATGTTTCCCCGTTTCACTACCAGAACAACAGGCAGCAAACTATTTTTTTTTATTTCCTGTGATAACCATACAGCCAGTCATCGCAGCACGACAGTGTTACTTCTGTGGAGACAGGATACGATCCGATATAAACGACTTATGTTATCACTCAGCAATTTGTCGACATTCATTTGAAAGCAAATAACGTAGAAAACGCTTGCTGTGGACTAAATGAAATTTTTATTTAAGATTAAAGTGATTACTGAGTGTAGGAGGGGATTTAGTAAAGAGGCTGTCGTGGTTATCCTACCCATGACAGGAAACACATGGCCTACACACCTGATTAGAAGGTTCAAAGCAGGCGTTGGTGATCTCGGCCACAGACAGCTGCTCGTGGTAGGCTTTCTCGGCGGAGATGACTGGGGCGTAGGTAACCAAAGGGAAGTGGATGCGGGGGTAGGGCACCAGGTTGGTCTGGAACTCCGTCAAGTCCACGTTGAGAGCGCCGTCAAACCTCAGGGATGCCGTGATGGAAGATACCACCTGTAAAGGGGATTAACAAGTCTATTATCCCACTTTGGTTTGTAGCCCTCATTATCTCAAGAACGAGACGTAATATGTGATTGCGTGATACTTTTGAGGGGAGTGGGAAAAGACGGGAAGGGGGTTGCTCAGAGAGAAAGGGACAAGGTGGGCTTTACGGAATTGATATCAGCGCGTTATCGTATACAACAGAACTATGGACAGGGTGCTACCGGCTTTTACTCTTAAAATTTGCGTGCGCGATGGAAATCTTTTCATATTCAAAGGAAGGCAGAAACAAAACAAAAAAGGAAATTGAAGAACAGACTGCTGGTCTTACACATCTTAGCGAAGGACAAGAAAATGTAAAGAAAGTTGTTTTATAATTAAATATAGGATTATTTGGAAAGCACTTCACCTGGCCTATTAGGCGGTTGAGGTTGGTGTAAGTGGGTCGCTCGATATCTAAGTTTCGGCGGCAGATGTCGTAGATAGCCTCATTGTCGACCATGAAGGCGCAGTCCGAGTGCTCGAGTGTGGTATGGGTGGTGAGGATAGAATTGTAGGGTTCAACCACCGCTGTGGACACCTACAGACAAGAACAAGACATGAATGGATGGCACAAGGCAGCAGGCTGGCTTTAGCCACTCAATCAAGCTGGAAAACCTACACCACAGACCACGAGCACATGATGCTAAAACCTTTTATTGAGTTCTAACACGAGTGCTATAATATTTTGAAACTAGGAAGTGTCATTCATTGAAGGAAACTAGTTTCAAAAATCTGAAAATTTGCAATTCCCACTTGGGTTTTGGAAGGCGGTCAAGACCTCCTTTCTGGCGTCGAAAAAGTAGGTTTGGTAACTAGGTAACGCTTTATTATCATACGCTCCAAGTGCTCTCATTGGCTGCAGCCTTTAGCGACGTCAACAGTTAGCAATCAATAAATTTTTCTCAAGTTACTGAACATTAAAAATTAATTACGCATTTTCAGTGAAATATTTACAACAGCGCTTTGATTTGCAACCTGCTGCCTACTTTGAGCCGAATTTCATGTCTGACCCAGGGTCATCAAGCAGCTCGACAACATTTTAACTGTAACTTCTCATCTGTTTATTGCCTTGTTTTTTTCACAGCAAAGGATGTGAAAGACAGATATATTACTTCCGCAACATTTTTTTGCTACATCGTGAATGTATGTGTTCGTGTACATGATAAAGGATTTTTTTTTTACGACGCTTGACTCAAGAGCGTTGAACTCTCGTGTCAAGGGAAACGAGAAAAAACCTCTCTTTATCTAACGTGAAAAAGAAACGAAGAAAGTATCCAAGTTGAAATAAAGATCAAGATCGCACTCGGTATCGACAAGCCGCCTTTTTTTATATAAAAATGTGGTAGCCACATAGTTTTTATGTGTCAGCTATACGTTTCGCCAAATTAAAATATAAAACCTAGATCACCTAGAAACACGAATTCAGAATGGCTGACTAGCGTTCAGTTCAGAACAAACTTCACATTTCTTCAACCAGGTTTCAGATTGTGAATGGTCTCTCGATTAAGATATGGCTTTCATAGAACGGTCTGTAAAGATCGAGTATAATTGAGCCATGATTGGTTTTTTAGGGGTGGGGAGCATTACAAATTAAAATTATTAAAATTTCACATAAATCAGAATTGATAGCAAAACGTGACCTGTGGGGCCGGGTAGATGGCGAACTCCAGCTTGGACTTCTTGCCGTAGTCGACGGACAGGCGCTCCATCAGAAGAGAGGTGAAGCCAGAGCCGGTGCCGCCGCCGAAGGAGTGGAAGATGAGGAAGCCCTGCAGCCCCGTGCACTGGTCAGCCAGCTTGCGGATGCGGTCCAGCACCAGGTCGACGATCTCCTTGCCGATGGTGTAATGGCCGCGGGCGTAGTTGTTGGCGGCGTCCTCCTTGCCCGTGATGAGCTGTTCCGGGTGGAACAGCTGACGGTAGGGGCCCATCCGCACTTCATCTGTCGAACGAGAGAAGGAGGGAGAGATGGATATGAAAACATGAAGGGTGTCTGCTGTTTGATTACATTACATCGGTCTCTTCTAACCTGCCGTTCATTCATCTTTTATCTCAGTTATACAGACGGGCGTTTAACAGATTAACCCAAAGCTAACCCTTAAAGATTTATTACAGAATATTTTTCAAGGACCAAAGTGAGTTCAGAACAAACGATTTTGGCCCCACAATCTGAGTTTAAAAAATTCCCCATTCTTGAGATACAAACATCATGTTTTGTCCCCGTTTAGTCGTACCGGTTCCTTACACTTACCGACAACCGTGGGCTCCAAGTCCACGAAGACCGCCCTAGGCACGTGTTTACCTGCCCCCGTCTCGCTAAAAAAGGTGTTGAAGGAGTCATCGGCCCCTCTTAGGGCCGACTCTTCCGGCATCTGGCCGTTGGGTCGAATGCCATGTTCCAGGCAGTATAGCTCCCAGCATGCATTTCCGATCTGCACACCTGCCTGACCCACGTGGACTGAAATGCACTCACGCTGAGAACACAAAGCAAAATATTGTTGTCAGCTTCTTGCTAGAAGTCGGGAATATAGTGAGGTCACGCAACATTAGCAACAAGAAGAGCAACAGAGAAAGGTGGGAATGCGACCGTTTCCCTTCAACGTCAGTCCTGGACATACCACGTGTGGCTCTACCGCGCCTTTTGTTGAGCATTTAACAACCAGAGGTCAGGAATGTCGTAAGGTCATGCAACATCAACAACAAGAAAAGCAAAATACAGAAGCGCCAGTTATATGCCGACGACTTCCTTCTTTCTTTGTTTAGCGTTTTACGATTAGATGGAACGTAAGCAGATATGTGGGAGAAAGATGCCAACTGTTTTCGGCACGTACACAACAAACTAGCTGGGGCTGACTCTGCATTATTCAAAATGAGGCTGAGGCATCCAACGTAGAATTCTCAAAAAAAAAAAAAAAAAAAAAATCTGTTCCCAAGGCAAAGTCTCCGAAGAAATATTGCAGCATAATCTCTTCCCCTCCCCCTCCCATAGTCATAAAAAGCTAGAGGAAGAAAATATAATCCCATTACAGTTGCATAATATTTGACTCACGACAACGACTTTGGCTTCTGACCAAGTCATCTGCGCACTGGCACCTGTGTACGGCCCACTCCATTGTTAGCATAAACAATCTGCTATTTCGTTTTGGTCGTGACTCCGGTGATCAGTAACTCAGTTACCGAACTGCAAAAATTGCTCTGTGTGTGTGTGTGTGTGTGTGTGTGTGTGTGTGTGTGTTTGTGTGTGTGTGTGTGTGTTATAGTAAGCTGGTAATTAAAAATTTAGTACATATGAATAAATAGTTTCGTTAGTATTTAGTATAGTGGGTAAGCATAGAGTCATGGGCTTCACGGTATATTATTTAGGAACAGTGTCGCTAACACACACACACACACACACACACACACACACACACACACAGAGAAAAAAATTGACTCCTAGGCTATGCATCCGCCTGTGCATTAGAGACGTGCAGTGGGCACGCCTGGTGCGCCTTATCCACCAAGCTGATGATAGCGCGAGATCATCATCATCTCGTAAAGGGTTAAAAACACATCAAGGTCTCTGCATCCCCACCGATGCACTGACAGCCGAAGTACAGCAGTGGTGGCGACGCAAAAAAAACAACAAAAAAAAAAACCGCGATCATCGTAAGCACTATCAGTCAGCAGCAGTTACTACATAGATA